>LPNX010895521.1:104458-210705 GCA_001517045.1 Pseudotsuga menziesii | reverse complement strand
TAGCTTTGTTTTCAATAAATCAAGTTTTTGTTTGACTTGAGGACAAGTCAATAAATAGGCCTGTGAGGGGGATAAGCATTTTTATGCTTTCTTTCCACCCTCCAAGTCTTTTTCATATGCAGAAGTCATATGCATGGGGACCTGATTTCCAATAACACAGAGGGACCTGACTTCCAGCAAAGAAGAAGGAATCTGAGATGGCAGACATTTTGCATAAAGAATACATCAGAAGGACATATATGAACCAGAAATAAATGCAAACCAGTTACATCAGGCAGCAAGCTCATCATACAGGGATATCAAGCAAAGTCTGTAAGAATTTTAGTTTTTGTGTTTTAAAAGTTGCATGATTTTTTGTTTCTAAGTGATGACATATTTACCAACCCTCGTAAGCTTGACTGCCTATTTTCATTATCCTCACAGTCTCTTCCAGCATTCCATTTACTTTCCATTATCCTACCCTAGGGGTCAAGATGGTGGTCAAAATCAAACCCAGAAACAAAATTATAATGGCCAAAAAACATATACTGCATTCTATAGGCAGGGTTTCCTTCTTAGCAGAAAGTCAGACAGGGTCTCCTTCTCAGCAGAAAGTGAAATGTTTTAAGAAAAATAAAACAATAAACTGGAAAATAGAATTTCAAATGTTTTTTTATATATACATTAGTGCATCATGCATTAAGTAAAAATATAGAATTTAAGGAAAATTGATGGTCATGTGTATTTTCAAAAGGAAAAGGAGTCTACTTTAAGAGAAGAAATCCCTTTATTACAACTCGTTCATTAAACATTGGGGCATGCAAAGAAATCAAAACGTGTTATGTGCAGATGAATTAAAACCTTACCTTTCATTTCTTTCCTGAATGAGTAATTAAATGAAAAGTGGCATGTTCATGTAATGATGAGAAGAAACGTGGTTATATGCTCCACGAGAGTATACAAATGTGCCTGAAATTTGTATTATGAACTGGTGAAGTCGAGGATTACGATTTGGTCATTTCTTTTTGGACCAAATCCAACTCATTGTCTCTGCAAAATCTCGATTGCTGTAGGTAACAGTTTGCAGTAAGAAGAAGCCGTGGATTAAAGGAAGGACGCAGGCACCAATTGTTGTGGAAGTAATCGCGCAGGTAGAAGTGAAGGCAGTTACATCAAAAAGGAGGTAAAACTTAAACCCTTTCTTTGCCAAAGACTCTGCTAAGACCAGCAGCAATTCTACATTTTCAGAGTGTCGTTTTGGGATAAGAAAACAAATGCAGAGTTAAAAAAATCGAAAGGTTGAAGTTTCCTGTTACATATCTCTTTCCTATTCAAGTCCAAAATGTCATCTAGACTAGAACCAGAAAAGTTCAACCCCACTGATATTCATGAGAATTGCATGGAGATTTTTGAAAAGAAACAGTGGGTAACTTTTTTTGAAAAGTTTGATGGGCATAATAATCATGTTAGTCTAGATTTTTCTGAAACATTTGATGGAGAAAGGGTTATAGTGGGAAACGTGAACTTCAGACTGTCTGAAGACATCTTAGCACAAATTATTGGCCTGCGACAGCAAGGAGAAATATTTTTCAAAACTAAGCAATTCAAGGAGAAGGCATGGATACCCTTTTTGTGCATATTAAGAGCAGGGTCAGTAAACTGGAAGAAAGGAATACCAAGGAGCTGGCTGGTTCATCCCTGGGATGAAATAGTTTATGTTATCCAAAAATTCATTACTTGTGAAGGCCGATTCAATATTGTTTATCTTTACCATATCAAGTTGTTGCAGCATTTAAAAGGTGAATGTGCGATTAATATGCCCTATTTCCTATTATAGAGTTTAACTAAGATGGCTAAAGCTGTCCAAAGGCGTGAAAAAGACAAAATGACAAGCCTTTTTCACTGTGGACTCATCAAAATCATCATCCAGTATGAGTTACAAAAGCAAACTTTGACATGGTCAGGATTTTTAATTCACAATCAGTTTGAAGAGCAGGAAGAATTGCTTGAAGAAGGTTTAAAAGAAGATGAATTGTTGATGATAACATACCCTGAGGCAACAAGCTCAAAACGGCCAAAGGGGAAAAAGAAAAAGAAAGAGGTGTTGTTGATTACTGATGATGAAGACAACTCTGAGGCAACAAGTTCAAAACAGCCTCAGATAAGGATACGAACTAGGAGTGTGATGAGAGAAGAGAAATAGTTTCAAAAACAAGAGCATATTTTCACCACTTACTAGAGAAAGCCAAGGAAGTATAAGCAAACTCCAAGTAAGTCAGCCTTAGGGAGTCAAGAAGAAGATCTAGCAGATGAAATAGGGCAGGATATCCAAGACACTGATGAAGTGATCAAACAGACAAAAAGAATCAATCTCTTCTTATATCAACAAGAGAAAGAAAATAAAAAGCCATCAAGACAGGAAATAATAAAGGATTCAGCTTCTCTTTTCTCAAAGCAACAAACTGTGGAAGAAGAAAAGAAAGAAGATTCAGTAGAAAAGAATGAAGAATTGGGGATGGACACCAATTCTGTACAGCTTCCAGTGAAAATTAAAAAGAAGAAAACTTCCAAGAATAATAAAGAGATTAAGAGGTTGAAACTTGAAATAAAGGAATTAGAGCTCAGGAATGAGAAGTTAAGAGAAGTCAACTGGAAGCTAAAGGTTCAAAGGACACGCATTTCCAAACATGCATACAGATGGTACAAGCAAAAGAAGATTTATAAAACTAAATATGAGAGACTGAAAGTCCTTTATGCATCTCGGGCTTCAACAGATGCATCATCTCAGACAGGAGATTAAAAGCAAGAGGGTCACCAGCAAAATTTTTGTTTCTGATATAAACAAGGTCAAATATTTTTGGGCATGAGGACATGCAACAGCTTCCTCTTGGGGGAGATGTTGGGCACCATTTTGACCCTTTTTTGTCACCTAAATATCTTCCATTTTCCTCCATAAAACCTTCATACTGATTTATAAAGCCTTAAATTCACCCACAAACTTTGGTTAAAAGGTATAAATGTCATTGTTTTTTAACAGATTGAATTTTGAGATTTTTAAAGCATTTAAACTAAGGTTTTTATTTAGGATTACAGGATGTGCTAACTTCCCGTAATGTCTCCAAGGTTAAACACTTGCAGGCCAGCTAGGCGTAAACTGAAAGATGGAGAAAAGATCCTCAGTGTCCAAGGATGGATAAACTTCCAACGAATAGATGATGTGTCTCTCATAGGTGTCAAGTCAAAGTTGGTCAAAGAAGACCACCTGTGCCACCACTCAGCACAAAAGCAGGGCAGTTCCGATTTTGTGGATCTGATGGAGGATCTCGAGGACTATGTTTCATTAATTAGTTTCCAGATTAATATCATTTCTAGTTTTCAAGAATTTGTATAAGTACTTCATAAAACAGAGGAGAAATTCATCACGATTTGGGGAGAAAACGCATACTATTCTAGACTGCGTTGTTCTTTTACTATGTATGATCGATTTCTTATGGTGAATACAATTAAAGTTTAAGCTCTGTGATTCTCTATCTGCGTGTGTAAACGAGGCATTGGAGGGCCCCCATTGTCGAGTCTGCACACATTTCAATTTCCAGTAAACGATTTGAATTGTTTCCACGATTTGGATTGTCGCTGGTGGTATGTCTCAGTTCCTATAGGATTCGATTTCATTATTGTAGAATGAGTTAAATTGTTTTGAGTTAGTTTTATAAACTTTGTTATCTCATTAAATATATGCTGTAGAAATGATTCAGACTATTTCACATTATTGTGCATTGTTTATTCAACGATGGAGTTTTAAGAACAGTTACACATTACGAATGCTTTCCTGTAAAGGGAATTAATGATTGATTGTTTATTCAACGTTGAGATAATGGGCAGAGTTTTGTGATTCATGTTTCAGGGTTAAGTTTAATTTGTAATTGTTTTTATTATCTTAGAAGCTTTCACATATAAATTGTTGTGTAAATAAAATATCAGATGAAGTTGTTCCTGTAAGGGAATTTTTGTGTTTTCAAATCACAGTAACTTAATTTGTTAATAGGGTTATTTCATAGATAAACTAGATTTCCAGTTAGGTCTAGCTTTGAGTCCTTATACTTGGATATGCCTCTAAGTCTACCAACCCGGATTGACATAAATTCAAGGTTTGATCTGCATTATTGGATCGAAGCCCAATAGTTACAAATGGTGGTAGCATGTTCTCCTTGAACATAGTGCTCTCTAAACTTTCTGATAGTCATGTCTCAGTTTACACTTCCAGTTTCAGCTATCACTTCGAGTTGTCTTACTCCTCCACTTGTCCTTTATACATGGGGAATCTAATCATGTCTCCTACATGACAAATAAGTCTACTTGTCCTATCTTTAAAGTTAAAAGTTGCCTTGAGTCATCTCTGAGTCGTGCTCATTGTTCAAGGATTTATCCTTGTTTCTGCTTAATATCATGATTCCATCATTATCCTATCTGACTATTACTTGTGTATGCCTTCCCTTATCTAGTTCCTAGTCACTCTTGTGATCCATTGGAGGATCTATTACCTTCCTCATCACAACATAGTTTCTCATTAGCACTTCCTGAAGACGAAGAGGATCCATTGGAGGATCTATTTCCTTCCTTATCACAACATAGTTTCTCGTCAGCACTTCCTGAAGACAAAGACCTAGAGTTTTAGCGATGGTACCTTAGGATTCACTTTCGTCATTGGTGAACTCCTTTGCTTCAGTTGTCAATTTCACCTACTGATTGACAATCTGTTGAATCCTTTCCATGTTTGACTTCAACACATCTATTCACATGGCCTGGATTGTACTGGTTCTTTTGTATTTTGACGAAGACCTTGGGTTCATATCTATAACCTAAGTTACGCAAGATTATGTTGTGTTCACCTTACACAACTTCTATAATTTGAACACTCATCATTGTATATTGTGGCTTCGATCCACCTTTGTAATATACGTGGTATTGTACCCGTATCATATGATGTAATCAAATATTGTAAAGGAGCTAGTGTTCCAGTATATTGAACATGGCATCCTCAGATATGATTTTGTATATGACATTGGTATGTATTTGTTTCAGGTACTTCATCTACTTCCTTGGACTTCTGAGTTCTCCAAGACTAATATTGTAATGTATTTCGGCCATCGCTTCCCTCTGACCTCACACATTAGGGGGCATCTGTTATTAGCCAAAATAGCACTTCTCCATCCGAGTGTTGACATTCATCATGTCGGTACACAAAAGGACAATTTTGGATTGAAGTGGCCAAAACACTATAGATGTGCATGACCATTGATGCATTATCTTTAGACTAGCCTTATATATTTTTATTCTGAGTTTTGGTATGCATACGCGACTATGTGCATTGCAACCCGCGTATACTTGCATACGCGAGTTTCCTTCGAGAAACACGCGTGTCATACGTGAGTTGCCTATATTAATACCCGCGTATACCTTATTTCGATATTAAAAAATATAAATCGAGATTAAATGATATTAGTTATTAAATGATATTAGTTGGGCCCTAATTCATAACTATCCCAACTGTCTCAACCATCCCAACCTTCGAAACCACTCTATTTCCCAAAGTATAAATAGAGGCCTTGGGGTGGGGCTAATCAATTAATTTTTGGAGAGAAAAGTTATGCTGGTGCTATATCTTCAGATTCTTGGAGCAGCAGAACTCAGAGTTCTCGGTTGCAAAGGAGTCCTTGTGTCAGAAACTGGGTTGTATTCTTATCTATTCACCTTTTGTTAATAAAGAGAATTATTCTTCCAATCTTGTATTGTGTTTATGTCATGTATATTGGTTTAATGAATAATATGTTCAATGATGTTATTAATATGCTTTTCATCTAACCTTTGATTTATATATGTATGAGATATTGCTTGAAGAATTGGCTCTTTGCAGGTGAAGAGAAGCATCCCCGGAATCTTTGGAGAAGATTGGAGCGAGGGAATATAAAGCTTGGATCAACCATCATAAAATGGGTAAGCCAAGATATCTTCCTATTCTCATTCCAGTTTCTATAAAATTTGATTGTCTGCAAGTATAGTAGTAAGTTGGTAACCCCAGACCCTAGTTACAAGGGTGAAATGTCCTGAACAACACATGGAGGGGTTCTATGGTTAGGAAAACCCATACCTGTGGATGTTCAGCTGGTCGCCTCCATCACAGGCCTTCCATCCACTAGAATGGACCCAGCACCACTTCTAAAAAGGGATCAAGAGGCGACAATAGCTAAGTGGATGAAAAAAAAGTATAGCATACGAAGAAGCAAAAGGGGATTTTTGATTTGTTCCATTAACAACCCCACTGTTCGTTTTGCTGCCAAGGTATTAGACTCCAAGTTACTCCGCAAAATGCACCCAGACCAGTGTATTGTGGGAGCGATTACGCTTGTGGAACTCTACGTAGTAGGAACTCAAATCAACTGGTATCAATTCTTGTTGAAAGAGCTTGTACAAGATGCCAGTGATGCATAGGAAAATGGTAGGCCATTTCACTACTCATGGTTGTTACTTTTAATTTCATTCGTAGTATGGTTTGACCCACAATAATACCAAGGGCTCGACCTTCCAATGCCCTGTCAAGGAGCAAAATATCAGAACTTGTGGTATGAGAAGGACCTAAAGGACCGATAGAGGCAAAAAAATGTTGAATTATTTATTAACGGGGAGGCTATATGGCACCAGGTAAAGAACATGTCTAGGTTAGATGATGTCATTGTTCAACAATTTTTCCCCATTGTTAAATTTGAGATCGTCCCGCACCATATTTACATACAACCATGGCAACAGTCGCAACATCAAAAGCTACCAACCAAATTTATAATGACAAAGGAAGAAACCCAAGAAATTATTAATCAATAGTCGAAGGAAGGGTGTGTTCTAGTATCAGAAGAGAAAATTCGACAAGAGGAGAACCAATTACAAAAAGACATCTCAAATGAGGAAAACAAAGAAGAATTCCCGCTGGAGGATTTAAACTCCACAGAAATTCACACCCCCTCAATACCAACAGACCCGAAATCAGAAAATGAAGGGGGGGGGACCTCAGGAAGAACAAGTATAGCCAAAGACAAAGAAGAAGAAGATGAAGACTGACAAAACTGCAAATACCATTAGCTTGGAAAATAATGATGTGCAAATAATCACTGAGGCAATAACCAAAGCAGCGCAGACTAGTTTCAAGTCCATAGAAGAATGACAATAAGAACTTTCAGGTACAGTCACTAATCTCCTTAAAGTTCTGTGTAAAGCAGTCAAAGAGGTTAAAATTGTTGTCGACTATTTGAGTGCAATAGCAGAGTCACAAGCCCAATCAAAAACATCAAGAATTAAGAAAACTACGGCCCCTGTTCCAGTCCCACCAATAATTGTACAAGTATCTAAAATCATTGTTAATTTCAGCACTCCGGAGTCTAATCATATTGTTCAGGATAATGACCAGATTATTATAGATTTTTCATATATGCACATGAATGAAGTATATGCAGTACAAAGTGTTGTCAATGCAGAGATAAAACTACACGAGCGCAACCTGGCAACGAAGGTGAAGGCTGCACATAAAGACATCAAGAAAATCAAACTTGAAATTCAAGAAACTGAATAGAGAAAAATGAAATTGGAAGGAAAGTGTGAGAAAATCAGCGAAGCAGTAGCCCTCACCTGCAAGAACTTTAAAGAAGAAGGGATAACAGAGGAAATGACACCAGATGCCAAAGTAGCACAATTATTTGAGATAGAAACTGAACTTAAAAGAAAAAGTAACAAAATTATAAGAGAAAAGGAGACCCAGCACACCTCTAGAAGTGTTGGAGAGAAGAAGAGACACATCCACCCAGGCTGTAAAAAGAATAGAAGAAGCAGAGAAAATATGTGCTAAGGTTGTGGACCAAGTCTCTCAGACTTGGGAAGCCCTAATGAACAACGAGCAATCACAAAGGATTGCAAGTGAGCTGACTGCATTTGAATCAAATATAATGTAGATAAGAAACAAGATGAAACAACTACCCTTGGCACAGAAAATGGTTAAGGCAACAAAGATATGAAAACTGCAGCAACAAATGACTGTGATGCGCACACAATAGTAGCAACGCGAGGAAAAGGTAGAAGAATTACAAGCTAAAGCAGAGAGAGTTACAGGCATAATTCAGCTTCTACATTAGAAGGTGTGCGAAGTAGCGGAATCAATAGAAAAAGTCATGTCGGAACACGTCATTTCCGATCTGGTGGAGCACATGCAGAAAACAGAGGACGAAGTGTGCACAGAGACAGAGAAACTGGTGAAAATCATCAAGGATTTTCATAACAAAATCCATGCAAGTTAGTCCATGGAGAAATAGTTCATGTGGCTCCAAACAAGCCACAGGTGACTAGTGGGGGCTTGTTGGGCCTAGGGACAATAGGGAAGAATTCATGCAAAATTCTACCTAAGTATGGAGAATAACATAAAGGAGAAGAAGAAGGAGCTACGACCGAGGAAGTAGCATAAAGGGAAAAGGGAAGGATGTTGCGATAGAATAAGTGAAAGAGAAGAAGAAGAGGAGGAGAAGGCGTTGGAAGAGGAATTTGCGCTAGACAAGCAAGTCACGACAGAATAATAGAACGTGACACGAGATGATATGACATAATATCAAAAGAAGCAGACGTGCAAGTGGCATAATGGCTAGAAAGCGACAGTAAGGAATAACATTGAGAAAGCGACAGTCCTTAACGATCGTGGGTACGATCTCAACTAGAGCCGGTGGAAACCACAAACGTGAAGTAATATTTGTAAGTCAGGATAATAGTGCCTCTCGTTATGTGTTTCTAGAATAAGAAAGACATCATGTTGGTTGGATATAGTAAGTCGATTGAGATAGCGACAGAAAATGAGTCTGTAATGAGTCTGTTTAGAGTCTGTATCGATTCGTTATTGAGTCTATAACAAGTATGTATGGGAGTTGTATTGAATCTGTAATTGGGCTAGAAAAGAAGGAACCCAAGTTGTATATGGGTTAGCTAAGAATAGCATCTAAGTAGTCTCTATTGGCCTCAAGTAACATCAGCTTCTAGCTTGTAGATTGTTGGTTGGACTCTTGGTAAGACGCATGAGATGGACTTGAGGTAGGGGTTTTGGTTAATGACTCTTTATCGATGAGTGCATCAGAGTAGGGGTTCTACAGCTGAGTGCGCAAACAAGTAGGGAAGTTTGAGTCGATCCAAGCTGTGTGCGGATCACTTTGAGAAGTAAACTAGAAAGAGAAAGAAAGAAGATCAGAGAGCATGAAAGGGAGGAAAAGTTTGTAAATATAGAAGAGAATATCTTGAATAGAGTCTGCAGCTTTGTGAGCAGACGAAAAGTGAATCTATTTCCTCATGCCAGATGAAGAGCACCTTGTGGTTTTCGTCCGTATAGGTTTCCACATTATATTCTCTGTATATGTGTGAATGTTGACAGTAGCTTAGATATATGTGTTATTGTTGTATTGAATGGATGAATATAGATTTGCTTACCATTGCATTGATGTATAATTGCCACCTTGTATGAATGGATATGGTTATGTTGCATGTATATTGTTTATTTGCTCAAGTTGCGTAAAGAAGGGTTGGATCACTGTTTAGTGTGAAATTCAGTCATAGAAATCTTAAGACTAAAGCAGATCTTACAAAAGATTCAAGACAATTTTACACATGAAATGACATTAGCAGTGCTACAATTGGAGGTTGCAGCTTTAATAATCAATAAAGAAAGATGATACAATGTCATACAACTTGCATGAATGCAAGACAATTCTAATTCCTTGGAGGTCATTAAAATTGGATAGATGAGAGTAGCTTAACTGTCCGTTAGCCACACTAAACACACCAGTTAACCACTAATCAAGCCATGATTGACTCTAACTGAGTCCTAACTGAATCGAAGTGCAATAATGACTGAGTCTAACTGAATAGAACTCAACTGCATGTCAAAAAGTAGGTGGGGGTACATCTCTAACTCAATTCAGCTTCGATGAAGCGAACTGAACTGAAACTAGTCACCAGAAGTTGTTGGAGGCGCATTAAATCACTCCAGTTAACTCAAATCATCCCAAAATAGACAATGAGATGAGGAAGGAGCCTTTCCAACTTAGCTTAACTGATTGTTAGGTGAAACAACATTCAGTTAACTAATTGGTGCACTTATGACAAGCAAATCACCCCGTATTTGATCCCTTATTGAATGAGGAAGCCTAGTTAGCCTCCCTGATTAAAGGAGAAGGCTTAGTTGGCCTCCCTGATTGAAGGAGTGTGTTGGTGTTGATGTTGATGTCACTGAGTGTGCTGGTGTGTTGATGTCGATGTCAGTAATTCGAGTCAATTAACTTAGGATAGTGGGTAATTAGGCCAAATTGACCAAATAAAGATGTGTGGGTTGGATAATGAGTCCAACATTTAGCTGTTGAAGCACCGTGCATACAAGTAATCCACTCCTTGGCCTTCGTTGGAAGCCTTGGCGTAGAACCAAGGTACTAAAAGACCCTCCCACACAACTGCAGAAACTTGGTTCTAGAAGTTACCCATAAAACATAGATATCTCGGGTGAGACGACATCTATGTCACAGGTGCTGTCGGCTGAGCTCTGCTCCGTCGATCCAATATCTCGAGCTTTGTTGTGCTGAGCAGAAGGGACTAAACTTGGCTGCAGGGACAGAGAGGGAAAAATACAAAGGAGAAATTCAAGAACAATGTCACAATTGCATAACGCACACAACCATAACATAGGTCGCAACCTCATCATTATCATAAACATAAAACCATGAAGATGTTGCCACCATATTAAGCACAACACATGAACTATAGTAATTTTGCACAAATATCATAATTTCTTAAATGTGATTGATAAAAATACCATATCAAACACATCAAGCATCTTTATAAATGTAGTGCACACTAGTTGGTGGGCCCATTATTACCTATCAAGGAAAAACATTTGGTGAAATTATTCTCCCAATGGCAAGTTCAATCAATGTCCCTTGAAATTAAAGTTAGGCTTAGGGAAAGACTGCAACACTTTGCGATCATATACACAACCAAAAAATGGGTCAACATATGGTAGTAATGTTCCAAATCTAATGGAAGGCCAAGGGCATGTATGGCTCTTTTTCAACATTTGTTTTGAGCCTCCACTTCAAGCTAATATATAGTTAACTCTTTACATGTTTTGGGCCCACATTTTATCGATCTATTTTTGTTGTAGTTATCTGTTCCCTTGGGAAACATTGTCCCATCGCCATTTTATATGGAAGCAACTTTCATTATTTTAGCATGAGCTTGCTCTACTAACAATGACCCCATATTGTCCTTGACTTGACTGTTTTACAAGCACGGTTATGCTCACCTCATTTGTAACGATATTGTCTAATGTATCACCTCACCATTGTTTATCTTGTAGGTGGCCTCCTTTTTCTTTTTATTGGGGTTACTTCAGTTCAGGCTCTCTTTCTCTCATGCTATAAAGAAATGTGTGGTGTATTTCATCTATATGATGTGCTCCTAACTAGAGCGAATTTATTATCACACATTTCATACACCTAACACATTTACGTGATTTTAATAGAATACATCCTAAATCAACATTAACCAAACCTAATATAATTGATGTGTGACTTATAGCTCCATTTGAACAATTGAAATCTTAGTGAAATTGTAGGTTAACCATCTTGAGCATCGTGTCACCTTTTAGTTAGTAATGTCGTCTCAAGGATCACATGTTCCTCACTTCATATGGATGCATGATTGCAAAGGATTCTTTCAATAACCATGCATTCCCTACATTCACATCATTGCTACATTTTTGTCGATATTTTCGCATATCCACATAAGTCTTTTGTGAATATTCATTTTGACCCTGTCGTTGGTCAAAATGACGATTATAATTAGGATGTCTGTAAGGTGTAGATGTTGTTTGTTCTTCTTTCTTTTGGACTACGACGAGGACTGTCTTCACTTCCTCGATTTGATTTTTGGATGCATTTTCCTGGATTGTGCTTCTTGGTTCTCCAGTAGATTGTTCATGATTCTGAATCTTTTCGATTCTTTCCTCTTGCAATTTTTTCCAATTTCTAACTCCTTGATATGATTCTGTAGTTCCTGATTATGATTATTTAGACACTAGTTTTCTTCTTGCTTTTCCAGTATTTTTCCTTCGAAGTCTTCACCGGAGTGTTCCTTCTTACTACTATTTTTTTATTTTTTTATTTTTGTAATCAAGGTTTTGTTATGATTTCTTAATCTAAAAATTTCTTCAGAACTGTTGGATATTGTTTTATTACTCTTTGTGATCTCCAACTTGTGTTCCTTTTTAGAGTCCTTGTTTTTTTGTTGAATAACTTCTATCTGTTGTCGATACCGGTCGACCACTAATTCTCGATCTTCTACTTTCTGTCATATGTGCGTCAGTTCTTCATCTTTGTCGTTAATGATTTTTTTTAAGCGTATTATTTCTGCTTCATAATCAATTATTTCTTTCTTTATATCTTGATTTTTTTGTCTCTGATTGAAATCATTTTCGTCTTTTAATTTCTTAATTTGGGCCGACAATTTTTCTATATGATTGTTCTAGTCAGAAATTTTTTGTTCCTTGCACTCTCTTTGCATCTTATGTAATTTAATAAACATTTTCGATTTCATATTTATGTCCCATAACTCTTCATTGTCTCTCTGATAATGCTTTAGCTTGGCTTTTAATTTCTCTATTTGTACTTGCAGACCAACTTCTATGGTCTCTGACTTCTTTAATGATAGATGGATATCGATTTCTTAACGAGTCTTCCTTTGACGTTTTGACTCTTTGTCGATTGTTGATCTTCCTTGATTATGGATTTTTTCTTCGCCAATGGACGATCTTGTTGACTTGACTTCTTTTTTTTTACGAGGTAGTTATTAATCTGCACAGTGATCTAGGGACTCAAGCACAGTCTCATCAAAGATTAATAACAATAATACATGAAAATGGTGTAATTGTGCTACAAAATGAGTAGTCACTCTATATATTCACACAAAGAATGAGTAATACAATACATGATCATGCTGCAAACATGAATGACAAAGCAATTCGAATTTCCAAGGAGGTCATTCAAATTGAATGAATGAGTCTAGCTTAACTGAATGTAAGCCACATTCAACACTCAAGTTAACCACTGATCAAAACCCTAATTGACTCAACTGAGCCCTAACTGAAGTCGGTCTGCAATAAATAACTGACTCTAACTGAAATTAGGTCAGACACATGTCATAGCAAGCCAACCATCAAGTGGTAGCGCATCAATGACTCCAATGAACCCTGATGAGGTTAACTGAAGTGTAGCTGAACATCAGAAGTGGTTGTAGGCGCCCTTGTTGACTCCAGTTCATTAAATAATCAATTTAATGAAGGGAGTCGCCTTCACTACTCTGTTTAACTAGTTGTAACCATCAGTTAGCAATATGGGGCATTAATGACACTCAGATCACCCTCGGAGTGCTCCAGTTAGCCTCCCTAAATGTAGGAGAAGGCTAAGTTAGCCTCCTTGACTGAAGGTAGGTGTGGGTGTGATCTAGCTGATTTCATCTAGTGCTCCTCTGATGTCAATTAAGTCAATAATACTTAGGATAGTGGTTTAACTAGGCCAAATTGACCAAAACGAGTGTGTAAGGTGGTAAATGTCTCCAACACCCCCCCTTAAGCTATACTCAGTAGGAGTTAGAAAACATAAAATGCATAATAATGCTAGGGCCCCGGCAACTAAGGCCATAGGTCACCCTGTACAATGTCGAAACTGAAACAATGCTCAAAAACAAACTAAGTGAGGAAAAGAGGGAAAACCCAGTGGTAAAAACCCTCCCTCAAGCTGAACACTGAAAGTAGTCTTAATGACCCTGATGAACTCACCCCCAACAGTGAACGGAGGTAAGTGAACTTATTTTCTGAAAAGCTCTTGGTGAAGATGTCTGCAATCTACTCATCAATTGGGAAGTATTGCGAAATGATGGTCCTGTCATGCACTAGCTCCCTGATGTAGTGTATGTGCATCTCTAAATGCTTGGTCCTCTGCCTAGTAAATGGATCTGTGTATATATTAACAGCACTTTGATTGTCACAAAAGAGGACAGTGGACAAAGTACTACCAAGATCAAACTCTGAAAGAATGCCTTGCAACCAAACTGCTTGGATGAAAGCATTCACCTCTCCTCGATACTCGGAATCTGCTGAAGATAATGCTATGGCAAACTGCTTTTTTCTAGACCAACAAATGGGGCCACCACCAAATATGAATACATATCCGGAAGTAGACTTCCGATCAATAGAATCACCCACCCAATCAGAATCTGTGTATCCAATTAGCTCTAGCTTGGAGTCTGCAGCATAGTGAATGTCGTAGGTCCTGGTTCCCTGAATATACTGGAGGATCCTCTTGGCCGCCTTCCAATGAATATCATGAGGTTGCTGCATATATATTTTATACAACATTCGCGGCATAACATATATCAGGCCGAGAATGTGTCAAGTACAACAAGCTACCAATCAGCTGTCGATAGATAGTGCAGTCCATGGGAGGTGTGTTTTTTCCTTCTTTAAGGCTGATCCCTGAAAGGAAAGAGAATGGTGCAGGCCTACATTCAGCTATGTTAAACTTGAATAATAGGTCTGATATATATATTTGGACTGAGTGACCATTATCCCATCATAATTTTGCTCAATTTCGAGCCCCAAAAATTGTTTTAGGAGCCCCAAATCACTCATTTCAAAGGCATTGTGGAGAGCAGTTTTGATGGCTGAAATGGAAGCAACTGTGCTACCTATGATCAATAAGACATCAACATATAAAACAATAATAATCAAATGACCATCATACTGCTGTAAATACACATTTGGATCTGATCTACACCTTTGGAAGTTTTGTGAGAGAAGGAAGGCATCAATCTTGGAATACCACTCTCTTGGGGTTTGTTTTAACCCGTATAGTGACTTCTTTATCTTGCAAACCAAAGATGGATAAGAGATGTAGCCCTCAGGCTGCTTCATGTATATCTCCTCATGAATATCTCCATGCAGAAAGGTTGGCTTAACATCCATATGATGCACTTCCCAGTCCTTAAATGCCAAAATTTCCAAAACTAGGCGGATGGAGTCCATTTTTGCAACCGGTGCAAAGGTCTCATGGTAGTCCACACCTTGGACCTTAGATAAACATTTTTCCACCAGCCTTGCCTTATATTTGCAGCTGCTTCCATCAGTAGCAACCTTGGTCCAAAACACCCACTTGCATTGAACCAAGTTCCTTCCCGAAGGAAGAGAAACTAGCTGCCAAGTAGTGTTTTTCTGAAGAGAATTCATCTCTTCATCCATGGAAACTTGCCATCTCGGATCCTTCCGAGCATGGTAGTAGGACTTTGGATCTAAACTAATCAACAAATAGCAAATTTCAAACAGCAAATTATCAGGACAAGAGAGTGCAATACCTGCTCTTTGGAAATCAGACCGGGTTCTCCTTGGATCATTCGGATTTCTAATGTTATTTCCTGCGGAGGAGAGTGTCTGTCGAGCCCATGTGGGAAGATGATTTTGTACTTCAGGTTCTGATTCAGCATCTAATGTTTGCTACAAACTGATATCAAACATCAGAGTATCCAAATCAAGTTCATCACCCCCAATTTCATCATCCAAATATTCAGTAGAATAGGAAGGAAATTCAGCAGTTTTCTCTTTCACTAGTTCCACCTCCTGAAGAGGCTCATCGAACTTGACACTTATCTCGATGATGATCTATTTTGTTTTGATATCTAGTAGCTTGAAACCTTTTGATTCATCAAGATACCCAATAAACAGACATTCTATGCTTTGTGGTTGCAAATCCCTTCTTTTATCAAGTGGAATCTGGGCCCATGCGGTGGACCCAAACACCCGTAGGTTCGACACATCCGGCTTGTGTCCAAAGTATGATTCGAAAGGGGTCTTCCCTTTCATGGATAAGTGTGGTGCCCTATTATGAATGTATTTTGCAGCATGCATGGCTTCAGCACACAAATTTGCAGCCAACTTTTTTAATTCCAACATACAGGTGGTCATCTCCTTGAGAGACCGATTCTTCCTTTCCGCTACTCCGTTCTGCTGGGGAGTGTAGGGAATTGAATGTTGGACCTGAATACCACTTTAGTAGCATATGTGCAACAACTCATTCCTGAAATACTCCCCGCCATTATCAGATCTCAATATCTTGATCTTAAGCCTAGAGGCATTCTTGATCAAGGCCTTCAGTTCAAAAAAAAATTCACATACTTCAGACTTCTTTTTTAGAAAGAAGACCCATGTGTACCTTGAAAAATCATCAATAAAAGTTAGAATATACCTTGATCCATTCATGGATGTGACAGGCATCGGACCACTGATATCATAATGTATCAGCCACAATATGCATGTAGCTTGGTTTTCCTTCCCCCAATCGAACTTGTGCTCAGGGTGTTTTCCAACCACACAACCCTTGCAAATTCCAGTGGTTTTCTTAATGACCAAGAGGCCTTCAACCATGGAGTTTTTCTATAATTGCTACAAATGTTTGAAATTTAGATGGCCAAACATTTCATGCCACAACCTACTAACTTCATTTCCATGAGTTAGCAGAGCGGTGGGCTTTGCATCCGCCACAAAGTGGGAGAACTCATAAGCTTTTGCATGATGGTTTGCAAGGCCTTTAGCAATGAGTTTCTCATATGCAAGTTCCGTTATCTCAACATCATTTGGGCTGAAAAAAACTCTCTTAGGAACTCATGTATGTGTCATCTGATTGACACTAAGGATATTTGATGCTAGAGACGGTACATACAAAACATTTGAAAAATAGTCATTCTCAAGATAAATCGTACCTTGTCCTTCTGAAATGATGGTGGATTCATCTCCCATGTGAATGGGAATGGATTTGCCGGTCTCCGAGGATGAAAAGGAGTCTCTTTCAGCCATCATGTGGTTCGAAGCTCCAGAATCAATCAAGAGTACTTTGGACTTCGAAGTGCCTTCCATGAGGGCATGACCTTTTTCATGCTGTGGTTCCCGATCTTGCTGATGTCTCCTCTGAAAGCTTTCTGGAAGATTGATGTGATTTCTCTCGAGGAGAGAGGTAGCTTCATCAAGATTTTTCTTCGTGCAGGCATGTTTAGGGTGGAAGCCCTTCCCGCGGTATGAACACTTGACTTTTTCCTTTCCATGATGCCCTTTTCCTTTATTCTTCCTTGAGCCAAAAGACTCATCATGCTGCTGGTTTTCAACTTTAAGCTTAGGAGCTTCGAATTTAGTTTTTGGGTCCTTCTGCTGCTTTCCTTTACCCTTCAGATATTTGGGCTCCGAGACATGGAGGGCTTGATCACAGGAGGATCTGATGATCCCCATCTGGACAAGCTTATCATGTTCACTTGTTAGGGACTCAATGAAGGCATTGAGTGTAGGCATCTTCCATCTAGGGGTTGTGAACTTCCCTGCACGGAATGTAGAGACAAAAACTGAATAATCAGCTCCAAGTTTGGAGAGTATGGCGAGGATGAGCTGATCATCCTCCTTCTCTATTTTGCATTGCTTCAAGAGTAAGACAATGTGCTTGAACTTTGTAAAAAAATCATTCAAAGTCTCGAAATTGGAAGGATGGAGAGACATCAATTCATTTTCAAGCTAGTAAACTCTCAAATCATCCTTATTTCCATATATGGTTTCCAATTTGTCCCAAATTTCCTTTGGAGTCTTCAATCCCGAAATATGGAAAAGAAGATCCTGGGAAATAGAGAGGCACAAGAATCTGAATGCTTCATCCTTCTTATTCAAGAATCTTGATTTGTTTATAGCAATACCAGAATCATCTTCAATGTCCATGGTGACTCTATAGAGTCCTCTGGCACGTAGCTGGATCTCCATGTCTCCTTTCCATGAGTAGAAATTGAACGGAGTCAAAAGATCTACTGAAGAGGCCATCTAAATCTGCTGGAGCAAATGCTTCACCTGTAGAAAACCTGAAAATCACAACAGAAAGGGCAATGTAAGGTCGGAGAGCCTGCACATTTTAGGCTTTAATCACACCCAGCATAGTCAATCAAGCAAGCTTGATCAACAAGTTCTTTACTTGGGGTATTAAGTGGTAAGCCTTAGCTTCTGGTGCAGTGCTGGATTTTTGAGCTATTGCTCAATTTTCATGCAAGATCTGTCAAAAACCTTGTTTTTGAGAGATCTGAGCTTCATCCCGCCATGAGCTCTGATACCATATTAATCTACACAGTGATCTAGGGACTCAAGCACCATCAAAGATTAATAACAATAATACATGAAAATGGTGTAATTGTGCTACAAAATGAGTAGTCGCTCTGTATATTCACACAAAGAATGAGTAATACAATACATGATAATGCTGCAAGCATGAATGATAAAGCAATTCGACTTCCCAAGGATGTCATTCGAATTGAATGAGTGAATCTAGCTTAACTAAATGTAATACACAGTCAACACTCAAGTTAATCACTGATCAAAACCCTAATTGACTCAACTGAGCCTTAACTAAAGTCGGTGTGCAATAAATGACTGAGTCTAACTGAAAGTAGATCAGACACGTCACAGCAAGCCAACCATCAAGTGGCAGTGCATCAATGACTCCAATGATCCCCGATAAGGTTAACTGAAGTGTAACTGAACATCAGAAGTGGTTGGAGGCGCCCCTGTTGACTCCAGTTCATTAAATAATCATTAAATAATCAATTTAATGAAGGGAGGCACCTTCACTGCTCTATTTAACTGATTGTAACCATCAGTTAGCAATATGGGGCATTAATGGCACTCAGATCACCCCCGGAGTGCTCCAATTAGCCTCCCCGAATGTAGGAGAAGGCTAAGTTAGCCTCCTTGACTGAAGGTAGGCGTGGGTGTGATCTAGCTGATATCATCTAATGCTCCTCTAATGTCAATTAAGTCAATAATACTTAGAATAGTGGTTTAACTAGGCCAAATTGACCAAAATGAGTGTGTAAGGTGGTAAATGTCGCCAACAGTAGCCTTCTTTGATTAGGTTAAATAACCTCTCTTTTTTCAAAAAATAATATTCAATAATATTATTTCTTTGTATTTCTTTTCCTTTTTTTGTTTCTTCCCTTTTTCTTTGATAATAATAATTATTAATTAATTAATTAATAATTATATTAATGTTTTTATAAACTATATATATATATATAGTTTTTTTTAATAATAATTAATTATTTTATTAATTATTATATAATAAAAATCTTTATTTTATTATTTTATATAATAAAACAAAAAATTGAACTATTATAAATATATTATAATAATTCAAATCAAAACAAAACCTGGGTTGAAGCTGAAAAGCAAAACCATTTGTTTGTTTTACTTTAAAAGCAAAACCATGTGTTTGTTTTACTTTAACTTTTCTTTTTTTTACTTTCTTTTTCTTTTCTTTTGTTTTTTTACTTTTTTTTTTCTTTAATCTTTTATTTTTAACTTTTTTTCTCTCTTTTCTTTTCTATGTTTTTTTTTTTTTTATACGTTTTCTTTTTCTTTTGGACAATGTCCAATATTTTAAGGAAACCCTAAAATAAGGCTACAAGCCAAAAACTAGACAAGGTCTGAGAATTAAGGCCAAAGGCCTAGATCAGCCAAACGAGGCTCTGATACCACTTGAAGCGAATAATTATTCGCTTACACAAATAATATTACCAAAAGACTTAGAATATTAAATAAACCATAATAATATATAAATTGATGATAGAATAGATATGATAATAGATTACAAAGTGAGTGTCCATATATATATTAATCGTAAAAGCACTTTAGATACTATCCATGAAAGGATGCGTCATTTTAGAATTGTTTACTAATAACTATTAAAAATAAGGTTACCCAAGCCAAGGTTACATGAGAAGATAACTATTAACTATTTTTTTAATCAATTAAGGTTAAGTAAGAAGATAATTGATTTTACCCGCTTATCCTTATGTTTCTTTACACTTATGTTGCCCATTTTTTCCTCCAAAATACCATTGCATAAGAGGAACCACTCCCACATTGTTGCGACATCAGACAAATTGCTTGGAGGAATCACATAACCCTCCCTTGAAGAAGGATTGGAATCCACAGTGACCGGCTTCTCCTTGGGTGACACATTTCATGTTTTATTGTCTTTCCATTGGATAATAAAAAAACTTTTTCTCTTTTAATGCAAAAAATGTTCATATCATTGAAATTCATATTTTTATGCTTTAGTAGGTAATATGCACACTGAAGGGTTAGACTTGTTTACTTGCATTATTGTTCGCTTACCCTTTTGTCTGCTCTTAGTTCTAAAAACCAAGACCGGTTTTTTTTTGTCCACGTGCATATATACACCATAGATAAGGATCATTTTACAAAGATCCTCATCTAGAGTTTTTTCTAAGCAATTTAACTTTTGATCTCAATAAAGACCCTACCAAGTATGTGTTAGATTTTGCACTTCAATTCAAATATGTTAGATCTATAATATAATGCAATAGAATCACCGAAAGATAGACAAGCATAGCATAAAAGAGACACAAAGATTTTATCCTGGGAAAACCCACTCTCAGGAAAAACCCAACAACTTTTTCAGTATAGATTCGTCACTTACTACAATGTTAAACAAAGATAGAAAACCCAAGAGATAAGATAACTTTCGCAGCTTCTTCTTCTTCTACCGCAACGAACTTCTCTTTCTCTTCCTTTGAGCGAACTTGATTGAGCTTGTAGTGTGTCCAAATGACGGAGGGTGCCTCCCTATTTATACTTTTCATGTGGGTGACATTTTACCCCAACATGGCCGACTTCCTAACCTAACTGGGTCGACTTCTCTTTGGAAGACCCAGAAATACATTTTACAATATTTCTTTTGGGGACTATTGCCCCGACTTACAACGGAGGTTTTACCTTGATATTATTACATGACCAAGTACATCAATGACATATCCGAATGGAGGAATAATAGAGGTATAATAAATATAAGAATAAGAATAAGAATATATTCCAAAGTTACATTTTCAACAACAATATGCCACACTAACAATGCTCATGATTCCACAAATCCCTCCAATAAAACAAACCTTTTCTGGCCAATTTGGGCCCACAAACATGGTCAAAAGACAACTGACCTTGGAAAGACTAAAATATCCAAATAGATTTGGATGCAAGATCCTAGGCATCCCATGGCCCCTCAAACGGCCATTCACCACACACTCTTTAAAATGGAGTTGAACCTGGAAGAGTGAAAGCCTTAGCATTGACAATTACATCATCGTTGAATGGAGACTAAATACCCTAAATGTTGACCAAATTGAATGTTGTAATGAAATAAAAGTTACAAAGGAGCATACCCCTCCACCGTTACTACCCATTTACCAGCAAGAGCTTCTCCTTGAGCTCTTATGTTGGAAATTTCCAATCCCCCTTGATCACTTGACAAAGTGCAAATATTCCAAGCCACCAAATTAATCCCATTTACCCCACCTTGCTTGCCCCAAAGAAAGCTTCAGAGTACTTTCTCCACAGTGTTATAAAACAAAATTGTAAGTAAAAAGACTATATATTATATAACAATTATATAAAAAAATTATAAGTAAAGAGACTATATATTATATAACAATTAGAGAATTACATCTTGTTTTGTCAAAACAGATCCCCCTCCCTTTAGTCTAATGCATACATAGCAACGCAACATTACAACATCCGAACTCCAAAATTACCCCTCCTCTGTGAGGAAAATAGGGATTTTACTAGTCTTTATCCAGAAACTATACATTAAAAGCAGACACACTACTATTATTGACAATTGAAACAAAACAATAACCCTGTTATTCAAATTGTTTGTAGATACTACGGAACAAAGACCATCCACTAAGACCATAACAGTCATCAAGGAACCTAGCTATCGGCCGACGAACCACCCATTATGGCAAGCGACGCCCCTACAACAAAATCGCCCTCAATGAACGACGCCCCTTGTTGCTGCCTCTTACACACTTAGGGAGGAACGTGGCAAAAATATTCAAGCCACTTGGTATGTCCTTGGGGGCAAGTCTCGAGTCAAGGTTGTCACCTTGTTCTTGACTCCTCCATTTAGGCTCAACTCCTAATGAAGCCAAGGGTGGTAGACCCTATTAAGTTACTAAGAAAAAATTATTTAGTATGGTGAAGTTAAACTGAATGAGTTACTTAGGAGTTTGAAATTTAACCATAAACAACCATAGATGACAAAATAAAAAATGATGGCAAGAAAGCACAATGATGAGACACAATATATATATATATATATATATAGAAAGAAAATACCTAGTGCCTTAAAATGGAGTCATAAAATAATCAATGTACTTGCATGTGCTTGGAGTGAATGTTTTGCGATTGCCTCTTGGTACGTTTTAAGTTAATGTGAAATATGAGTTGATTAAAATTAGGTGAGGGGGGGGACTCCAGATATATTCGAGAGTACTTGGAGTATGTCCAAAACTAAACCTTCACGACTACCCGCAAGGAATGTGTGGGCTGAATGGAGTCTCTGAGACTGTTGTTCAGAAATGCACCCGAAGGTGTAACAGAGATCGCACCTCGATGACACTTTTCAGGAGTTCCCACTTCCTTTGGGTATTTTGCCACCGCTTACGGTTTGATCGAGGCGTTGGATTTTCGCCTGGTGGTGGTTGATTAGGGGAGGTGAAGACTAATTAAACTAGTCACTCATGTTGCTTTTGATGCAGCTTGACTGATCGGACGAACTGCAGCCAAGTACAGAGCATACACATCGGAGTCTTGTCAATTTTAGTGAGTTTTAAAGGATGTGTTTTCTTAGAAAAAAAAACTCTTCAGGAACCTCTTTCTGTCCAAGTGGACCTCAATAGGGGAATCAAGAAAGGGGTTGATTTTAGAACAATTACTTACATAAACTAATGATAAGCAGTAAGCAGAAACAAATCACAAGTTTTCTAATTATTCCTACCACGCATCTCTTTCCCCTTGTGGGTCAATCGAGAAGTCGTGGGGTAAGTATTCAAGTTACTTTGATACTGAAATGTGGAATATATGATAAAGTAATCAAATCATGTTGTTCTGCATGAATGAAACTAATATAAAGTGAACAGAAATAAGACAATGTGAAAAATAACAAAAAATGTGTGAATTCCCCCAGGGGGGGATGGAGAATGGGCTCGAAAGAGCCTATTCGGAGAAAACTTTTATTATCTACTATTACAATATTAGTAAAATGATCTGAATCCTCTTATATCTTATATAGGATGAAACCAAGATCTTACAACTTTTCCAAAATTTAAAATTTACAGTCAAAGGGGAACCCCTTGGGGGGATTTGAATGATCCCAAAGCCACTTTCGAACAGCGGCGTTTCTTCTTTCTGTTATGCCTGCTAAAAGATAGCGAGCATGTTAGAATGAAATATGTCCAAAATCACTTTGAAAATACCTTTGGGTCAGCCTACAATAAACCAAACAAAACTGAGTTAAAACTAGCTAAAACGGTGAAAAAAGAACCAAGGAAAGCAAGCTTTCCTTGGGATCTTGGCTTGCTATTTGGGCAGCCAATGAGATATGCACTGATTGTTGGATTTAATATTTTTAAAACAGAAACAAAAATCTAGTGCATGCAACCAATGGATTTTCTTTAAATTTCCACACAAAACAGACGATTTCCCTGAACTAGATCTAGAATGCTTAATGAGACCTTTTGGAAATAAGATCTAGATTATGAGATTTGAAATCATAAATCTATGTAAGCTTTACTTTAATATGATAGATCTAAATGATAGCAAACCTTGTAACCAAAGTAACCATGTAAGATTTGGATTTTTATAAGGAGGAAGAGAGAGAAAGAGTGTTGGAAGCCTTGAAGATCAATCGTGGAGCTTTCCGATGGAATGTCGAGGGACTATGCCTTTGAGAAATTTTTGGAGAAAGTGAAGAAGAAAGCTATATCAGCACCCTCTCCAAGCTAGGAACCTGCAACTGAATCCAAAGACTTGCAAAATGCTTGTGAGATTTGGTTAATACATAAACAGATATTTCAGAATAGCATGCGTATAAACTTATAAAACATGTTGAATCTAGATCTCTAAACATGCATAAAAAAAAATGGCTAATAAAATTATTAACAAACTCATTTATTATCAAGATCATAATAAACTTATTATCAATCTTTTGCAATGGATCCACAAACAATCAGCAAATTATGAACATAGATACAAGTTACCTCAATAAAACATGGCAATGCTCATCCACACACACAATAACATGACACCGTCTTGCCTCCAAAGCTTCTCTTTATTTCAAATGAACAATAACAACAGTACAATAGAAACAGCACCTCAATCCCAGTTTTAACTAGCTTGGAAGAGGTAATATGTGCTTTATTTATAGCAA
Organism: Pseudotsuga menziesii; assembly: GCA_001517045.1. Taxonomy (NCBI): domain Eukaryota; kingdom Viridiplantae; phylum Streptophyta; class Pinopsida; order Pinales; family Pinaceae; genus Pseudotsuga; species Pseudotsuga menziesii. The sequence continues at coordinate 186,304 of LPNX010895521.1, read as the reverse complement.
AAACAAGAGATCTAGCCCAGGGGGGGCGCAAATCCCAAGGAAAGAGAGAGACTGCAGCTGCATGTGGAGTGAATCTAAGCCTGATCTGAGTCTGATCTGAGTCTCACTAAGTGCAATTGTCAATCGGAGAGCTGATCTCACTGACACCTCAACCTGCTGACTGAACTCATCCAGATGAGCCCACACGTGTGGAGGAGAGAGGGAGGGCGCAATTCTCAAGATTGCATGCATTAATGTACCCTCGGTTCAATCCAGATCAGCTCCTTCTGTCAAGGAATGGTTAGATCCAGTCAATCCTAAGCCAATGAGACTAATTTCAGTGAAATTGGAGCAAATCCCAATGATTTAGGATTTTGAATTTTCTCCATTATTTAATTAATTTATCAATTAAATAATCAATATTTAATTTTTAGGGATTTTTACCTAAGTGATGAATAAATCACTCAAAACTTTGAAAAAATGGTTCTATGGGTTTACATGGCGCTCTGAGCTTGAAAATGAGCACCCCCATGACTGAAACTGATTTTCGAGCCCATTTTTATTACAAAACCAATTTTTCCAATTAGACTATTAAAAAATAGCCTAAGTTCTATGGAAAAATTAAAATTTAAAAAACTTAAAAAATTAAAAACCTAGTGGGAATTAGACATATTCATATGACTCAACCATAATGCCTAGCATGTTTATACATTGACACATAGACTCTAATAACCTCAATAGGCCTAAATGCCAAGCCGACCACCCCAACTTTGTAGGTATTGAGTGAAAAGCTCAGAAATTATCAGTCGTTTATTCAACAACCAATAATAACCAAGGGAAAAAAACACCGTGGGCTGATCGGATTGACAAATAAAGTCTAAGAGACCGAGTCTTTTACAGTCACTATCATGCTAGAACATTTTATTACAACTCCCCTATGGGATATGAACATGTGATATAGTACAACAAGCACTTCCCAAAAGCACTTCCAAAGGACTTCTAAAGTCCGAACAAATCATCTTTGTCCGCTTCGCCAAACTTACTTGATAAAAAAACCACTAAGTACAACTTAGGTGGTAACATATGGCTCCAATTGCGAGACGTGTGCTCGATCTGGTCATAGGGCAAGGAGAGGATACGAAAACACCAAAATCTCTGGTTTATACACCCTGTAAAAACATCTCAACTTAACAAGAAAACCTCAGTAGCACAAGCTTTATCCAAATGAACCATTAAGCTGATTTATTTAAACAAAATAAATGTAACTAACTAATGAAATGAAAGTTTTATTATAGTTAAGTACAAAACATAAATGAGAAAAGTAAATGCTCTTTTTTAAGGAGCTTATTTTCCTGCTCTAAGCATGATATGAAAAGGTTAGGTGTAATAAAAAATCCAATGTAACTACCTAAGAATTTTATTAACATAAAAAAAAATTGCTTTGGTTACTAGCCAAAGTAAGAATAATTTATTCAGAAAATGCAAACCTGCATGATGATCCGGAAGAGGCGGGATGGATGGGAAATCATAGACATGAATAATGTCGTCAAACTTCCTCCCAAATTGGTAAGTGCTTGCGCAGGATGCTTCTATCCATGACTGGATAGGGTTGATGTACAAATCAAAATGATGAGGCAGATTGACTACACCATCATACTAATCATCAAGGATTACTGGATGATAACTCACTGTATAAACCCCAAGCGGCTCCAAATCATAAGGAAACTCTATATGTGAAGATGATAGTTGAGATTGATATTCTACTAACTGCATCACATTTGTCTTTTCACAACACTGCTTCTCAATGTCTTCATTATTGATACCTTTGTGTGAATCTGCATGATATGACTCTAAATGATCATATAAAAGTTTTGAATGCTGCTTTTCTATATCAAAATTTCTCAAGGCCACAAGGTCCATGCTCTCTCCTTTAGATACGCCATAGACAGGAGAATCAACAAAACCATCAAGAATTTCTGGTTCATTATCAACATCTTTGTCGGACATAAGGGAGTCTTTGTCACTTGTATCATGCTCCAAGTTATACTTGTCCTCATTTTCATACTCATCTTCTTCAGAAAAAAGGTCACAAGGCAATCAACCTTCCAGACTGTCATCATTATATGGAGAACACGTAGGAGTCCCCTCATGCACATTACGGTTTTCATCATAAGTTTCACTATAAGATTCTGCAATGGTTTCATCCTTAGGTTTGTACTGTTTAGCTAGTGACAAAGGGTAGGCCTGGCCTACCATGTATACATGATCAGGTTCGCTTGAAGTTGTTTCCTGACTAATGACCTTGGTAAGTCCATGTTCCATGACTTGATTTACAACATAACAAGTGCTTTCTTGGTGGAATTGTTCACAAGGTCTACACCATTGAAGTACTTCTTCTACCATGTTAGCTGAGTCTAACTGGTTTGGACTCCTAGGCTCTTGCTGAGGGGATTTCTTCTGATACATCTGATTTGGCTTGGGCTAAAAATTCCTAAGTCCAATATTCATTTCCATTGTGATCAATCTATTATGCATGTCATTCAATCATGCAGTATGATTGGCCATCTGTTGGTTTTGACTAGTAACCAAGTTTTTTATCATGTTCGCCACCTTTTCCATGGGATCTTTAGAAGTTCTCTTTTCTTCTAATTCAACAACTTTATCCTTGGTCTCTTTGTTGCAGGAAGTGTTTCCCCTAGTGTAACCTGGAATGTTGGACTTGCCTGAAGATTGCATATTTTTTTCTATTTCCTCGGCCAATTCCTGGGCAGTTTTTAGGTTGGTCGGTTCTTTATCTCTCAACTGGTACCTTAAGTCACCGGTGAAGGCTTCAATGTAGGGTATGAGGATAGAGGCATTTTTTGGCTTGATGTCTCTAGGAAGGTCCACAACCACACGCCTGAATTTAGTGTTAAATTCATCCATAGTTTCATTCTCCATCTTCTTTATGCTATAAAGGGTAGCAAGCAGATGTCTTGGTTCCTTCTTTTCTCCTCATTTCTTCGTAAAACCATCTTGGAATTCACTGAGAGTTTTATATGAATCATCATCTAGGTCGAGGTACCATTCTTCAGCATCATATTCTAAGGATAAAGCAAAGAGCTTCATTTTGACATCGTCATGATCATGGGCAGCATCATTGCAATAACTGACCAGGTGCTTTTCAAACTTTCGAAGGTGAGACTTGGAAGTGATGGTATTATTGCCCTGAAATATGGGGAGCTTCTTGATAGCATCTTTTGGAATGGCATGGGGAGCACCTGCTATCTGAGAAAAGTCAAGGGGTTTGAAGAATTCCGTCATTTCTTGAGATTGGTGAACATGACTCTCTACAAATATGTGATGGATATCTGAGAGGGATTGGTCTCCTAAATCTTCAAGGTTTCTACGAGAAGTCTGCCTATTCAATATTTCTCTAATAAACATTTTGGGATCAGGAAGAGGATTGAATAATTACTGGCGGTTTCTTCGTGTAAAAATTTTTGGAGGGATGTTAGACAGTGGAGTCGCCAAATGGATCGAGTTTTAATTTTTTATGTTTTTTAAAGACAAGATCAATCAATTTTTTTTTTATCTTTTTAGTTGTTTAGAAAAAAGTTAAATTAAATTGTACTCGGAAATAAAAAGATTTATCCTCGGCAACGGCGCCAAAAAGTGTTGCCGTCTTTTACACACCTATGGGGGGAACGTGGCAGAAATCTTCAAGCCACTCGGTGTGTCCTTGGGGGAAAGTCTCAAGTCAAGGCTGGCACCTTGTTCTTGACTCTTCCGTTTGTTGGAATATATTAAACCCACTCACAACTTAGGATAAAATAATTAATCATTATTTGATTAATTATTCACCCACTAGCTTAATTAGTTGGCATCCACTTGCACCTTAAAGTCAATACATGCCATCTATATCCTAGGAATGATTTATTTATGATTCTGGGTTGATCCAGAATTAGTATACAGGGCTTTACAGCAGATTCTGTTTTTTCTGTTTTTCTATGGATAAGATAAAAGCTAGTCAACTAGGAAACTGGGAGTTTTTGTTTCCAACCCATCATCCATTAGTTTTTCTCCATTTTCTAGGATTAACATGTTATTTCCATCTCCTTGACAACTCACTCATGCTTTTGCCAACTCGTGAGGTCCTTGATAGATTTAGCAAGTGCTTTATCCACTTATGGGGGTTTGCTATATTTTGGTAAATCAGCCTTTTTGAGCTTTATAAGTTGTTTCCATATAAGGGAATTACTATTTATGTACACTATTATTCATAATTATTCAATGGAAAAATACACACCAATATTCATCTCTTCATTCATGTGATTCAGTCTCTTTTCTTCTCTATATTTTTCTTGTGTATGCTTGTGAGAATTCTTAGTAGCAAGATCTATTTCCTCTGCTTCTTCTTAGCATCATTGCACATAGCATTGATCTATTATTTCTACATGGTATCAGAACTACAAGGTTTATCAAGTTCTACAGAGTTGAGGAGCGCTTCCAGTCTCATATCCCTCTCTAAAGAAGAGCTTGTCTAGCTTACAAGATTTTCTCCTAGTTTGTTTTGCAAGTTGCAGAGAGTATCTCTTAGAGCATATCAACAACTTCAATATGGATTCAAAAGTTCCTCTGCTATCTTCTTTGAACTATGCTGATTGGAAACCAAAGATGAGCGCATACTTGAAGAGGCAATGTCTCTTTGATGTCTCCATTGGTGCATTGAGTGAACCTGAGTCTTATGAAGAGAAGATTGATTGGCTAAATAATTGTGATAGAGCTTATGGAATTATGTGTTTGGGAATGTCTCCAAATATATATCATCTTATAGTTTCTGTTGAATTTCCATTTGAGCTTTGGAAAATTTTGGAGAAAGCTTTTGGTTTGCAGGAAATTGAAAATAAAGCATGGAGCGAACCTAGCATCTCATCTTTTTCTCTTTCTCAAGATTTCTTGGCCTCTACATTCTCTGATGAGGAAGTTTCTCATACAGTTCATGTTGTTGCTGCCCTCTTTCATTCGAATGCTTCCTCCTTCAATGAAGAAGCAAATATTGAAGAGTCATCTTTTTCTGTGTCTCCTGAAGGTGATTTTTCTTCTTGTGATAGTATTGATGAAAAAGAAGTAACATATAGAGCTGCTGCTGATATTGATATTGATTATGATCATATAACCCATTCATTGTTCTCTCAATCTCCTATCTTAGATTCTGAGATCTATGTGCCAGATTCTTCACACCTTTTGCATACCTCTCTCATTGATGGTGCGCAACCCAGTGACTTCCAGGATGTTTGCTTAGCCACATCAAGCCTTCTTTGTGTCATACCACTTACCTTACTTGATCTCATGTGCTTCAGCATATCCTCCTTTGTTCTTGGCATCAATACTCAGAGCCTTCTTGAAGATTGTGAACATCTCATTCTTTCCTCCTTTCATATAGAGGATTCATTACCAGTGTATTCCCATGTGTCTATTGATATGCTTATATGTGATCCTTTGGAATCTGATTTAAAAGCATATTTGCAGGTTGATACACATATAATACCACCATCCATACCATCTACCATACCTCTGAATAATCCAAAGACTATACAAATCCCAAGATCACTAGTTGATTCCTCATTGGTCTCTTACGCAGTGATATTTATCTTACATGGTTTGAAGTCTTTCCTATCTTTCATTGGCTGGTTATCCATGTCCTTAGTCATATTTGGACTAATATCAAACATTTTTGGATCTGTTATAAACACTTATGGTTCAGATCTCAAGCCCATCCATCATTCAGATTTTTACACCTATCAGTTTTTCCCAGTTGTTCATAATTTTCCTAGTCTAGCCCTATATCCTCATGGAGCCACTGAAGCCTTTGTCTTTGCTGTTCCATATGCCAATGTTTCTGATATATCAGAGTTTTATCAGCCTCATATTGGATCTATACAGGTGCTACAACAGATTGGAAGATTTACATGTGATTCACATGACAATTTTACAGCTATTTAGGGAATTGGGTGTGAAATAAATTGCCTTATTTTTTGTACTCTTTGGGAAGGAGTATGCACAGATCTCTTTTCCATTTCAGATTATGTTTGCGTATCAGAGTTTAATAGCAGAAAGAAGCATTCAGATAGTGCTCCTATTTCATCAGTTGATGAGGTACAAGGAGTCTCTCCTCTTCCTTCTTGCAGGTTCTACACTCCAGCGCATGATCATGGAGTTCATGATTTCTTCAGCAAGTCCTTCATCCAAAAGCAGTTCAGTCAGCTCATTAAAGTGAAGATGAAGATATGTTAAAGACATATTTCAAATTTTGTGCCTTGTCCTATCTTGAGGGAGGATTTTCCCCATGTGGTTTTGCCTCTTTCCTCACTTTTCTAGACATAATAATTGTTAAAGGGTGACCATAACCTTGTTGCTGGGCCCTATATGCATCCATATTTTTTGTCATACCATCATAAAGTCAGACTTATAGAAAGGTGTTGGAATATATTAAACCCACTCACAACTTAGGATAAAATAATTAATCATTATTTGATTAATTATTCACCCACTAGCTTAATTAGTTGGCATCCACTTGCATCCTAAAGTCAATACATGCCATCTATATCCTAGGAATGATTTATTTCTGATTCTGGGTTGATCCAGAATTAGTATATAGGACTTTACAGCAGATTCTGTTTTTTCTGTTTTTTCCTGCTTTTCTATGGATAAGATAAAAGCTAGTCAACTAGGAAACTGGGAGCTTTTGTTTCCAACCCGTCCTCCATTAGTTTTTCTCCATTTTCTAGGATTAGCATGTTATTTCCATCTCCTTGACAACTCACTCATGCTTTTGCCAACTCGTGAGGTCCTTGATAGATTTAGCAAGTGCTTTATCCACCTATGGGGGTTTGCTATATTTTGGTAAGTCAACCTTTTTGAGCTTTATGAGTTGTTTCCATACAAGGGAATTACTAATTATGTACACTATTATTCATAATTATTCAATGGAAGGATACACACCAATATTCATCTCTTCATTCATGTGATTCAGTCTCTTTTCTTCTCTATATTTTTCCTGTGTATGCTTGTGAGAATTCTTAGTAGCAAGATCTATTTCCTGTGTTTTTTCTTAGCATCATTGCACATAGCATTGATCTATTATTTCTACACCGTTTAGGCTCAACTCCTAACAAAGCCAAGGGGGATAATATCCTATTAAGTTACTAAGGTAAAATTATTTAGTATGGTGATTTTAAACTGAATGAGTTACTTAGGAGTTTGAAATTTAACCATAAACAACCATAGATGACAAGATAAAAAATGAGCGCACAAAAGCACAATGCTAAGACACAATATATATATATATATATATATATAGAAAAAAATAGCATGTGCCTTAAAATGGAGTCATAAAATAATCAATGTACATGCATGTGCTTTGAGTGAATGTTTTGTGATTGTCTCTTGATACGTTTTAAGTTAATGTGAAATATGAGTTGATTAAAATTAGGCGAGGGAGGGACTCCAGATATACCTGAGAGTACTTGGAGTATGTCCAAAACTAAACCTTCACAGCTATCCACAATGAATATGTGGGATGAATGGAGTCTCTGAGACTGGTGTTCATAATGCACCCGAAGGTGTAACAGAGATCGGTGCCTCGAGGTCACTTTTCAGGAGTTCCCGCTTCCTTTGGGTATTTTGCCACCGCTTACGGTTTGATCGAAGCGTTGGATTTTCGCCCGATGGTGGTTGATTGGGGAAGGTGAAAATTAATTAAACTAATCACTCATGTTGTTTTTGATGCAGCTTGACCGATCGAACGAACCGCAGCCAAGTACAGAGCATACACACCGGAGTCTTGTCAATTTTAGTGAATTTAAAGGATGTGTTTTCTTAGAAAGAAAAACCCTCCAGGAATCTCTTTCGGTCAAGGTGGACATCAATCAGGGAATCAAGGAGAGGGTTGATTTTAGAACAATTACTTACAGAAATTAATGATAAGCAGCAAGCAGAAACAAATCACAAGTTTTGTAATTATTCCTACCACGCATCTCTTTCCCCTTGCAGGTCAATCGGGAAGTCGTGGGGTAAGTATTCAAGTTACTTTGATACTGAAATCTAGAATATATGATAAAGTAATCAAAGCATGTTGTTCTGTATGAATGAAACTAATATAAAGCGAACAGAAATAAAACAATGCAAAAAATAACAAAAAAGCGTGAATCTCCCCAGGGGGTTGGAGAATGGGCTCGAAAAAGCCTATTCGAAGAAAACTTTTATTATATGTTGTTACAATATCAGTAAAATGATCTGAATCCTTTTGGTTCTTATATAGGATGAAACCAATATCTTACAACTTTCCCAAAATTTAAAATTTACAGTCAAATGAAACCCCCCTGGAGGGATTTGAACGATCCCAAAGCCACTTTCGAATAACAACTTCTCTTCTTTCTATTATGCCTGCTAAAAGACAGCGAGCATGTTAGAATGAAATATGCCCAAAAGCATTTTGAAAGTACCTTTGGGTCAGCCTACTTTAAACCAAACAAAACTAAATTAAAACTAGCTAAAACAGTGAAAAATGAACACTTTCCTTGGGATCTTGACTTGTTATTTGGGAATCCAATGAGATATGCACTGATTGTTGGATTTAATCTTTTTAAAATATAAACAAAAATCTAACGCATGCAACCTATGGATTTTCTTTAAATTGTCATGCAAAACGGACAATTTCCCTGAACTAGATCTAGAATGCTTAATGAGACCTTTTAGAAATGAGATCTAGATTATGAGCTTTGAAATAATAGATCTATGTAAATTTTACTTTAATATGATAGATCTAAATGATAACAAAGCTTATAACCAAAGTAACCAGGTAAGATTTGGATTTTTTTAAGAAGGAAGAGAGAGAAAGAGTGTTGGAAGCCTTGAAAATCAATTGTGGAGCTTTCCAGTGGAATGTCGAGGGACTATGCCTTTGAGAAAGTTTTGGAGAAAGTGAGGAAGCAAGCTAAATCAACACCCTCTCCAAACTAGGAACCTGCAACTGAATCCAAAGATTTTCCAAAATGCTTGTGAGATCCGGTTAATACATAAACAGAGATTTCAGAATAGCATGCATATAAACTTATAAAACATGTTGAATCTAGATCTCTAAACATGCAACAAAAAGAAAAAGATGGCCAATAAACTTATTTCCTATCAAGATCATAATAAACTTATTATCAATCTTTTGCAATGAATCCACAAACAATCGGCAAATTATGAACATAATACAGGTTACCTCAGTAAAACATGTCAATGCTCATCCACACACAATAACATGACACCGTCTTGCCTCCAAAGCTTCTCTTTATTTCAAATGAACAATAACAACAGTACAATAGCAACAGCACCTCAATCCCAGTTCTAACTAGCTTGGAAGAGGTAATCTATGCTTTATTTATAACAAAAACAGGAGATCTAGCCCAGGGGGGGCACAAACCCCAAGGAGAGAGAGACTGCAGCTGCATGTGGAGTGAATCTAAACCTAATCTGATTCTATATGAGTCTGATCTGAGTCTCACTGAGTACAATTGTCAATCGGAGAGCTGATCTGACTGACACCTCAACCTGCTGACTGAAGCATCCACCAAAACTCATCCAGATGAGCCCACACGTGTGGAGAGAGGGAGGGCGCAATTCCCAAGATTGCATGCATTAATGTAACCTCGGTTCAGTCCAAATCGGCTCCTTCTGTCAAGGAATGGTGAAATCCAGTCAATCCCAAGCCAATGAAACTGATTTCAGTCAAATCGGAGCAAATCCCAATGATTTAGGATTTTGAATTTTCTCCATTATTTAATTAATTTATCAATTAAATAATCAATATTTGATTTTTAAGAATTTTTTATCTGAGTGATGAGTGATGAATAAATCACTCAAAACTTAGAAAAAGTGGTTCTATGGGTTTTACATGGCGCTCTGAGCTTGAAAATGAGCACCCCCATGACTGAAATTGATTTTCGAGCCCATTTTTATTACAAAACCAATTTTTCCAATTAGACTATTAAAAAATAGCCTAAGTTTTGAAAAAAAATTAAAATTAAAAGAACTTAAAAAATTAAAAAAAAATTAAAAACATAGGGGTACGTAGACAGATTCATATGACTCGACCATGATGCCTAACATGTTTATACATTGACACATAGACTCTAATAACCTCAATAGGCCTAAATGCCAAGCTGACCACCCCAACTTTGGAGGTATTGAGTGAAAAACTCAGAAATTATCAGTCATTTATTCAACAACCAATAATAACCAAGGGAAAAAATACCGTGGGCTGATCGGATTGACAAATAAAGTCTAAGAGACCGAGTCTTTTACCGACACTATCATGCTAGAACATTTTATTACAACTCCCCTATGGGATATGAACATGTGACATAGTACAACAAGCACTTCACAGAAGCACTTCCGAAGGTCTTCTGAAGTCCGAACAAATCATCTTTGTCCGGTTCACCAAGCTCGCTTAATAAAAAACCACTAAGTACAACTTAGGTGGTAACATATGGCTCCAACTGCAAGACGTGTGCTCAATCTGGTCATAGGGCAAGGAGAGGATACAAGAACACCGGAATCTCTGGTTTATACACCTTGTAAAACATCTCAACTTGACAAGAAAACCTCAGTAGCACAAGCTTTATCCAAATGAACCATTAAGTTGATTTATTTAAACAAAATAAATGTAACTAACTCATGAAATAAAAGTTTTATTATAGCGAAGTACAAAACATAAATGAGGAAAGTAAATGCTCTCTTTTAAGGAGCTTATTTTCCTACTCTAAGCATGATATGAAAAGGTTAGGTGTAATAAAAAATGCAATGTAACTACCTAATAATTTTATTAACATAAAAAAAAATTGTCTTGTCTTTGGTTACCAGCCAAAGTAAGGATACTTTATTTAGAAAATGCAAACCTGCGTGATGATCTGAAGGGGCGGGATGGATGAAAAATCATAGGCATGAATAATGTCGTCAAATTTCCTCCCAAACCAGTAAGTGCTTGCGCAGGCTGCTTCTATCCATGACTAGATAGGGTTGATGCACAAATCAGAATGATGAGGTAGATTGACTACAACAGCACCTCTCCAAGCTAAGAACCTGCAACTGAATCCAAAGACTTGCCAAAATGCTTGTGAGATCTGGTTAATACATAAACAGAGATTTTAGAATAGCGTGCATATAAACTTATAAACCATGTTGAATCTATATCTCTAAACATGCATCAAAAAGAAAGAGATGGCCAATAAACTTATTAACAAACTCATTTCCTATCAAGATCATAATAAACTTATTATCAATCTTTTGCAATGGATCCACAAACAATCAGCAAATTATGAACATAGATACAGGTTACCTCAGTAAAACATGGCAATGCTCATCCACACACACAATAACATAACACCGTCTTGCCTCCAAAGCTTCTCTTTATTTCAAATGAAGAATAACAACAGTACAATAGCAGCAGCACCTCAATCCCAGTTCTAACTAGTTTGGAAGAGGTAATCTATGCTTTATTTATAGCAAAAATAGGAGATCTAGCCCAGGGGCGGTGCAAATCCCAAGGAGAGAGAGATTGCAGATGCATGTGGAGTGAATCTAAGCCTGATCTAAGTCTATCTGAGTCTGATCTGAGTCTCACTGAGTGCAATTGTCAATCGGAGAGCTGATCTGACTGACACCTCAACCTACTGATTGAAGCATCCACCAAAACTCATCCAGATGAGCTCACACGTGTGGAGGAGAGAGGGAGGGTGCAATTCCAAGATTGCATGCATTAATGTACCCTCAGTTCAGTCCAGATCAGCTCCTTCTGTCAAGGAATGGTCAGATCTAGTCAATCCCAAGCCGATGAGACTGATTTCAGTCAAAAGCAAATCCCAATGATTTAGGATTTTGACTTTTCTCCATTATTTAATTAATTTATCAATTAAATAATCAATATTTGATTTTTAGGGATTTTTGACATGAGTGATGGATAAATCACTCAAAACTGAGAAAAAGTGGTTCTATGGGTTTACATAGCACTCTAAGCTTGAAAATGAGCACCCCCATGACTGAAACTGATTTCCAAGCCCACTTTTATTACAAAACCAATTTTTCCAAATTAGATTATTAAAAAATAGCCTAAATTCTGTGGAAAAATTAAAATTTAAAAAACTTAAAAAATTAAAAAAATTAAAAACCTAGGGGGACTTAGACATATTCATATGACTCGACCATGATGCCTAGCATATTTATACATTGACACATAGACTCTAATAACCTCAAAAGGCCTAAATGCCAAGCCGACCACACCAACTTTGGGGGTATAGAGTGAAAAACTTAGAAATTATCAGTCGTTTATTCAACAACCAATAATAACCAAGGGAAAAAACAACCTAGGCTGATCGGATTGACAAATAAAGTCTAAGAGACCGAGTCATTTACAGACACTATCATGCTAGAACATTTTATTACAACTCCCCTATGGGGTATGAACATGTGATATAGTATAACAAGCACTTCCCAGAAGCACTTCCGAAGGTCTTCTGAAGTCCGAACAAATCATCTTTGTCCGATTCACCAGGCTCACTTTATAAAAAACCACTAAGTACAACTTAGGTGGTAACACCCCTACAACAAAATTGCCCTCAACGAACGACCTTGACAGGAACAAAATACCCAAACGCTAGCAAATAACATCAATCTTCTTATGCATGAGATGGTATCAGCATGGTGTTCCTTCCAAAAGTGCACTGGCACTTCATCCCCTTTATTTTTCTCCTCTCGCTCCAACAAGACCGAAGGCAAAATCCCCTTCATGATCTAGAATATCAACACCGCCCTCTCATTACAGTTACAGTCACGCTCAAGTCGAGTCAGGATCTTGTATCCACTCCTCCAGCGCCAAAAATTCATCAATGGGCTTCGCCACCTCCAAATCGTCCCATAAATCCTTTTCAGCCTCCTCGATCTCATTCTGAATAGACTGCGGAATCATCGCCTTATAGAGCCATGCCGCTTGAGCAGTCCAGAGTCATTCCCTATTGGATCGCCTCGAACTAGTACTTGCACTTCTATTGCAGTTGCCTTGGCTCCATCATCACAGACCACCCTTTTTACCAAGCTATCAGCAATCGGCTTATCAACCACCTTCAGTAAAGTTTCAACATCCCACTATATCCTCATTAACGATAGGCGTTTGTCCTTATACAACATGGTAACACACATGACATAAACGCCATTAAATCCAATGATATCACCATAGAGTTGCCATGCCTCAAAGCTAATGCCCGTACCCATGGAAGAACGACCACCAATAGGATCAAACATTCCCTGGGAACAACACATTTGCTCCATCCAAGTCTGGACCTTCCCATTAAATCTCATTACTGTGCTCGTACTTCCCTCCCGCCTGCCTACTCGCCTCATAATCCCATCGCAGATCCGTTCATAACAGCCACCTTTTATCATATAATGCCGATCTCCCAGCACGTGTCCGCAGCTATTCGCTGCATGCTCCAGCCATGTGCTCCATTCTTAACCTGTTAACACCCGGGCAGCATTTTATATTTTACTTGATAAGGGAAAAACCAAAAAAAGAGATAATTTTGCTCTACTGCTAGTTCTATCTACAATTGTAACCCTCCCAGAAGGCTAAAGTAAAGATTATTGCAAGCTTGAATTTTGTTTTAAACTCGGTCATTATCCGTCTCCAATGATCAACAACTGAAGTCTGTGTTTCCAGGGACATGCCCAGAAAACAAAATAATCTCCCCGGGATTTATAACTTATGATTAAGCCTTCATTTATAATTAAGCCAAGATTGGTCGTCATCCTAGCCAAAATAAAAACCTCTGTTTTTTCCTCACTAGCAACCATTCCTAGTGTCCAAGCAAAAATTAGTACCCTCCATAAACTATTGCATCAATGCATGCATTAAAACCAGACCATCTGCAAAGCGGACATTATTATGTGTCCCTTATTGATATACATTACAATACATATCCTGAAAATTGATATTATATGAATTATTTGCACAGGAGAAATAATGAAAACCTCTTACAAGTGAAGTTTTGGTGACTGAATGTCGATTCTCCAACACTTCCATTTATTGCAGTATTGATACCTCTATTTTTTTTTCAAAGAATATCCAACACTAAAATAATGAAGTGGAGGTTTCTAATTACCTTTAAATTGGCGTTCATCACTAATTCCAGCCAATGAAACAGTCTACATATCACTGCATATTTTGTACATAGTACAGGTGCTCAGCTTTTAGGAGCTCTTTCTGGTTATTGCACTAACCCGATGGTCCTATAAGGGTGCAACAGACTTCGCCTAACACTGAAATGCATTTCCTGGATTCCATCAACATCTAGTGCTGACACCATTTTGTGATTTTTCATCCAGCAGGTCTCCAATCTTGCAAAAGCTAAAAACCTTCACTAAGATTGTATGTAGATACAAAAATCTTGTTGCTCTTTACCTTTGTGCTCTTTGCTTTTTATGATACTTGTGCCTTCTCAGAAAGGCTGCTTGGACTTTGATCCTAAACCTAGCAAGGTCAAGCATCAACTTCCTGTTAATTCAGTGTTGATCATCTTCCAATGCTTGGCTTATGCAGTGCCGATGCAAGAGGCTAGGGACGGCTAGGGACTAGGAATCATTCAGTCGTCCTTATCAGAGGGAATCACATAGTATGTTTGTCTCTTAATTTAGTATCACCAAAAATCCCCACAAGAACACATCCCATCCTTGAAATGATGATACCGATTAGCATCCCTCACAACAAGTTCTCGCCCTACGATCTTAGAAATGAATTTGGAAGCAGTATGACAATCACCACAAACACGAAGATTCTTGATGATCCGAATAGGCATTTGCCCAGGGATATTAATAAGCCCAAAAGCAATTGCCAGCTTCTCACTATGATAGGATAAAAACTGTTCTTTCTGTTCCTCCTCTACATCATGCAGCACAAAGTTTGTATCAGGCACATACCCGGCCTCCTTCATCAGGTTGGTTAATTTCTCCAGCTTCTCATAAATCACTTTTATTTGTGGATGCCTTCCGTCTCTGACAGTGAAATTATGCACCCTGCCTTTGACCTCAATCCAGCTGAGTCCTCGTTCCTTTTGCACTCCTTTGTCTTTCATTTTTTTTCTCACATTTGTAAGACAATCCCACCTGCCAGCTGCAGCATATATATTTGATAAGAGCACATATGCTGGAGCATCTTGTGGTTCCAGCTTGAGAATATGTTCTGCTGCACGTTCCCCTACATCTACATTGCCATGGATTCTGCAGGCAGAAAGCAAAGTCCGCCATACCAAAGCATTTGGTTCAAACAGCATTTTATTGATAAAATCCTCAGCCTCATCCAGTAATCCAGCACGGCCTAGAAGGTCAACCATACACACACAATGCTCCATTGTTACTGTGATACCATGATCTGGATGAATTGAATCGAACAACCTACGCCCTTTATCTACTAGTCCAATATTGCTGCAAGCCGACAGAACGGAAACAAAAGTGATATGATTTGGCTTCAGATCTACTTGTTGCATTTGGTCAAAGAGTTGGAGAGCCTCCTCGCCATATCCATGCCGTGCATATCCAGAAATCATTGCATTCCACGAGGTAACATCACGTTCAGATTTTCCGTCAAATACACTTCGTGCATCTCCCAAACTTCCACATTTTGCATACATGTCAATAATGGCATTTCCAACAGATAAATCTGAGTCAAGTCCACTTTGGATAACAAAAGAATGGATCTGCTTTCCAATTTCCAGGACTGCTAGGTTGGCACAAGCACCAATGACACTGGAAACAGTAAATTGATCCGGTTTCGTGCCTGCCTGTAGCATTTGGCGAAAAAAATTCAATGCGTCTTCCCAATACCCATTCTGGGTATACCCTGCAATCATTGCAGTCCATGAAATCAAGTTGCATTCAGGCATTTTGTTAAAAATCTTGTAAGCAGACTTGATGCTCGCACACTTTGTATACATATCAAGAAGAGATGTTGCAACCCAGACATTCGACTCATAGCCAGTTTTGATAATGTAATTGTGGATGCATTTGCCTTGTTCTACAACTGCTAGGCTGGCACATGCCCTGAGAACACTGGGGAAAGTGAACTCATCTGGCTCTATACCTACATGGTGCATGTGCCCAAATAGTTTCAGGGTTTCCTTTCCATGTCCATTCAGCGTACACCCTGCTATTATTGCATTCCATGATACGATGTCTCTAGCCAGCATTCTGTTAAACACATGAAATGCATCAACTGTACTATTGCATTTGCTATACATGTCAACAAGACCATTCTGCACAGAAAGACTAATGTCAAATCCAGTCCTGATTATATAGGCATGAACCATCTTGCCATGTTTCAGGGCTGTTAGACTGGAACAAGCAAGAAGTACACTAGTGAAGGTATACTCTTCTAAGTCTATTCCTGTCCCTAACATTTCACAAGAGAGTTTCAAAGCATCCTTGCCATGCTCATGTTGGGCATATCCTGAAATCATCGCAGTCCATGACACTACATTTCGCTTAGGCATTTTGTTAAACAACTGGCGTGCATGTTGTAACATTCCACATTTGCTATACATGTCAACAAGTGCACTTCCCACAAAGGCATCAAACTCAAAGCCAAACTTGATAATTTTGCAATGAACTTCCGTGCCCAGTTTAAGAGCTACTTGGCCAGCGCATGCCCTCAGAAAACTAGCAAAGGTGAACTGGTCTGGCTTAAACCCTTCCAATTGCATTTGCTGAAAGAGTTTTACAACCTCATCACAATTCCCATTCTGTACACATCCGCCTATCATTGAATTCCAAGAATCTATATGCCATTCAGGCATTTTATTGAACACTCTGGAGGCAGACTTCACACACCCAAACTTGATATACATGTCAACAAGAGCATTACCAACGGTGACATCTGAGAAAATCCCAAATTTCACAATATTCCCGTGAATTTGTGAGCCGAGTTCAATAACTCCTAGGCTGCTACATGCTCTTAGAACTCTTACGAACATTAATGAATTTTGCACAATACCCAACTCAAGAACTCTAATGTAAACTTCCATTGCCTTCTCCGGCTGCCCATTTTGAGTATATCCTGCAACCATGGCAGTCCATGTGACCACATTCGGCTTCGACATTTGATAAAATGCCTTGTTAAATCCTTCCATGCAGTCACTTTTGGCATACATGTCCACAAGAGCAGTACCCACAAACACATCTGCCTCGAATCCAGCTTTGACAATGTGGGCGTGAACCTGTAAGCCTTGATCCAGAGCTGCTAAACTCGAGCACGCTGTCAGCACACTAGTGAGCGTGAACTCGTCCGCCTTCATGTCCGTCATCTGCAATTCTCGGAAGACTACTAATGTCTCTTCCTCGCGATCACACTTAGTGTATCCTGCAATCAAGGCATTCCAAGAAACCAAATTTCTTTGACACATTTTATCAAACAATTGGCGTGCATATTCTATTTGCTGAGATTTTGCATATAAATCAATCAGCGCACTGCCCGTAAAAACATCTATCTCGCACCCATTCTTCAGAATCAAACCGTGGATTTGCTTGCAGTATCGTGGTGATTTCTCGGGATGAATTTGACGAAGAAGTTTTAGGGCATCCTTAGCGTGCCCATTTTGAATACATTCTATAATCATGGAGTTCAGCAACCCTGCTTCTAGTTTAAGGGTTTTGTCAAATTGATGTCGGGTATTCTGCCCTCTGTCGGATTTAAGGGATTTGCTAATACTATTGGTGTCAGATTCTTCTCTGGGTTTTGTGAAGTGTGTTCGGATTCTCTTACGCTCTGCCGAAAATCCTTTGTCTGGGCTCTTTGGTTTCTCATCATTCTTAGGAGTTACAAACTGAGTGATGGCAAAGGTCGTAGCCATGGATGGGTTTCGCCCTGTATGTCCTGCTAATCAAAATGCATACGGAGAGAAAGGCAAATGTGATCCATGAATTGAAATTATCGAATGGGTGATAAAATAAATTTATGTGTTTGTTTTCGAACTAGCATATCATCCAAATGAGTGATGATTGTAGATTGTTTCTTCATTAACATTGCGGTCTAAGAAAATAAAAGATTCAAAATTATTCAAAATGGCTTTTTATTCCACCAAATCCGGTAGAAATTATTTTGATGGTCATTGTAGTTTTTTTTTTAAAACCAAAAAATAGTTTCTTGGTATTTCCTAGAATCATGTTATTCCATAAAATCAAGAATCATGTTATTTCATAAAATCAAAGGTAAAGATAATGGTATAAAAAAATAGTTTTTTGTTATTTCATAAAAAAAAAAAAAAAAATCAAAGATCAAAGGTAATTGGAGTATATTGCTGATAATATCACATGAGAAGTAGGTAATGGCTCCTTGCATAGAAAACTAAAAAAAAAGTTACATGGTTTAAAGCTTTACGAGCATGGTTCCTTCCTTTCCTGATTTTTTAGAATCTCTTAAATAATTGAGAACTTTGAAAATCTTTTAAATCGTTTGAATTTTGAAAAAAAAAATTCAATCATATACAACCTGTTAGCATTGGCCAAATAGGTGAGTAAGATATATCAAAAAAATATGTAATTGATGCTCATGAAGTGTGAAACATACATAGATATATAAGATCATAGTTTTTATGGCGAAAAAAGTGGTTACAACTTGCATAATTTGTAAATTGATCAATAGAACACTTAAAGTGAGGAAATAAATAAATAAATAAATGCATATAACCACCAACATTTAGCTCAAATGATAGAATATTGCTATGAAAACAAGAAGGAAACTCTTTGATTACAATAAAAATATATTATAAATTGTGGATCCCTTGCATGTGTTGATTGCCCTATTAGAACCATTTTCTTTCCCGCGTCTGTCTCGCCTTGCAATGGCCCCTCCTTAATCCTCATGGAATGCAACTTTTCTGCCAATCGATACAACTTTGGCCTTTCTTTGATGTGTGAGTACGTCATGCAACAAAGAACAAATTGTATTTCTATTTGAACATAAGCATTCAACCATGTCCTACACAAACTCTCCTCCAAGGGTGTCTTAGATTGATCCCATCTTCCTCTTTCACACCATACCCAATGGGAGTTGGCTCTTACTTGAGAAATCACATGTTTTCATGCCAAGATGTGTTAGTTTCATATAATCTTGAATTTTCATTTCCCTCTTTATAATGAAGTTTTGTCTAGTATTGTTGTTTCCTATTGGCATGTTTCTTCCCTTTTCTCTCATTGTAACATTCTTAAATATGGTTTTTGAGTGTTTTTTAAACTATCAAACAAAGGTACTCTTTTATTCCCTAATTCTTAAACCAAATTCTATAGTATAGGTCCCATCATTTCTCTTGTCTTTTCAACTCCCCTCTAGTGATTTTGTTCAGAAACATCTTGATGTATGTTGGCACGAAATGTTGAGACCGTGTTTTGTTGGGTATGTGTTATATTATTTGCATGTTTGTATTGTGTTTGTTGTCTGTACAACTATGTCTAACAACCCCCACCCATCTAGTGTCAACAGTGGGTGTTAGCCCATTGTTAACATGGACCGAGGGCAAATTCGAATTTTTTTGGGTTATTTTGGGGTTTTTCCTAAAAATGTATAATTTAACTTTGGTTAAGGGATTAGGATCTATTTCTAATTCGGGTTTATGGATTAGGGTTTTGGATGTTATGGAATACCTTTGTATTGTAATGTGAGTTGTTAATAATCATAATGAGAAAGAGAGAGGTGTGGCTCTAAGTTTTGTTGGTTTTCCTGGTTAAGGGTTTCTAAGGTAAATCTTTGTGTATTATATGTGAATGTTCTGGTGTAATCTATATTTTGCTTAAAATAATATGTATGCTTTGCTTCTCTGCACAAGTTTAAAACTTACACGTTTCTCTACAGTTTACCAACAAAAAGGCACCAGTGTAGTCTAATTAGATGGGCATTTTTAGCCTTCCCAAAATGAAAAGATAGTCTCACTTGAAGCACAACTGATACTTAGAAGCATGAGGAGATACAAGAAGGTGTTCACAATATATTACAAACATCCAACATATATATATCATAAATCATACTCAAAGTAAATAGAGGCCAACATGACTTGGAAAAGCATTCATCCTAGAACAACAGATACATAAGAAAAGATGATGTGTAATGTAGATGAAATGGAAAATACATACATTTAGATCATATCATCTTTAATAGATACACAACACAATATTTTTTATAAGGGGAGGGTATCCTCTTTATTCATTCATTCAAATAATTTTGCATCAACATTAATGTTTTCATCAAAATAGCAAACCCTTTTAACCATTATGACAATAATCTCTCTTCAACCTACTTGCTCTCTCTAGTGATGTCTTATTAACCCCTCTACCTGAACCTTAATGATATTTTATATAAAACCTAGTTGCTAAGATTGACTGCATCAAGGTAGTTACAAAAGGATACGAATGGTCCATTCATTTATTACATTCCATTCTTTGTAATGGTTTGTTGCAATATTGCGCCCCTTTCTTCCTTGTTTCTCCAATGCCATGAGTCTCATTCTTTTTGTTTTTTGTTTTTGTTCCTTAACTTATCCATATGTCCACAACCTCTTATCCAAAAAGGAAAGGGCCAAAAAAACCAACCACAATTGTTTACTTTCCCTCCACTCAACCCCTTTGTTCCCTCCCTTTATCTCCTTCAAATGAAGGGGGCAACTTAGGGATTATATGAAGGGCCTAGATGTGGACAGAGTTAAAGTGCTCAATTTTTGCATTCCATTTGTTAAGGAGGAGGAGGCACCTACAATAAAGGATAGAGCCTTCTCACAGTGTCTATCTTGGTTGGATGCTTTTGAGCTAGGTCCTACCAGTTAGAGTTTGCAAAGGAATTAAGTTGGTGCAGCTACAAATATGTTAATTGTATTGATGGATAAAACTCTCTTAGTGCATTTTTTCACCACTTAGGCCTCCTCATAAAAGGCAGCAAGCTAATCATCAATAAGTTGAGCCTCATTGAAGTTGGCCTACTATGCCAAAGGGTTGTGAATGGCCTGGGCCTCTTCACTAAGTTCTTGATATTTTCATGTAATTCTACCAAAGGTTGATTATGTCGAGCTAACCTAGAAACCCAATCTTGCACTGTTGTGAAGATCTCCTTACTATCATTAATGGCCTTCTGTAAGTTATCACATGTAGCATTCACCTCATGCATGGGGGATGGAATAAGCCCCATCAATTGTTTTTGTTGTTGATCACCTTGGGATAAGGAATTGTCTAATTGATGTTTGAAGTTCCTTAGCTCATTGTTCAATTTGGTTCAATTTGTTTCCATGCTTCTCCAACCAAATTGTTGGCAGACGGTTTTGAGAGAAGTTACGTGCGTAGCATCATGGATGTTGCGCAAGGTCAAAGATGTTGCACAAGGTGGAAAATGGCGTGTAAGGCATCTTAAACTATATTTTATGTATTTTGGTCATATTTTGTAGATTTGGACCACATTATGTGGATTGTGGTCATTATTTTGTATATTTTGGTTCAAGTAGTGTTGTTCAGGATTAAGCACCCTTGTAACCTAGGGTCTGAGGTTACCAACTGACTACTAACCTTGCAAACAATCAGCTTTACCAGAGAATGGAAAGGGAATAGGAAGAAAGTCTTGACTTATCCGATTACCGACGGTTGATCCAAGCTTGATCTTCTCCCGCTCCTCTTCTCTCCAAAGCTTCCAGGGATGCACCTCTTTCACCTGTAAAGAGCAAATTCTCCAAGTAATATCTCATCCATGTATATATAAGAGGTTAGATAAACAATATATCAAATATATAATCAAATACATTCATTAACCACAATACATGAAATAGACTCAACACAGTGTTGGAAGAAGAATTCTCTTTATTAACAATCAGTGAATGAGATAAGAGTACAACCCAGTTTCTGAGACAAGGACTCCTCTGCAACCAAAGGACTATGAGTTATGTTGCTCCAAGACTTCTGAAGATATACCATCAGCATAACTTTGCTCCTCGATCATGATTTATTAATACCCTCCCCAAGGCCTCTATTTATACTTTGGGAAATAGAATGATTTCAAAGGTTGGGGTGGTTGAAACAGTTGGGATAGTTAAGGATTAAGGCCCAACTAATCTCAATTAATCGCATTTTATATTTTTTAAGGTCAAACTAAGGTGTACATGACTATTGATATAGGAAACCTGCGTATGACACGCGAGTTGCTCAAAGGAAACTCGCGTACGTTGATGTACGCGGGTTGCAATGTAGATAGTCATGTACAGTACGTGAGTTGCAATGGAGATAGTCGCTTACACAACTCAACACTTAGAAAAATTATATATCAAGTTGGTTTAAGGGTAAATGCATCCCAAGTCATGCCCATCTATAATGTTTTAGCAAACTTCAATCCTAATATGTCCTTTTGTGTACCAAAATCAAGAATGTCAACACTCGGACAGAGAAGTGCCATTTGGGTTGATAACAGATGCCCCCTAATGTGTGAGGTCAGAGGGAAGTGATGGCCAAAATACATTATAATCATTATCTTGGAGAACTCAGAGGTCCAATGGAGCAGAGGAAGTACCTGAAACAAATACATAATAATGTCATATACAAAGTCATATCTGAGGATGCCATGTTCAATATACTGGAACACTAGCTCCTTTACAATATTTGAGTACATCATATGATACGGGTTCAAGACCATGTATATTAAAAAGGTGGATAAAAGCCACAATATACAATAATGATGAATCTTCAAAGATCTGGAAACTATGTAAGTGAACACAACATAGTCTTGCGCAACTTAGATCATAGATATGAACCTAAGGTCTTCATCAAAAATCCAAAAGAACCAGTACAATCTAGGCCATGTGAATAGATGTTGTTGAAGTCAAACATGGAGAGGATTCAACACATTGTCAACCAATAGGTGATAATTGACAACTGAAGCAAATGAATTCACCAATAATGAAAGTGAATCCTGGGGTACGATCATCAAAACTCTAGGTCTTTGTCGTCAGGAAGTGTTGATGAGAAAACAAACTATGATAAGGAACGGAATAGATCCTCCAACGGATCACAAGAGTGACTAGGAACTGGATAAAGGATGGTAGACACAAGTAATATTAGATAGAACAATGATGGGATCAGGATAAAAAACAGATGTAGGGATAAATCCTTGAATAGTGAGCACAACACATAGATGACCCAAGGAAGATTTTAACTTTACAGATAATACAACTAGACTTATCTGTCATGTAGGAGACATGATCAGATTCCCTAGGTATAACGAACAAGTGGAGGAGTAAGAAACTCAAAGTGATATCTGAACTGAAAGTGAACACTGAGACATGAGTATCAGAAAATACAGAGAGTGCTATGCTCAAGGAAGACATGTTGCTACCAACTGAGAATCAAAAGAAAACTTCTTCCTTATCTTTCCTGTTAAATTTTAACGAGTCCGGGAAATTCAACTCAAGTCTCTCTTCATTTTTTAACAAGCTTGAAGAGAAGAGGAAATAATGCTTGATAGTGGCACTGATTCATGGATTTTATGAGCCCGAACCAGTACATGTTCACTTTTTGTTTTCATATTTAGAGAGTCTGAAAACTCCGAAGAAGACTCCAGGGGGGGGTCCTTTTTCATCCAATTTAGTCTCCTGAGGCCAAAAAGGTGTAAAACATACCACAGAAGAACTCTATTAACTTCCGGAGAAGAAAAGGTGAACCTTTTTCGTACTTAGTCAGGGAGGTCCGAAAAAGGTTAAATTACCACCTACCCAACGCTCTTTCGAGAGCAACATATAGCTTGAGTTTTACAAGTGTGAAGAAAAACAAGATCACTCAGAAAGATCCATTTGAGTACGAGGAATGGGGCTTACAACAATAAACTCGATGTTTTGTTCTTGGTGTTTAACGAGCATGACAAAGACATAAAGTACACTGGGAATCTTTTTCATGTTTAGGTCCAAAGCATGAAAAAGAGAAAACTAAGCTCATACCGGGTGTTCCTTTTCCATAAATTTAGTCCCTCGGGTTCGGAAAAGTGATAAACCTATACCTAAGAATACTCTTCTCAATTTCACAGAAAAGAGAGTGATCCTTTCTCATATTATTCCACATGGTCCGAGAAAGAGATAACCTACCACTAATGTGGATGCCCATTCACATATTCTTAACGAGCTTGAATGGACAAGTTTACTCGGTAGTCAAGTCTATTTTGAGGAGTTAGACCTGGGCCTAAAGAAACTCCATAAGGGTGGGGAGTCTTATAAAAGGATAGCTTGTAAAAAGAGACCAAAATGAGGCTCAATTTGGCATGAAAAACAGCTAAGAAAAACTCCCCTGAACCTATTGACAAATGCAGCATGAGTATCAAAATACAATAAGTGGGTTCTAATCAAGGATACTCATGTGAGGAAAGTCCTATCCACGGAAGAACAATGGCATAAACGAGGTACTAATGGTTAAAATACCATAGTTCGTGGTCAAAGTGGTAATTCTAGGGTGAAGATGGATTAGGTGTGAATGCAAAAATGCATGTGAATGACCGAAATCCTATCCTATATGAGAGAAAAATGACTTCAAATGACCTTAGACCTGTTACATTGAAGAAAAAGACATGGTATTAGTTTGATTTTTATAAAAAATATGAACTATAGTTTTAAAACCCACTTTTAAAATAATATTTCTATAAATAGTTCAAAATCGAAATAAAAAACTCACCATTTGACTTTTTACCCAAAATAGACAAGTTTTACATCTGCCTTTGATTCCTCATTGCAGACAACTTGGTGGACAATTCTCAAAACCGCAAGTGCCAAGTAAAACTACACTCCATGCTCTTTCATTTGAACCAAGCAAATTTCAATTTTTGGCTAAAATTTGATGTTTTCCACTGTCCTCAAAGCAACTACGTTGTGTACACGTGTATGGTATATCCACAGTCGCGTACACCCATTTTGTACGTGGGTTGCCCGAAAGAAAGTCGTGTACAATACGCGACTTGTCCAAAGGACAGTTGCGTACATTGTGCGAGGTAGGGAAAAGCTATATGGGGCCAAAAAACAAAATTTTTCTATGAATTTAATGTTTGATCAATGGCTTGTTATCAGATTGAAACATGGTGCTTGAGTGGAGGGAGAGGGAGCATGGGGATCGTCAGGTATTTTTGTTTTCAAGTTTTTTTAATTTTTTATGAATTTTAGTCCTAAAGATATATACATATGTATAAGAGTTTTTTAATCCTTCTAAATGTTAAAATGCAGATATTGGCTCAGTCCACCCTGCTGTGCATCCACGTATGTATGTGCATCCTATGGCAGGAGAAGACCATGGTTGGATTAGGGTTCTTGAGGGAAAGTTGGCCAAGCTTACCCAAAGAGTACCTACTTTACGTATTGAGCATATCCCTGCCGTTATGCAGGAGCTAGTGGTTGGTATACCAACTGTCTGGATATGCCTTATGAGTCGGGCATCTAGAGTAGTACGTGTGTATATCAAAGTCGTTGAGGCTACTGCAGCTGAGGGAGATGAAAAAGCTCGAGAGCAGGGTGATCAGGACGATCAGGGGGACCAGGGTGGTCCAGATGACCAGGGTGGTTAAGCTTAGACCTAGGAGCATTTTATGGACTTCGATCTATTTTTTGTATATTTTTTGTATATTATACAGTTATGACTAGATCTGAGGATCATAAACTCGACCTATCTATATGGACATGTATTCACACACACACACACACACACACACACACACACACACATATATATTGTCGGTTTTATTTACATGTGTTTTGTAGTGTAGCTGTTGTCTACTTTTATGAAAAATGTGTTAAGTGTCAATCCAAGATATAATTAGCATACGCATCAGTTAATTAATTTTGATTCCTTGGAATATGATTGAATGTAATAAACTCAAAATTTCTTTCCAATAACCTAACTTGCATAAACTGACGTAGTAAAATAGGGTTCCGCACCTGATAAGCTCGATTGAGCTGGGAAACCACCAGTTGAGAGTCAATTCTGACTTCCAGTTGAGTGATACCACATGACAAAGCATCCCATAAAAGCTCAATGACATCCCTACATCCGGCCACATTATTCGTAGCAGGACCTAGGCAAGCGCCTCCAAAGGCAACTAGCTGTCCTGAGGGCGAGTAGATGACCCATGTGGCTGAAGCCAGGTTACAAGTGTGGCGATTAACTCCATCTGTGAAACCTATGAACCACTCGGAAGACATTTGTAACAACCAACAGATGGTATAATAACACAAACCGATGAACTATTGTACATAAAATACATACAATAAAAATACAGGAAAAAGCGCCAAGCCTAAGCATAGTACTTTTTCAAGTAGAGACCATTTCTAGGCTCGGACAGCTTATTCGCTTTGAAATCTGTTAATTCATATGCACCTTTATTCAACACTTTTGACACGAAATAAGGTCCTAACCACATAGACCTGAATTTCCCTGCTCCCAGGGGTTCTTTGTCCTGATCCCAAAGCAAGACAAGCTCCCCTTTAGAAAAAATCCGAGGTTTGACCAATTTATCATATTGATTTTTGACCCTATTTTTATGATCTTCATTTGCTGCCAGTTCATCTCTACGCTGCTCATCTAGATGTTCTAAATGTAACAAACGTTCTTCCAGCTCAGTCATATCAGGTAACACATGAATAACAATCTTCAAGGATGGGATTTCGCATTCAACCGAGGTGACTGCTTCCACTCCATGAACGAGTTGGAAACAAGAGAACCCTGTAGCAGTTTTCACATTGGTCCGATATGCCCAAAGTGAAAAATAAAGAATGATGTGCCAATTGGAACAGGCTGCATTAATCGTGCACTTGAGAATAGTCTTCAAGGTTTTATTTACAGCCTCGACTTGACCATTCGCTTGAGGGTAGAAAGAAGATGAATGCTCTTGTCTAAACCCTAGAATAGTGGTCAATTCAGTCATCATACTATTTTGGAAGTGACTACCATGGTTAGTGACAATCTCTTTAGGGATACCGAACCATGCGATATTTTGGTTAAAAACGAAAAAATCTATCGTTTCCCCGTCAGCTTTACAGGTGGGCATTGCCTCTACCCACTTCATGAAATAATATATAGCAATAATGATATGTTTGTGCCCCCCAGCCGAGACTAGGTTGCACATCACGTAATCTATCCCCCACTTTGTGAAGGGGCCCACTAAGATGACGGGAAATAACAGAGCAAGATGCGACCGCATCTTTCTGGTGTAACGCTGACAAAGATGACAGGGCTTCATAGCTTCCACACAATATTTAAAGATAGTGGGCCAAAATATATTTACCGACACGTAATATCTTATGGGCTATTGCTAACCCAAATAAATGACCCCCACACGCTCCACTATGGGCATCATTTAGGACAGTCTCTGCTTCTTCATGGGTAAGACGTTGACGCAAAATAGAATCTACCCCCCTACGATATAAGGTATCTCCAATAATGAGGTAGTTTTTGGCATGCACATGTAGTTTGCACCGTTCTTCGCACGAGAAGGCTGTAGGGTACTTCAAAGTCTAGAGATAAACAAGTATATCTCCGTACCAAGGGTCAGAGGTGGAAATCAAAAAGATATGCTCATCTGGGAATGAGTCTTCTTCAATAGCTACATCTTCCTCAATCGGAAATTCTGCGATGAGATCAGCAAAAACTAAGGACTTTTTGGATTTGGAAGACTGAAAATCTAAGTCAAACTCTTGAAGAATGACTATCCATTTATTGAATTTGCCTCCAACTATCTGTCGGGACAAAACATATTGGAAGGGATTAACATTTGCCACTATTATCGTGGTCCTCAGTAATATGTAGTGACACAACCTTTGAATAGCATACACAGCTGCCAAGGCCAATTTCTCGACGTGGGAATACCTAAGTTCAGGGCCAGCTAAAGCATGACTAAGATAGTAGACAACATTCTCTTGGAGCTTATCGTCCTCCTGGACTAGTACTACCCCTATGGTCGACTCAGATGCAGCCAGATATAATATAAAATCCCAAGAGTAATCTGGCGGGCGCAGTAATGGTGCCAACAACAAAGCTTTCTTTAATGCCTCGAATGCAAGTTCTGCAATTTCATCCCATACGAATGGGGTGTCCTGCTTCAACAGGTGCATGAAACCTTTAATAATCTTGGCATAATTTACAATAAAACATCGAAGGAAGTTGGACTTCCCTTGCAGGCTTTGAAGCTTCCTGATAGAATGAGGAGGAGGCAAATTTACTATGGCTTCAACTTTGAGAGGATCCACCTAAATGCCTTTGTTGGAAACAATGAATCCAAGCAGTCTCCCCGACTCGACACAGAAAACGCACTTGTGGAGATTCAAGCGAATTTTGTAGTATCTACATCGTTCAAAAATCAAACGCAAGTGATCTGGGTGATCGATCCTGTCACGAGAATGTGCTGGCAAATCATCAAGGTAGGGTTCTACAATAGCTTTAATATCATGAAAGGAAAAATTCATTGCCCGCTGAAAGGTAGCCCCTGCATTTTTCAATCCAAAGGGAATTTTCTTGTATGCGAAGGTACCCCAAGGATAGATGAAAGTTGTTTTATGTTGGTCTTCTGGTTTAATTTGGATTTGATTATACCCAGGGAAACCATCCATAAATGAAAAGACTTCACTCCCCGCACAGGCATCAATGATCTGATCTATGAATGGTGTGGGGTAGTTATCCTTAGGACGAGCTTTGTTTAGATCTTGAAAGTTAGTACAAACGTGTATGGTTCCTTGATTTTTGTCGATAGGAACGGGGTTAGATACCCATTCTGTCAAAGCTATCAGGTAAATGAAACCGACTTTCAGCAGCTTCTCAACGTCAACCTTAACAGCTGCCGCTTTACACAGATTGACAAGTCTTAACTTTTGTCAAACGGGTCTAGCATCAGGGTAAGTTCGGATTTCATGCTCGACTATTGATGGATCTATGCCTGGCATCTCCTCATATGACCAGGCAAATACGTCGCAAAATTCCTTAAACAAGGCTGTATAGATCGCAATCTCCTCTGGAGAGCAGTTAGCGCAATGTGTACATTTTCCACAATGTTTGGGTTTGCAGAGATGTTGATAGGAATGGTAGCGAAAATGTTTGCCATATTCCCCTCAGCAAATATTCCTTCCCTTGGTAAGGGATTAATAGGTGTATCAACATCACCTGCCAGTCTCATATGGAACTCCTGGTTCTCGATCCTGCTTAAATCTAGAAGAAAATAGGATCGATAGTAAAGATCTTCGCAGATCTTATCTCATTTGCACATGGCTTCCATAATGGCTTCATCAGAAGGAAAAACCATATCTAAGCAGTCTCTAGAATGCAAATAGTTCACTGCCCAAGTGGGCAGATAAGCTTCTTTCAGCTCCTCTGAGAGGGACTAGAATGGGATCAACATTGGTATGAATGATAGCTTGATAAGCTACTTCTGCTGTCGTTAAGGACACTTCAGGTTCATGGTGGGAAGGAAGAACCCAAGGATCTATTCTATCAACAACCATTTCTATAGACTTCCCTACATAAGTAGAACCTAGATAATTAATCGGAGCTGGAATATCAAATGTGCCCATCAATGATGCATACATTCCAGCCCCTAAGCTCTTTGAAGTAGGTTTAACCTGATCAACCAATGGTACTGTGGACTCGTTAGTTTTCATGCAGCCTTTTCGAGTAAAACTGAGTTGGTCTACAGTAACCAACTTCCCTTCGTGTGGAAACACTACTACCCGAAATACAACCGATGCAATAGCTAACATGGTGTAAGTCCAACTTCCCCCCAAGAGAAAGTTATAATCCAAAGGTGCATCAATCACCTCTACCTCAATAGACACTGCTTTCCCTGCCAACTTAATTTCAAAAGTCGGTAGGATACCATGTGGACGAAATGATCTTCCATCAAAAGAAATAAGTAGGGTGTTCGATGGAACCAACTCTGGAGATCCAAGAGCTTTCCAACAAAATAGGGACTTGACACATGTAGAAGCACCCTTGTTGACAACTTCCCTTCCAATGGTTTTTTTCGCCATGGATGACATCTATCAATAAGGCTACATGATATGGTAGGCGAATTTTGACATCAGACAAATTAAACTCTGCCATGAGGCTCGATGAGTCCATACTACCTAAGGCTGCTAAGAGTGCATCTCGCTGGGCGGGACAACTCTGTAACATCTCTAAAGCCGACATCGCACAAGGAGTCTGGGCTTAATCTTCAACTACGGAGTAGTTTGCTGCAGCCCTAGCATTGGGATTGTGCAAAGTTTTCTTGAAGACTCCTTTTGGTATCTTGGGCATATGTTCGGCATATTTCTCAATCGTGAGAGGGTTGGAAGTTTCACCTATCGACTTACCCTTCTTCGAAGCCTCTGTTTCATAGTTCTTGTTCCTAGTCTGGAGTAAAGTCTGGAATTGAACCATGTTGATATAATTAGGGTCAGGAGCATTTGGGGTGCCCCCTACTGCATTTGAAGCTAAAGTAGAATTCTGTCCTTGGGGAAAAGGATCCTTCAGGACAGTCGGTTGTTGGCCTTTTAACAGCTTCTGAGCTCAATGTTCTATAAGGGGACATTGATGGTTCAGGTGATATTCATGGCACAAATTACATGGGAATTTCACCTTCTTCTTTTCTTTTTGGCCCCCATCAGCATTGTTTGTGGGTTTTTGCTTGTTTTGGTTCCCCTCACCTTTTTTTCCTTTTTTCTTTTTCCCATCGAGCTGTTGATTTCCCTTCTGAGAGGATTGTGCAAAAACATTTGCATTCTGAGGTGAGGGGGAAGCCTTTGTTGCCTCTACCGTAGAATGTTTGATAGACAACTCATGGAGCTGTTTAGCCAAAGACTCTACAGTGGGAGATTTCACAGAACCAGCCACACCATCGGAATGGGGTCCAGGCTTAGGTTTCTCTACATTGTGCGTTGGCCTCAGTGCATTAGGGATGATCTCATATAAAATCCCAGACTAAGAATATATCAAATATAGCTCCTGGGCCCTGAGGATATCCTCTTCCTCATTGGTCACTCCCGAAATAGATACATCTTTATATATATATGGCAATAGGGATTTAAGGAACCATTCTTGTAAAAACTTGGGAGGAATAGTGGCTTTGATAAGGCTCTTCCATCTTCTCCACTCTTGGATGTGATTTGAAATATGAGTGGCCTTGTCCTACCGAAAGGTAGACAACAAGTCTATCCAGGAATCATATCGGACATGAAGTTGGAAGTGACTAAGGAATACATTAGCCAAGTCCCAAAAACTATCAAACACAGCAGAAGGCAGTTCAATGTACCATTTTGTTGCAGTACTGGTTAGAGTTCTTTGGAATAGTCTCAACCAAACTGTATCATCGTTCAATGAGTTGGAAGAGCACCACAAATGGAAAGTGGTGACATGAGATCATAGATCATCACCAACTTTGCCTTCGAATTTTGGGATATTCGAGGGTAGCTTGGTAGGAATGGGTGGCCAGGAGGAGTTATGTCTCATTGGGTCATTCATTAGTTTCAACAAATATGGCAATTTTAATGGTGCCAGCAAAGGAAGCTTGGGTCTAACTGGAGCATTAAAAGTACCAGCTTGGGGATTAGAGGGACTTGCTCCCATGTTCCCATATGTGAAGGCGGGGTTTCCCCCTGCTACCGGTTGTGAAGTGGTTCGGCCACTTTGGAAAGGATTCCATCCATAAGCCAATGGATTTTTTATGAGCAGTGCAGTGGATGAGGTTCTAGCTTCCCCAATCGAAGCTGGGGTTTGGAACACATGAGCAGGTATCCCTCCGCTGAAAAGTGAGAAAGGAGACCTCGTGAAAGGAGCTGAAACCAAAGGTTGAAAACCTTGACCATAAGGATTAAGGTTTCTGAACTACACCCCTACATATATGGGTGTTGTACCTACATATGGAGTGGATGGGGAAATGTGCCCCCCATTCCAAGGAAAACCCTGGACAAATGCCAAGGATCCTATAGGACCACTCTGAGCAGTGTGTGCAAAGGAAGCAGGAACTAAAGGTACACTAGGAATCCCAGTGACCATACCACCAGAAGTACCTGCTAAATTTGTGGGAGCTGGTGGTTGAACCACCCGGCTAGTTGGAGTTAAAGGTGTAGTAGGTATACTTGTTCTAGGGGCACCTACCGGGGGAGGTGGCACCCCTTCATCCGGAGCGGTTGAGGTGGAAGTAGAAGAAATTTCTCATGTAATAGACATTAGTCTGCCCAGAGGGACACCAATCACCGGTGAATTGAAAGGACGAACCTGAACGATCATAGGATCGTTTAAGCCAGTTAGAGGTGAATTAAAGTTCCTTGCAAACTCGTCAGCCTGCAAGTCTTATATCTCAACTGTAGTTAAATCAAAATGGTTTTCCCTAAGTTCTGGTTCACTCATAACTTCACTAACTCCTATCGATTCGAAAGAACCATTCATGTCTAATCTCCGCCTTTGAGGGGGAGGTGGGGGTTCCAATGTAATAAGCGGAGGAATGTTTTGCAACCTTCATGACCTTCTGACGGATTGGTCCTCCACGATTGTAAATTTGATTCTTCACACCCTAAGGTCGGCTAAACACAGACAAACCACAGAGCAATCACTACAAAATTTCCTAAAGTCTCAACAATCACAAGGGGTATAAGATATGCTTTCCCAAAGAAAGTTGAGAGACAGTTTCTTGGCATCCTTGAAGAGGTTCTTAAGCACAAGCGAAGGAATCACCCACTACCCTCCTACACTTTCAACAATGGTTACCTTCCAAGCCCGTCCAAGGTGAACCAGAAATAGCCTTTCGATTTACCCGTCTATAAACCCTAGATGTCAAAGGGACTAAAGGCTACCTTAACTATATCAATAGTTTGGGGGCACATTCGCAAGCCTGATTCGTATGCATGGGCAGGGTAGCAAATCCCGAAACTCTGTCTAGGACAGAATCCCCAGATGCGCAAAAACTTTGGTCTACGTTTTGACAAGGAATTAGAGGGTTATATCCTCAGTCCAAGCCTCCACACAGCCTCGTGCTTAACTCCCGTTTGAGAGGAGCTTCCCAGATACTATCAACACAGAGAAGGATTTACCTATCGATTGGCCAACTACGTATGAATTTAAGTACTTGTGGAGAGTTTACACTTCCTATCCCACAAGTCTAGCTTAAGCTAGTAGGTTTATGACCCTATAAAACAAAACTTACTAATAAATTTTAAATTATAGCATTCATTTTAAGGGTTGTTCTTAGTTAGAGGGTAAGTGGCGTGAGTGACTATGATATTATAGATTCGATCAGAAAAGTAAAAAGGTGTATATAATGAATTCCAAAACAAATTACAACTACTTCAATCAAGCTTCTTTTCTTTTTGTAAATATGAACTGATGAAATTACAACTAAGTATGAGAAGACTAAGACTTATTTTTGTAATTTTTGAAATTTAATTCGAAAATACTAAAAATAAAACTACAATATGCAATTAAAATGAAAATGTTTCCAATGTTTTTTCTTCACTTTTCAAACTCTTCAAAAATTACTATGCACCTAAATGCAAAATTTCTTGAGTATGCTTGAATAATCAGACCATAAAGCAAGCAATATGAAGTATAGCAGATGTAATATCCCAGTTTTGACCCCGTTACATTAGATGTATATGATGTATAAATTGTAAATGATCATGGTGTGGAGCTAAAGGCCAAGGCCCCACCATTGATCGGTTATGCTATGTTTTGGGATTTAAATTTGTCGCTGATGGTATATCGGGGCATGTGGCATATATTATGTTGGTCAACATGTAAATATGCATCTATAATTAATTAAATGAACCCGACCAGCTACGATCGCGGCAACTAAAATGAGAAAGGGGCATGATTTTCACAAGGATAAGGATGTGGGGAAAATTGTCAACCTTGGCCAATGAGAGAAAAACCCATATGTCTTCTTCCTTTTGTTTTATTCCAACCACTTTCATTAAGAAAGGCTGCTGGTGGTTGAGGCAGTTATGGTTTTGGGAGTGGGGTGGCAGGATTGTCAGTCCTCACCCACATGCACACTCCACCCCTGTTGACTTCACTCATGCAGACACTTCTTCCTCTCCACAATTTGCTAAACACCCAGGCACTTCAATTTCACGTCCTCTCCATTGCTGTGCATTCTCACGCAGAGGGATTCTTTCTCGTTTTTCATCCTCACGCACAGGATTTTGCTGGATTTACCCACACAATAGTTTTCTTCTGCAGATTTGTAAATAGTGAGGCCGTATCCTTTACTCACGGGCGGATTGTGGGTTCTGCATTGTTGCTCACGCTCACCCACAGGTTGAGAGACTGTAATTTCTTCCCCAGCGTGGTCTGTATATGTTTTCTTGGTGATCTCGTTGCCCAGGACGGGCTGTGTTTTTCGACGTTGTTGGTTGTGGTTGTTGTGGTCTTTCTTACATGTTGGGGACTGTTGTAAATTCGCCTGAGAGTCATTTTGGCCACGATAGGGCCAAGAATGACTCAGAATTCGTTTTCTCTGTTTAAGCTGTGACAGCTGACTTAATTGTTTGAGTGCAATGGTTGGTCTCCGGACTGTGAGAGGAGCAGGGATGTTGGCTTAGATTTGCTTGATAAACCTGGTGGCTAGAAACCACACAGACAGAGCTAGAGGGCTGGCCTTCTTCTCCATCACCCCTGAATAGCACTGGAAGGGAATGCAAGGCCTGAGGGACTGTGTAGCAAAGAAGGGACTGATTCCTTGTGTTGGGTGTGTTTGGGTGTCTTAGAGGTCAGGCTAGTTCTAGTGTAGGTGTTCTTGGCTCTGTAATGAGCTCACCAGCTTAGCAATTGGCCTTCTCCAGCTCCTTAATGGCCTGATAAACCCAACTCTGTTGGCTTGGCTGTGTGTTTTGTGTATCCTTGGCTATGTGTAAGCCTGCTAGTTCCCTTATTCCTTGGAGAATCATGCCCAGCTCGGGGGTGGCGGCACTGCTGAGAGATTAAGGAGCACGCTGGCCTATGGTTGGGTGGAACATTGTAGCAACGTAGCTGGTTGCGGAAGGAGTTTTCATAAGATAAGTGATATTGCCTATTTTACTTCTGCAACTGTAAATTCTGTTAATGAACATGATGAACATGTTAAATGAATGCTTGCTTAAATGTATGATGTTTCCACTGTCCCTGATAGATGTTTGCATAAGTGCATGTTTTTACTTCAACCCATTTTTCTTCAGCATCCTGTTTCAGTAGTTTTGTGTATTGCATATGTGCATGATACATGTTCAATGTGCATGTTTAAGCATTCTGTTTCAGCAAATTTTATGCCTGTACATGTTCATGGGGCACATAGCCCGTGTGTTCGAAGCTTGTAGTCGCGTCCTCTTCGCCGGTCGGAGGCATGGGGACATGACAACAGACTTGTAAGCACCAAATTCAACCACCTAAGGAGGAGACTTGGAAAACACCTAGCTTGGGAAGAAACAATGAATAAAATACACTGAAAACACTAAAGGGCAAGTGACAAGCTGAAACTACTTGAAAGTAGTACAAATTACAAGGTATCTAAAATCTTGATCACTGATTCAGATACACAGCACTGAACCTATCACCCAAATAGGATAATCCACTTCAAATTGCTAAGTGAAAGAAGACTCAAACAACAAAAACTCAAGAGCTTACTGAAAAGCACAAAGTATGGTGTACAGGACTTTCATACCTACAGCAAGATGCCAGCAATAGAAGACCCCAAATCAGAAAAAAATCCAAATAAGACAGAGACAAGCAACCCTACCCCCAAAAACAAATTACTGCTAAAAGATGTACGTGATTGTCTAATAGAGAAACCCACGTACTATATGTGACTATCGAATATATAAACTCGCGTACACAAGTTGTTGTATGCGACTGTGTAGCACAGCAACCCGCATACACAACAAAAATTTTCTCAAAAAGAAAAAATAATACAGGTCTCTAAAAAACTACTGCAAATCAAAGCCAATATAGAAAACCATACACTGAATCAGAGCAAAGACTAGGCAAGTATCTACAGGACTAACCCACAGCAGGCTGGACTCCCCAGCAGAGTCACCAGTTCTGTTGTTCAGGATTAAGCACCCTTGTAACCTAGGGTCTGGGGTTACCAACTTACTACTAACCTTGCAAACAATCAACTTTACCAGAGAATGGAAAGGGAATATGAAGAAATTCTTGACTTACCCGATTACCGACGGTTGATCCAAGATTGATCTTCTCCCGCTCCTCTTCTCTCCAAAGCTTCCAGGGATGCACCTCTTTCACCTGTACAGAGCAAATTCTCCAAGTAATATCTCATGCATGTATATATAAGAGGTTAGATAAATAATATATCAAATATATAATCAAATACATTAATTAACCACAATACATGAAATAGACTCAACACAATGTTGGAAGAAGAATTCTCTTTATTAAAAATCAGTGAATGAGATAAGAGTACAACCCAGCTTTTGAGACAAGGACTCCTCTGCAACCAAAGGACTCTGAGTTCTACTGCTCCAAGACTTCTGAAGATATACCACCAGCATAACTTTGCTCTCCAATCATGATTTCTTAATACCCTCCCCAGGGCCTCTATTTATACTTTGGGAAATATAATGATTCCGAAGGTTGGGGTGGTTGAAACAGTTGGGATAGTTAAGGATTAAGGCCCAACTAATATCAATTAATCATGTTTTATATTTTTTAAGTTCAAACTAAGGTGTACGCGACTATTGATACATGAAACCCACGTATGACATGCAAGTTGCTCAAAGGAAACCCGCATACGTTGATGTACGCAGGTTGCAATGCAGATAGTCGCGTACAGTACGTGAGTTGCAATGGAGATAGTGGTGTACGCCACTCAACACTTAGAAAAATTATATATCAAGCTAGTTTAAGGTTAAATGCATCCCAAGTCATGCCCATCTATAATGTTTTGGCAAACTTCCATCCTAATATGTCCTTTTGTGTACCAACATCAAGAATGTAGACACTTGGACGGAGAAGTGCCATTTGGGTTGATAACAAGTAGTTAGAAAGTTGGCTTGAGTGGACCACCAATGTAAAGGCGCAAACCTATAAGTAGATCTAGGATTGTGAATGTTGAGATGCTTTTTGAGGATTAAGATCTGGATATGAACTGAGATCCTTTGATTTGCGTACTAAACAATTGTTTTGGAGAATCTGTGTTTTGTTGTGAAGGTTAATATGACATGACAGAGACTGGACATAAACATTGTGTCTTTTTCTATCTTTTTTTTTCTTGTTTTCTATGATGTGTATCGGTGAATGATGCGATTCTTCTCTATTATGAATGATGTTGTCTTAGTAGATACCTTTATGCTTCAATGTACCTGCTACAATCTAATTATGTTGATCTGATCCACTGAATGATGATATGAATTGATGAATTGATAATTTGAAACTGCTAAGTAATGTTGTGCTGAGTTGACAATAGATGCGTAGTCCTCCTTCATATTGTGGAAACTTGGTTCTGACAGTTCTCCCTCGAACATCTACTCTGCAGGTGTTGTTGGACGCAGTAAAACCTGTCTAGGCTGGTGCTCACAGAGATCATTGTGTTTTGGGTGTCGAAAGAGGGTTCAGTGAACCCCTATCAATGGGTTTTGTGTCAACACAAATCTACACTCTTAACAAGGCTACATGATTTAAAAGTTTATGGGATTTGTATATTGCCATGGCATGACTCTAAACATATGATGCAGGTGAAAGTGGATATATTTGATTGCAGCTTTAGAGTGTTTTCATGTATCACTCTCCTTGTCTCTATCCACTACGACTTATTCCAAATGGGTATGCAATTTATCGTTGGCCGCTTGCATTTCTTGTTGGTTGTGTTGGGAATAGACAACTCATTGCTCAACTTCCTTAGTCATGAACTTCACAAGTTGAACTAATTATGAAGTGGTCCAAGCATGAAAAATCTTTGGACACAATGGCTTTCCCTACCAATGGAAACAATGTGAGAGGTTGACTACTAGAAATGAAAGGGATTGAGTGGGATGGATTTTGAGTGTTCCCCTCTATCTTCTTTCATGCATGAAATTCTAGGGTCACTCTTTCTTGGGTATGCTCTGATAAGAAAGCACAATTTTAGTATTCCCTTGACAACTGTGTTGCATAGCTTGGAAATAAATTGGGTTTTGTCCAAGCTCCTATATATGTGCAATGGCTAAGAGACTATCCAATGGAGATAAAGACTTATGTGAGGTATCTGATAAAGGATCATGCATCTCAGTGTATGGGAGATGCTAATCAAGCTCACCCTCATCAACCCCTACATCATGGGCACATTGTTGTGGAACCCGATTTCCCTCCGATGTCTCCTTGTCTCTAATTCACCTATGGTGCATGTTGCACATCCTACCCCAATGGCCTCTAGTTTTTGCTTAGCTTGAACAATCCTCTCTACATCCTGATTTTCCTTGGGGGTGGCAAATTTGAACCACTTAATCTTCAATTGTTTCTCAATTTTCTTAGGATGTGACCGAAAAAGTCCTTCTTGTTCTCCTTATAATCTTCTAAAGGTGTCAACTTTTAGTTAAGAAAGCTACTTATATCCTTGAGTTCTCCCATCATGAAATCGAGGTTTTGTTTGAGGCCTTGCATGTCCCCATTTAATGCTTAGAATTTATCCTTGCTTACCATATTCAAGAGGCCCCCCTTTCTAAGCATTGCATCTTCCATATTTTTTACTCTATCAATAAGATTGGACAACTCAGAGTTCACTTCATCGTGTTTTGCTTGCATTCCAATTGAACCTTCAAGCAATTTATATTAGATTATTGAGAAATATGCATTAATATACAATAATAAATTTACTAACATTTAAATCAATAACCATAATCTAACTAGTATAATCTCCTATCAACACAATCACCAGATAATCAAATAATGAGAGAGGGAAGGAAAGAGAAAAGAGAGATTACACTAGATTTACATGGTAAAACCCCAAACGGGGAAACATGCACAAGAAGGATTGGTATTCTTATTCCTCATAAACTTCCACTCTTACAATTGTGAGCACCACCCACATATTCTTATCACAACTTTACAATATGTCACAATATAATTTTCATCATCCCCAAAGGGTCTCCTTCATCTCTATTTTATAGCTATAGGTGTGAAAGGTTTACATCCCATAATACATGTGGGATAAATACGCTTACACCTCTCTTATATAAAGAATAGTAATAGGAGAGTATTACTCCATGATACATGTGAGATAACTCCTTTCTCATAAGATCGAGAGTTATGAAGAGATTTATTCCCTCTTTTGTTAGATAGGACATCATAATATCTTACAACATCATTACACATTCCAACATTCCTTTTTAATGATGACTAGGGAGAAGGAACACATATGGAGGAAGATGGCATTATATTAATATTCCCCCTTGATAACAAATTCCCACATTCTAAATAATTTGTGAAGATGTACACACTTCGCCT
The DNA here is from genome assembly GCA_001517045.1 of Pseudotsuga menziesii. Taxonomy (NCBI): domain Eukaryota; kingdom Viridiplantae; phylum Streptophyta; class Pinopsida; order Pinales; family Pinaceae; genus Pseudotsuga; species Pseudotsuga menziesii. The sequence continues at coordinate 146,836 of LPNX010895521.1, read as the reverse complement.
TTGTCATGGATTTAGTGAACATATCTTCTACTTGTTTTTTTGTGGGACAATACTCCAAACAAATAACACCATCTGCAACAAGATCTCGAATGGAATGAGCATCAAGGTTAATGTGTTTTGTCTTGGAGTGATACACTAGATTATATGCAAGATAAATTGTACTATGATTGTCACATCTTAAATCAGTAGAAGAATTCTAAACTAGTCCAAGCTCTATACAACATGTTGGATCCATGTTGCTTCTTTAGTTTCCCTATGCTCTACTTCACAAGAAGAAAAATAAAGTGTTATTGTCATTGGACCATGAAAACTGACCTGACCCAAGATGAAAGATGTACCTTGCAATAGACCTTCTATATGTATTATCCCTGCCCAATCAGAATCTGTATAACCAAGAAGTGAAACTGAAGTCCTGCTAGATTAAAACACCTAAATGTAATGTCCCCTATAAATATCTAAGAATTCTTCTGGATGCTTTCCAATGGTTGTCATGATGGTTTTGCATAAACCTAGAGAACATAATAAAAACAAAATAGAGATATGGCCTACTATGTGTCAAATATGTCAAACTCCCCACAAGTTGTTGATAAAGAGTGGCACCAACAAGAGGAGTAGCACAATCAACAATTAACTTTACTCTGGACTGAAATGGTGTTGGTGAAGGCTTACAAACACTCATATGAAACCATGCTAGTAAATATGAATCATACTTAGGTTGAGAATGGAAGTTACCGTCAACCATATGCCAAATGTTAAGACCCAAAAAATAATGCAATAGGCCTAAATTTGTTATTTCAAACTGTTGCTTAAGATCATTTTTCAATTCATGTGTTAATAAAATTTGGTTGTTAATAAGGATTAGGTCATCCACATAAAGAACCACAATAAGTAAATCATCATTAAAGAACTTAACATACAAATTTGGATCATATCTACATCGCTTGAAACCATTATTCAAGAAATAAGTATCAATTTTCTCATACCAAGCTCTAGGTGTCTATTTAAGACCATATAAACTCTTGTTCAATTTGCATACCAAACTTGAAGTTTCGGAGGTAATAAAACTAGGTGTTTGTTGCAAACAACTATCTTCACAAAGATAACCATTTAAAAATATACTCTTGACATCCATTTGGTGAATTTACCATTAAAAAGATGTAGCAAGAGGAATTATGGTGCTTATAGTGTTCATTTTAGCAACAGTAGCAAATGTTTCAGTATAGTCTATACCTTCTTGTTGATAAAAAACTTTAGCGATTAATTGAGCCTTGTATCTTCAATATGTCCTTCTACAGTAAACTTTGTTGTATAAATCCATTTACAACCAACTAAATTCTTTCCAGGAGGAAGGGGACCCAAATTCCAACTCCTGTTGTTTATTAAGGAGTCATACTCTATATTCATTGGTTTTTTCCATTCATGTTTGTATTTAGATTGAGCATATGTGGGTGCATCATATGTGGCCAATAAGTTTGTCAAGAAAGAAAAGTCAGATAGTCTATCAAGTATCAAATACAATACCAACCTTAGTTGAACTTGCAGATTCAAGTATTTTTTGGGCCTAAACTGGAAGAGGAGTAGTAGTGGAGACCACTCTAGTATCTTCGAAAATGTCAAGAAGGTCACTTGAAGAAGTAGGTGAAATAATTTCTAGATCAGGAATAAAAATATAGGAAGGGGTAACATATATAGGAGCAACAAAAGATGAAGGAAAACTCAAGGTAACATGAGGTTATGTAGACTTAGGTGAAGGAGAGACTTCATTGAACTGAACATATCACCAAATGATAACAATTTGGGTGGATGGATCAAATAACCTATAAGATTTATAATCCCCACTATAACCAATGAATAAACATTTGTGAGTTTTGGGCTCTAACTTTTTCCATTTTTCATCAGGAATATAGGCCCAACATTCACTGCCAAATATTTTGATGTTACTAATATCGGGTTTCCTTCCACTCCTTTTTTCTTCAAGAGTGACCCGAAAAACTTCTTTAGTAGGAACTTTGTTCAAACTATTATTAACACCACAATATCTTCAAGACAATATTTTATGTAATCCTTTAGAATAATGCATACATTTAGTCCTTTCAACCAAAGTTCTATTTTTCCTTTCGGCTACCCCATTTTGTTGAGGTATACAAGGAACAATATTTTGATGTTGAATACCATGTTTAGATAAGTATGTATTAAATTCATTTTCATTGAAATATCCAACATTATCACTTCTTAATGTCTTAATACTTTTACCAAATTCATTCTCAACCAAGGCTTTAAATTCTTGAAATATATGAAAAGCTTCACTTTTATGTTTCAAAAAATAAACCCAATCTTTCTACTGTAATCATCAATAAAAGTAATAAAATATATATCATGGGATAAATAAGGGGTTTCAATATGACCACATTTGTCACTATGAATTAATTGCAATTGTTCATTGGCACACCAAGCTTTGCCATTATCAAACATTTCCATATGATGCTTACCAAGCACATAACCTTCACAAACATCTTTCGTGGAAGAAATTGTAGGTAAACCATGTAACATTTTACCATAATTCAAGTTACCTAATCGTTCATTCCATAGTTTACTTTTTTCATTAATGCGAGCAACATAGGAATAAAATGGTCGATTTTTAGGTGAATTAAAACTAGTAAATTTAAATAAATCGGCTTCATGATTAACAGGGCCAGAAGAAACAATATGAAGTTAGTTGTAATATATTTAATAACATTTTTATCTATCCATGCTTCAAACTTATAAACTTTTTGACAAGCATGATACATACAAAGCAAATTGATGGGCATGCCTTGAACATGTATCATTTGGAACTTTAACATCACCAAGAGATACTATTAAATTTTTTCTAACATCACGAATTGAAACTTTCACAGAAGAAGAGAATTTACCTGGGTAAATAGAATAGGCAATAAGAGTTACATGTTGTTCCTCGGATGATTTCTTCTTGGATTTAGCAAGTTCACATCTTCATTTAAAGCAAATATTTTTAAGGTGGTTGGTTTCACCACAATACTTATAAGGATTAAACAATTTCTTTTTAGTTGCATCATCAAAAGCATCGTTAGAAGTGTGGTGGGATGGACCCTTAGTATGTGTATTAGGGTTCTTATTAAAACCATTATGTGGATTCTTCTTACTATGTGCCATTAGAGATTTACCAATAGTTAATTGACCCGGCGAAATCAATCTATCTTACTCACAACTCAAACCTTTACAAAATTCTTCAAAGGAGGGTTTCATAGATCCCTTAAACATTTCAATATCCATGTCTCTAGTTTGGATGAACAAATCAAATGCAAAGGAAATTTTTTGCTCTACAATAATAATACAAGCAATATTAATTTTATTGTAATATTTACCACAATTATTAAGTTTTTAATTATAACTTTTTAATACAACAAGAAATTACTCAATTTTATCAAAATATTTAGGATCTACCTCACGAATCTTCTTCTCAAGATAATAAGTTGAAACGTCATCAGATTTACTAAACAAATAAGATAAAGTTTTATATACTTGAGTTGGGATATCTTTGGCCTCAATATGTACCTATAAACCATCTAAAATAGTTTGACCAATGAGTCCTCTTGCATGATCACAAGGTTCTTACCATATAGCTAGATCTTTGGCATCAGTTGGTTTCAGATGTTCACCATTAACTAAGCACTAGGGATTCTTAATCCTAAGAATTATAATCATCTTTATTTTACAAGCAAGATAGTTAGTACAAATTAACTCAAGAAAAATCGCGGCTGCCTTTGAAATCACGATGAATTAAATAGAAACTAAAACCTAATGCAAAAAAGAAATTAAGATAATGACTATATGAAACAATGAATAATAAATGGAATTCTCACCAACGATGAAACCTTGTAGCACCTTACCAACAAATATGTAAACCCTCAACAAAAAACAACAAAAAGAAGTGATTTACAACGAAGTTTTTTCTTTGAAACTAGGCCCACACACTTTCCATGATGTAAACTTGCATGTGTACATGCCTTTTATGAAGGATAAGTGTGTGTTTGTGTGTGTGTGTGTGTGTGCTCTCCCCAAAATAAGGGAAAAATCATGTGTGTCAGAAACTTCTTGAACCTAGAAAAAACTCGTGGATGCTAAAGTCATCTGGAAAGAAACTTGCAAAAAACACAATTAGTGATAGAGAAACAACCAAATATATTTAAATAGAGGTATATCATTGATAATAAGTTAGAATACAATGGATTTCAACTTTAGAACTAAAGAAATACAAATTAAAAGTTGAAATTTATGAAAAAATAATGGTGAGATTAGGGTTTTGAGAAAAATAATCATATATATGTATGAAATTTCCCAAATATGAAGAAAAACCTCAATGGTTGTCCATATATGATGGAAAATATACTATAGAATGGGGCCCCAACAAAAGTACTGAAGATACTTGATGCTTAAAAAAATTAACAAAAAAATTACTAAAGGAGGTAGAGCTTAGTAACCAACTTTGATACCATGTTAGATTATTAAGAAATATGCATTACAACAATAAATTGACCAACATGTAAATCAATAACCGAAATCTAACTAGTCTAATCCCCTATCAACACCAAGCACCAAATAATCAAATAACAAAAGAGGAAAGGAAAGAGAAAAGAGAGAGTACACCACATTTACGTGGTAAAACCCCATGGGGAAACATCCACGGGAAGGATTGATCTTCTTATTATTAATGAAAATTTCACTCTCACAATATTGAGCACCACCCACATATGCTTATCACAAATTTACAATATAATTTTCATCATCCCCAAAGGGACCAGGGTCTTCTTCACCTCTATTATATAGCTAGAGACATGGAATATTTACATCCCATAATACATGTGGGACAAATATTTTTCCACCTCTCTTATAGAAAGAATGGTAATAGGAGAATATATCATGATTCATGTGGAATAACTCATTTTTCATAAGATCAAGAGTTATGAAGAGATTTATGCATTCTTTTGCTAGATGGGACATCATAATATCTTATGACATCACACTAGAAATCATTACATTTCCAAAATTTTCATTACACATTCCAAAATTATCATTACACATTCCAACAGTTTAATGGGTATAGAAAATTTTGCTATTAGAACCCACTAATATCTATTATAAATCTTTATGTTTCCTCTTTTACACCTTTTGAATCAACTAAAATAGATACTCCAATCAAAAGATATGAATTTTTTAGTTTAACATATCTTGAAAAACCCTAATTTGAAAGTTATCTTTGTGGTAGACTTTTATCTTGAATTTTATCTATAATTTTGGCCCCTATGACTCTAAAATTTCTTCCTTTAGTATCCTAGTATGTCTCCCCTACAATTTCATAGGTTTTACCTAATTTTGATGTGGCAATAAAAAGTTATGGCAACTTTCCCAAAACATGTCATTTTTTCCCCTTCCAAGAGAGTGAAAGTGTATGGTCTACCACATGGCCAATTATTAGGACCTGATTCCAAAATTTATACCATAAATACTATGGTTCGTCTTCTTTATTATGAGATATTTATGACTCAAGTTGGAGTTTGAAAGTTCTAGATATAGTAGTTTTACCCAAAATACTTATTTGAGACTAGTTTTTGGACTAGTAAAAAACCCTAATTTCTAAAGGGTATAAATTTGAACATGTAATGAATTAGAACCTGAAATTATTACCATTGATAGTTAGATATGTCCTCTCAGTCCCCTCCAAGTTTCATTATCTAAAACATCCCCTAAAAAAAATTGTTGCAAAAAATTCAGGATGACTCATTTTGGAAGCATCTAAGCTTTGATACTGAATGTTATGCACCAAATTCTCAAAAGAGCATAAAATAAGAGAGAGAGAGAGAGAGTAATCCAATGCCTTAATAATATATAGAAGGTATAAATAAGAAACCTCTTCAAGGGGGAAAGCTCCTTATACAATGTACAAGATGAAATTACCCTAAAGTTAGGTCTCCTTGGTATATATATATATATAGGAGACAAAGGGCACAATTACAATTCTATTTGACCATACAATTACAATTAAGGTTCTATCCAACCAATAAAGATAATACAAATATAACAATATAAACATAATGTTACAATATAAAGGGATTAACACAATATAGTATATTTTGTGTGTACAATGATGATGAATATGATGGTTAACGTCCACTCACACCAAACTTTGGTCTATCGGACCCAAATAAACGAATTATTTAGTTTGTTTTAAAATTGTATTTCCACGATGAAAGAGCTTGGAGAGAAGCGTCCCAAGCTCACTATAATTTTGACAAGTTAAAAGGCTAGGAAGGTTGGGATTACAACAAAGATTATGAAATTGAGATCTAATGTGGGTGTACACAGGGAATTCTAAAAGGAAGTGTTTTTCATCCTCAATGTTCATATTCTCATAGAGATGGAAGATCCTTTCTACCCATGGAATTTTAGGAACTGCCAAATGACCAGTGTCAATATGAAGCTCATGAGAGTTCGTTCTTATCTTGGCTAGATTAATTTTTTTCTTTGAACTAGCTAAAATCGAGAGATACTTTTGATCTTCTAGAGTAGGGTTGATGACCTCCTTATAGTATCTTAATTTTCTTTTATCCTCTAAATCTTTCTCACACCATATTTTCTCCTTAAACTTAGAAGTGACAATATTTTTAATGTTATTTATATTTTGCAATGCAACATTTTCGTCGATCTCCCAACAATTTAATCAAGCCCTGGTATCTTTATACCAACCTCGCTTGAACTTAGGTGGTTTAATACAATATTATAGCATCCAAAACCCTAATTTGGCTTTCACAAACCCAACTCCTTAACTAAAATTATTTTACAACGGGTCGCAAAACCATGGGTTTAAAATAACTCAAAATGGACCACCCCAAGACCCCCTTGCTCTAGGAACCTACAAAGACTACACCACATGTCTAACAAATTTCTCCACCTTCCCATGCAACTTGCCTAGGACTATGTTGATGGGGAAAGATGTCCAACAACAATAGTAGGGGTTATCCTCGGAATAAATACCCAACTAGACTCTCTCCCATTTGGTGTAGTAAAACCCATTTGGATTTTGGCATGATAGCCATTATTGTTTTTTAGGTTTCATCGATTGTAGGATGACCCACCATTTTAATTTTTCTAAATGTAATGAATGAAATTGAAACTAAACTAAAACATGGAAAGAAAAAGAAAAGATATGAAGCTGACATAAATATATGCAAGCAGTAACAAAACTTAATTCATAAGATTACTATTACATATATTCCAATCCCCGATAACTTTCTGAAAATAATATACAACTAGAGCTTAAAGATATAGCCTTATATTGGCATGTCCCCTCATGCATGTTTCATGGTTTGAGTTCCTAACCCATTCAACCCCTTGGGTTTAGGAGAAGAAATTAAATGTCTTGGGATTATTTTGAAAGTTTAGAGTATTAATTAATTAGGAGATGTCACTTTTAGTGAATAAATTTTAAAGAGGCATTTATTAGGAGTTAAATTCATAAATTACTATTTTATTTATGTAATAAAAAGAGAAATAATCCTCAAGCGTGCATTGGAGGAAAGGTTTGACCAAAAGATAGATTGCACAAGAAAGAAAGCCAAAAATAGTTAAAGATAAGAAAGTTGAGAAAAGAAGAAATAAAACAATTAAGGCAAGAAAAACTAGGAAAGCAAGGATAAAGAAGAAAAGATGGCAAAAAGCAGAAAAGAGAATAAAATTGTGAAAGCAGGGATGTAACACCCTGGTTTTGACCCCGTTTGCATTAAATATATATGATGTAAGTATTGTATGGAATCATGGCAAGGAGCTCAAGGCCAAGGCCCTACCATTGATTGATGTTTTATGTATAGGTGATCAAGGTTGATGCCTACGGTTTATGGTGCTAAGTCAAGCACAATATATAATTTTGGACATCATATAAATATGCAATTTAATTAAAAACCCACAACCAGCTATGTTAGTGCAACAAATAATGAGATTGGGGCATGATTTCCTAAGGATAAGGGGGTTAAATGTTCAACCTTGAGCCATTTTGGGGAAAATCCATGTGTCAAAAGAAAACACCCAAAAATGTATGCACATTCCCTCATGCAGACGCGTTTTCATCTTCCCTCATGTTTTGGGGAGCGACGGGACATTTTGATCATCCATCCTTCACATTTTCAACTTTTTTTGCTCGTTGTGCATGCCCAGTACATCATTTGACTCTCACTGAAACCTTGTGGTCCATTCTGGTCATTCCCTATTCTATTTTGTGCATGCGCACTGTGTGTTTGTTCTGCTTGCAGAGCCGTGTTTTGTTCTGGGTTGTTCACCTGTTGTTACCATCCTCAGTGTTGTTGTGCAATGGTATTCTCTGTCACGGAGTGAGTGGAAGCCTGTTTTGTTGTGTTAAAATTGTGGTATGCTATGTGTGCATATTTTTTACTTGGTATGAACTGGTTTGGACTGGAATTGGATCTGAACTAGCTTGATAAACCTAGTGTAGGAAGGAACCCCACAAATAGATCTAGAGGGGCTGGTTTTCTTCTTTGCACACCCTGAACAACATTGGAATGGAAGGCATAGCTTGAGGGACTATGTAGCATAGAAGGGGATGCTTCCTTGTGTTGGGTGTGTAGATGTTTTAGGATCCAAGTGCGATCTAGTGCAAGTGTCCATAGCTTGGTGGTTGAGCTCACTAGCTTAGCAGTTCAAGTTTTCCAGCTCCTTTGCAGCCTGATAAACCCGTATGTTTATTGGCTTGGCTGACTAGCTTGATAAACCCAGCAGTATATTGGCTTGTTTGTTTGCAACCTGATAAACCGAACTGTGTTGGTGTCACGTACCCCAAATTGCAATGACATTTTATGTTTAAGAAGACATTATATTTTATTTTTATTGTAAAGTTTGTGATTATTTTGACCAAGTGGGGTCAAGGATGATTGTAATTAATTATGTTGAATGTTTTATTAGTTAATAAATAAAACATGAGACAAACAACTTAAGGAGGTTGTTGAATTAGTGTCTACTGGCCACTAGGTGGAATAGACTAGGGTGAGAGCAAACTAACACATGGAAGCATCCTCAACCACTTCTAGTTGTTGCAGGGGGGAACTTCCCTAATTTTGTGGTCATGTTCCCCAAGAAAGTGGAACAAGAGCAGGTGGATCATTAAGTGAAAAACTGACCAAAAGACCTAGGCATGCTTATAATTACCCATTGAATTCAGCAGGAGGTTGTTCATTCTTTACCTTGTAATTTTTTTGAAGTGAAAAATTGTGTACAAGAGATTCGATGAGGGGAAAGGCAAAAGTGGTTTGAGTGGAAAGACTATTTTCAGAACTAGTGCAGCTTGTTAGCTGAGTTCTTTACTGCAGAAGGCAGGAGTATTATTGTTAAATACTTCTATGGAGTTGTAGGGGTTTTTATATCCCATACTTTCACACAGTGCTTTCAACTAGGTGGACCAGTGGACATGCTCGGGGGTCCTAAGACGAGCAACTAAGCTATCTTCAGGAATTGGTTAGGTGGAACTGGCTTCTTAGGTTGTTTATCTCCTCTACAAGTTCTCAGGTTGGCAAAGTGTTATTTTATTTACATTATGCAAGTAAAAGTACTGGAATGAATGAAGTTATGATTAGATTTACTTATATGATTGGATAAATTGTTTCTGCAATAACACTGTGTAAATCTTCTTTTATTTTAAAGAAGTTTAATGGTTAAAATTTATCTAAATAAATTACCTAGGGTTAGAATTATTTGGTTAATGGATGAAATCCCTTGCTATATTTTTCCACTCATCCGAAGATGAAGTACTCTAGTATAGCAGGTTTGTTTAAGAGGCAAATAGGATTGTTTTAAACATGAGATAAATGTTCTAAATCTACTCTAACTTTAGCAATTTTCACTATTTAGTTAGTTTTAAAATACTCCTTTTGTTCTAAAACTCTTTTCATTTATATAACACTTCTAGGAGTTTTACACAGAACTTTTACTGTAAACCTTTGCCTCACAGCCTTAAAACAGTTCGTAACTTAACACAATTATTCCTCCTATCAAGATTTTAAATCTAAATATATATATATATATATATATATATATATATATATGTATAAACTCTTCATAATACTATATAGAATCTAGAATAGTTAAACTGTTGGATTTCAGGCAGTATTTATAAGCAAGATAATAAAATAAACATTACGGTAAAATAATTATATTATTACACTAGTAAAGAATGCTGATATTATATTTAAAAATATATATACCTACAGAAAGCATTAATAATCAAATTAACTCTATTAGAATATTAAGATACTAAATATTTTGTTTTCTAAAACCCTAAGCTGAAAACATAACTTCTTATTTCATTCTAGAAGTTATTTAAAAATCAAGACAGATTTTTTACCTTCACCTTTTAAAAAGGAACAAACTGTTTTAATCTAAATAATCTGAACCCTTAAATAAAAACCAGAATCTAGTGTAATCTTTACTTTACTGTTTTTCTTAAATAACTAAAATTAAAATAAATATTTGCCAACTTACCCAGTCTTGGCCGAGAGCACTTCTTTAAACATATCACTTTGTAAACAGTTAGATTATTGTTTTTTCTTTACAAACCCTAAGAGAATTTACTGTTTAAATTCACAAGATGTATAAATATTTTAGAAAGAAAAATATTTACTAACAGAATTTATGAACGTAGCTCTATTCCTTTTTTAAGAAAAGTTAATTATAAAATAAATTACAATAGAAACCTTAAAATTTGTTACAAAAAACCTTTACCCTATACTTTCGAATTACTAAAGAATAAGCAAAATAATAATGAGAGAATTACACAAGAGCCATAAAAGTTGTTTGTTATTAATTAAAAACATTATAACCATAATTTTTTTAATACCATACAAATTTAACCATTGAACCAAATGTGTATTAACTTATTCCTATTATGAAAGAGCCTTCACGGTCGGGCTGTTAAGCCGAGGTTTCATAAAATTCACACATCATAAACTTGAGCCGTAGCTCTTTGAAACCTCAAGGGTTTTAAACTTTTTTGGCCATACGACCTCACCCTACTTCATAAAACATAGTAAAGCTACCAACTATTACAGTTAAATAAGGAAAACGACCAGCATGTAAATGACTGTAAGCACCACCGAGTTTTCTTCACAGCAAATCAACGATGAAAGGCACCTCGGGGATAGAATCGAGGCTTACCAAGCATAGGAGCTCTTGCTCTTCAACTTTATGAGAAAACGCCTTGATTTTCGGTGTACATTGGCAAGAACTTCACCTGCAAGCCTACATACAAGTGAAACCTTTAATTTTTGACCTAGCATTGATCGATATTGAAAAGAATTTAAATATGGCTGGAAGATTCGATCATCTTACCAGTTTTCCCCATTTTACTCACGGTCATAGTTTGAAGCCATATTTCCAGGCCTCTTAACTTCATGGCCAAAGAAGAATCTCTATGTAAACGTCAAGATTAAAGAGAGACCTATAGGAAAACCTACCGACTCTGCAGTATATCAAGAGTAGACCATTACTCATAAACGAGCTCAATGGAAGTAGTCGTAAAGAGGAACCAGAGCCCCCGGGATGGTTAGGGTTTCAAACTTCTTCAAAACAATAGATGCTGTCGAGACCTGGATGGTCAAGGGCCTGTCGGCTCGTCTCTCCAACTATCAACTACGATAACGTTGAAGAAACACGCGTTTTGGGCAAAGCATATAAACCCTAGGGTTTTATGCCCAACCGAACAATGAAAAGTTACCATGTGTAGTCCACTATCTATGAAATACTTCTTGTGTGGTTATAGTATGGTTATAGCTCTTAAACCTGCAATGGTTTATAACACATCATTATTAACTTACAAAAAAGATTGTTAACAAATCTTAGCATAAACTAGAGCTACAAGTTAGGAATTTTAGTTATATGTTAATGTTGTGCAAGGATATATGTATAGGATGAGTATAAGGTTTAAGCATAATATATATATATATATATATATATATATATGCTTTGTACACTTTTAAAAGCAGTTCGAATTTATATACATGATATTATGCCCATTTATTATAATCATGCCCTAGATTAATATTACAATAAGTAATGAAATTATGTCTATATATATGACTTGCATGGTATAATTACTAGGATAGTATTTATGTTATAAAATGCATTGTTTTAGTTTAGATAGTATTCAGCTCCTAAACAAAAATAGCATTGATAAGGTTAGAAATTGAGAGATTCTAGGTTTAAACAATTTTAAACTTCATAGTTATAAAATATGGAAAGTAATAGGGTTTAAGTAATCTCAAAAACTAAGAGCATGGTGACATTATAGACCGAAATTAAAGCTTAGGATATTCGTTCCAACTTACTCTTTCTAGTCTTCCGAACTTGGAAATGCTACATCTCAATACTGGAAGTAAAAGTTTTATCTGTAAAAGACCTGTAAAAGCATTTTAATCTGTGTTAGCTTAAGAAAGCTAAGTAAGCCCCGACAATCCTCTAGCCCCTTTTTAAGATGACAAGAAAACAACTATCAGAATCATGCATATACCGGATAATAGACAGTTGATCTGAGTTCTTTAAGTCTCTAACTATTTTTAACATTCAACACTAATAGAAATCAACATTTGAATGAATGTTGTTATTAGATAATGTGTTTTAGTTAAAGTTATACATGTGTATTAGCTGTTAAACTAACATTTTTAGGCTATGACTTAGAATTTAATGTCACACAGAAAATTTTTAAATTTTTAGTGATTTTTGGGAGTGTTACATATGTTATCAGAGCCCATGTTCAGACACTAGCCTTGAAGTGGCTCAACTCACGTAAACAAAAAGTATTAAAAAGTATAAAAACTGATTTTTAATTTTAAATGTTATTGTACAGAAGATTTTTCTGAACTAGAATTGCAGTTATGGAAGAACTCGAAGAATATGCAGAAGAAGGGTCTCCATTAAATGAAAAAAGTTATTCTAGAAAAGAACCTGTTAAAGAAGATATAACTAATAATTCTTTGGAATTGTTGCAAACAGTTAAAGAATTAAAAACTGAAATGGAGACTGTTAAAAAAGAGAATGAAAGAATCCTAAGAGCTCAAGAGGAGCTGAACCAAATACTATTGAAAAGTTTCAGAAAGAAGGAAAGGATAAACAGATAGAATCTGATAATACGTCCTACCAACATAAAAGTCAAAAGTCAAAACACTCAAAAATTGAAAGCAGTTCTTCTTCTGAAATTTATGGTGACTCACATAGGAAGAATCACTAGTATTCTAGTGACAACAGTGAAGATAATTATCATTCTAGAAAAGGAAATATAAGCCCTATGAGGAGATTTCTGGAGAGTTTAAAAATATTAAACCACCAACTTTTTACGACGAAACAGAGAAATGAGAGGAAGCCGAAGCATGGTTGTCCAGAATGAAAAAGTACTTCCAAATTTATAATTACTCCAATCAGTTAAAAGCTAGAATGGCAATATATAACTTAATTGGAAAAGCTGACATCTGGTGGCAGGACATAAAACGAGTAAAAGACATAAAGGAAAAGAATATAAACTCAACTTTTAAAAAATGCTTTAAAAGAAGTTTATGTTGAAGCAGTATTATGAAGAGCGAGCTAAAGAATTCTATGATCTAAAGTTGGGAACTACGAATATGAAGGAGTTAATAGTAAATTTTTAAGCTTATTGCGTTATGTGCTTTGTATTGTGGATGAAAAACCCAAGGTGCAGCAGTTTCTGAGTTGTTTACCTTTTCACATTAAGGACAGAATTGAATACGATAACCCTAAAACCCTTGAAGAGGCCATGCGAAAGAAAATCTCTGCTATGAGCAGAACCGAAAAAGGGAAAACATGCCAAACTGGAAGGCCAAGAGGTCTAATCATTTTGAACACAAAAAGAAGGGTTTCACACCTAATCGGAATTTTGGGAATAATAACTCACGCAATGTTCATAATAAATTTTTTCAAGAAAATAAAAGTAACTCACAGCAAAACCATACTGGCCCCAGAAATAAAGAACTGGCAAATAATCACAGTAATTACATTAAAAATAACGAACGTAAATAACCAGTAAAATGTTGGGAATGCCAGGGACCTCACTATGCATTAGTTTGTCCAAACAGAAAGAAGATTGTCAACAATATTTATACTGTGCAGGAAGAAATGACAATCGATGATGTAGCAAGAGGAATGCTTGGAATCAATGCAACGCTAGAAAACAGACATGTTAAATATTAGACTTACATGGTGGAAGTAGAAGGTATGCTCAACCAAAAACCCATCTCTATTTTAATTGAGCCAGGGGATAGCCTGACCTATGTTTCTCCTAGTTTAGTAGAGAAAAACAAATTACCAGTAGAGAAATTTACAAAGTCTTGGTTGGTTCAATTAGCTACAGAAGAAAAAAGGAAAGTAATTAATTTTGTGAAAGATTGTACTTTATTTATGAATCAGTTTGAAACTTCTGTAAAGCTAAAAGTACTTCTATTAGGCTCTTATGATGTGTTAATTGGAATGGATTGGTTGGAATAGTATAGATTAGTGTTGAACTGTTTTGATAAAACTTTTACCTGTTTAAATAATGAAGGAGAAACAGTAACAGTAAAAGGAATTCCTAGGAAAACATTAATCAGGCAGATTTATGTCTTACAACTAAAAGGGTTGTTCGGAAGGGATGTAAAGCTTTTGCTGTAACTATAACTAATGAATAACTCCTTAATAACGAAGATAAACTAAAATTAGAAGATATCCCAATCTTGAGGGGGTACTCGAATGTGTTTTCGGAGGAAATTTCGGGACTGCCTCCGAAAAGAGAGCTGAATTTCACTATTGAGCTAGTACCTGGTGCGGTGCCTAACTCCAAAGCTCCTTACCAGATGAACATCCTGGAGCTTAATGAACTAAAATCACAACTAAAGGAACTAATAGATAAAAAGGATATAAGACCAAGTGTGTCCCCTTGGGGGGCACCAGTCATTTTCATTAAAAAGGACGATACTCTGTGCTTATACATTGATTACCGTCAGCTTAATAAGATGACTATTAAGAATAGATACTCGTTTCCCCGCATAGATGATATTTTTTATCAGCTGCACAGAGCAACAGTGTTTTCAAAAATTGATTTAAGATCCGGTTATCATCAAGTCCGAATCAAAGATGAGGATATTTTCAAGATGGATTTTAGGACCAGATATGGTCACTATGAGTTCGTGGTCATACCATTTGGGCTCACAAATGCCTCGACTGTTTTCGTGTGTTTAATGAACAATGTATTACATAAATATATCAATAAATTTGTAGTAGTTTTTATTGATGATATTCTAATTTATTCTGAGACTAAAGAAGAGCATGAGGAACATTTAAAAATTGTTTTACAAGTGTTAAGGGAACATCAACTTTATGCCAAGTTTAGTAAGTGTGACTTCTTCAAAGATAAAATACAATATTTGTGTCACGTAATAACTAAAGATGGGATCTCGGTTGATCTCGATAACATAAAAGCAATTGAAAAATGGTCGGTTCCAAAGGATGTGACTGATGTGCGGTCATTCATGGGGATTACTGGTTATTATCGAAGATTCATTGAGGGATTCTCAAGGATTGCAAATCCCATAACTTATTTACAAAAGAAAGGGAAGAAATTTGAATGGAATAAAAAATGCGAAGAGAGTTTTAAGAAATTAAAAGAATTATTAACCACCGCGCCAATTTTAAGAATTGTTGATCCTAACAAAGACTTTGTTGTATGCACTGACGCATGCAACAATGGCCTCAGAGGGGTCTTAACTCAAGAAGGACATGTAATAGCATACGAGTCTAGGAAACTTAAAATTCACAAGAAAAATTATGCTACTTACGATTTAGAATTGGCTGTCGTGATACATGCTTTAAAAATGTGGCGTCGTCACCTGACCGGAAGAAAATTTATGTTAATGACGAATAATAAAGGATTAAAGTATCTGTTGGATCAACCAAATTTAAATGCAAGGCAAGCTAGGTGGCTAGCTTTCCTTAGCAAGTGTGATTTCAAGATCCAATATATCAAGGGAAAAGAAAATAAAGTAGCTGATGCTTTGAGTAGAAATACAAGATTGAATTTTATGGCAGCAATCAGTACTTATAAAATAGATTTAGAAGATCGGCTCAAAGAAAGAGTAAAATTGGATTAAAATTATTAAAAGGTACAAACTAAAGTGGCAGAAAATGTAACTGAAAGTTTAAGTACAGGTTACATCCTAAATGAAAAAGGGTTAATACTTTATAAAAACAGGTTGTATATACCTAATGTACCTAAAATTAAGCTGTTGATTTTAAATGAAATACACAAGATTCTCTACTCGAGACACCTAGGCTATCAAAAGACAATAACTATGTTGTAGAAAGATTATTTTTGGCCAAATATGAAGAATGAGTTGGAAGAATATGTTGCTAGATGTTTTGCATGTCAACAGGTTAAGACTGAACATCAGCATCTAGCCAGTTTATTATAGCCGTTACCAATCCCTAGCTTGAAATGGGAAATAATCAGCCTTGATTTTATTATAGGTTTGCCTAGAAATCCAAATCAGAATGATTCGATAATGGTAATCGTTGACAAAATCAGTAAAGAAGACCATTTTATACCAGTAAAGACCACTCATAAGGCTGCTAATATTGTTGAAATATTTATGAAACAAATATTTCGTTTACATGGAATATCGAAAGTTATAATTTCTAACAGAGACCCTAAGTTCACGGGAAACTTTTGGAAATATTTATTTAAAGGTTTAAACACTACCTTAGATTTCAGTACATCTTTTCATCTGCAGACGGATGGGAAAACTTGAAAGGTAAATCAAATCTTGGAAGATATGCTAAGGATGTATGTTAGAGAACAACCAAGTAAGTGGGAGGACTACTTACACTTGGTTGAGTTTGCATATAACAACCACTACCAAGCTTCAACAAAATACAACCCATTTGAAATTCTGTATGGTAGAAAATGCAATACTCCCATGTCACAGGTTAGTACTAGGACTTAAGTTATTAAAAGAGATGGAATTAATTGTAAAGTGGGTATAAGGTCATTTGCAGGTTACATAAGACAGTCAAAAGAGTCAAGCAGATCTTAAACGAACTCAGAATGAGTTCCAGGTGGGCGGACATTTTTTCATAAAGGAAAAGCCTAAAAAGAGTTCTTTAAAGTTAGGAAGTTGTGCTAAGTTAGAACCCAGGTACTGTGGGCCTTTCAAAATATTGTCCATAATTGGACAGGTGGCATACCAACTGGACTTACCACTGAATCTTAAAGTTCATAATGTTTTTCATATCTCTATTTTAAAAAGATATGTACATGATGCTACTCATGTTATAAGTTGGAATGATGTGCAGGTGGATCCCAAAGGAGATTTTTTGGTGGAACTGGATTGTATCCTCGACAAGAGGGAGGTCTTGCTTCGGAATCACACCTTTGGGCATGTGGAGGTGTAATGGAAGCACCCTAGTCCAGAAGAAGCAACCTGGGAATTAGAGAGTCATATGTGGGCATCATATCCAATTTTGTTCCAGGGAAACTCTAAGGATGATGAATAAAGTAACATCGAGGACGATGTTAGAATTAAGGGGGCTGCATGTCATGTACCCCAAATTGCAATGACATTTTATGTTTAAGAAGACATTATATTTTATTTTTATTGTAAAGTTTGTGATTATTGACCAAGTGGGGTCAAGGATGATTGTAATTAATTATGTTGAATATTTTATTAGTTAATAAATAAAAGATGAGGCAAACATCTTAAATAGGTTGTTGAATGAGTGTCTACTGGCCACTAGGTGGAATAGACTGGGGTGAGAGAAAAATGAAAGGTGGCAGCATCCTCAACCACTTCTAGTTGTTGCAGGGGGGCAAATTCCCTAATTTTGTGGTCATGTTCCCCAAGAAAATGGAACAAGAGAAGGTGGCTCATTAAGTGAAAAACTGACCAAAATACCTAGGCATGTTTATAATTACCCATTGAATTCAGGAGGAGGTTATTCATTCTTTACCTTGTGATTTTTTTGAAGTGAAAAATTGTGTACAAGAGATTCGATGAGGGGAAAGGCAGAAGTGGTTTGAGTGGAAAGACTATTTTCAGAACTAGTGCAGCTTGTTAGCTGAGTTCTTTACTGTAGAAGGCATGAGTATTATTGTTAAATACATTTGTGGAGTTGCAGGGGTTTTCATATCCCATACTTTCACCCAATGCTTTCAACCAGGTGGACCAGTGGACATGCTCGGGGGTCCTAAGACAAGCAACTAAGCTATCTTCAAGAATTGGTTGGGTGGAATGGGCTTCATAGGCTGTTTATCTCCTCTACAAGTTCTCAGGTTCCAAAGTGTTAGTTTATTTACATTATGCAAATAAAAGTACTGGAATGAATGAAGTTATGATTAGATTCACTATTATGACTGGATAAATTGTTTCTGCCATTAGACTGTGTAAATCTGCTTTTATTTCAAAGAAGTTTAATGGTTAAAGTTTATCTGAATAAATGACCCGGGGTTAGAATTATTTGGTTAACGGATGAAATCCCTTACTGTATTTTTCCACTCATCCGAAGATGAAGTACTCTAGTACAACAAGTTTGTTTAAGAAGCAAATATGATTGTTTTAAACATGAGATAAATGTTTTAAATCTACTCTAACTTTAGCATCTTTCATTGTTTAGTTAAGTTTAGTTAGTTTTAAAATCATCCTTTTGTTCTAAAACTCTTTTCATTGATATAATACTTCTAGGACTTTTACACATAAATTTTATTGTAAACCTTTGCCTCACAGCCTTAAAATTGTTCGTAACTTAACACAATTATTCCTCCTATCAGAATTTTAAACCTAAATATATATATGTATAAAGTCTTCAGAATTCTATATAGAATCTAGTATAGTTAAACTATTGGCCTTTAGGCAGTATTTATAAGCAAGGTAATAAAATAAACATTACAGTAAAATAATTATATTATTACACTAGTAAAGAATGCTGATATTATTTAAAAATATATATATATACCTACAAAAAGCAGTAAAAATCAAATTAACTCTATTAGAATATTAAGATACAAAATATAAGCTGAAAACATAACTTCTTATTTCATTCCAGAAGTTATTTATAAACCAAGAGAGACCTTTTACCTTCACCTTTGAAAAAGGAACAAACCATTTTAATCTAAATAATATGAACCCTTAAATACAAACCAGAATCTAGGGCAATCTTTAATTTACTGTTTTTCTTAAATAAATAAAATTAAAATAAATATTTGTCAACTGAAGCTACCCAGTCTTGGCCGAGAGCACTTCTTTAAACATATCACTTTGTAAACAGTTAGATTATTGTTTTTTCTTTACAAACCCTAGGAGAATTTACTGTTTAAATTCATAGCATGTATAAATATTTCAAGAAGAAAATTATTTACTAGCAGAATTTAGAAACGTAGCTCTATTCCCTCTTTAAGACAAGTTAATTATAAAATAAATTACAATAGAAACCTTAACAATTGTTACAAAAAACCTTTACCCTATATTTTTTTAATTACTTAAGAATAAGCAAAATAATAATCAGAGAATTACACAAGAGCCATAAACTCTGTTTGTTATTAATTGAAAACATTATAAGCATAATTTTTTTTTAATACCATACGAATTTAACCATTGAACCAAATGTGTATTAACTTATTCCTATTACGAAAGAGCCTTCACGATCGGGCTGTTAAACCGAGGTTTCATAAACTTCACACATCATAAACTTGAGCCGTAGCTCTTTGAAACCTCAAGGGTTTTAAATTGATTTGGCCATACGGCCTCACCCTACTTCATAAAACACAATAAAGCTACTAACTATTAAAATAAAACAAGAAAAATGACCAGCATGTAAACGACCATAAGCACCACCAAGTTTTCTTTGCAGCAAATCAATGATGAAAGGCACCCCAGGGATAGAACCGAGGCTTACCAAGGCTAGGAGCTCTTGCTCTTCAACTTTCTAAGCAAACACCTTTATTTTTGGTGTACATTGGCAAGAAATTCACCTACAAGCCTGCGTACAAGTGAAACCTTTAATTTTTGACCTAGCGTTGATATATATTGAAAATAATTTAAATATGGCTGGAAGATTCGAACATCTTACCAGTTTTCCCCGTTTTGCTCACGGTCATAGTTTGAAGCCAGATTTTCGGGCCCGTTAACTTCATGGCCAAAGAAGAATCTCTATGTAAACGTCGAGATTAAGGAGAGATTTACAGGAAAACCTATCAACTACACAGTATATCAAGAGTAGACCATTACTCATAAACAAGCTCAATGGAAGCAGTCGTAAAGAGGAATCAGAACCCCAGGTTGGTTAGGGCTTCAAACTTCTTCAAAACAACAGATGCTGCCAAGACCGAGATGGTCGAGGGCCTGTCGGCTCATCTCTCCAACTATCAACTACGATAACGTTGAAGAAACGCGTGTGTTGGGAAAAGCATATAAACGCTAGGGTTTAATTCCCAAAACCTCCGAACAATGGAAAGTTACCACGTGTAGTCCACTATATATGAAATACTTCTTGTGTGGTTATAGTATGGTTATAGCTCTTAAACATGCAATGGTTTATAACACATCATTATTAACTTACAAAAAAATATTGTTAATGAATCTTAGCTTAAACTGGAGCTACAAGGTAGGAAGTTTAGTTATATGTTAATGTTGTGCAAGGATATATGTATAGGATGAGTATAAGGTTTACGCATAATATATATATATGCTTTGTAAAGTTCTAAAAGTAGGTCAAATTTATATACATGATATTATGCCCATATATTATACTCATACCCTAGATTAATATTACAATAAGTAATGAAATTATGTCTATATATATATATATATGACTTGCATGGTATAATTACTAGGATAGTATTTATGTTATAAAATGCATTGTTTTAGTTTAGATAGTATTCAACTACTAAACAGAAATAACATTGATAAGGTTAGAACTTGAGAGTTTCTAGGTTTAAACAATTTTAAACTTCATAGTTATAAAATATGGAGAGTAATAGGGTTTAAGTAACCTCAAACAACTAAGAGCATGGTGACATTATAGACTGAAATTAAAGCTTAGGATTTTCGTCCCTAACTTACTCCTTCTAGTCTTTTGAACTTGGAATTGATACATCTCAATACTGGAAGTAAAATTTTTACTTGTAAAAGACCTATAAAAGCATTTTAATCTGTGTTATCTTAAGAAATCTAAGTAAGCCCCAACAATCCTCAAGCCCCTTTTTAATATGACAAGAAAACAACTATCAGAATCATGCATATACCGGATAATAGACAGTTGATCTGAGTTCTTTAAGTCTCCGACTATTTTTAACTTTCAACACTAATAGAAATCAACATTTAACTGAATGCTGTTATTAGCTAATGTGTTTTAGTTATACTTAGACAAGTGTGTTAGCTATTAAACGAACATTTTTAGGCTACAACTTAACATTTAATGTCACACAGAAATTTTTTAAATTTTTAGTTATTTTTTTGGAGTGTTACATATGGTATCATAGCCCATGTTCAGACACTAGGCCTGAAGTGGCTCAACTCATGTAAACAAAACGTAGCTAGAAAGTATGCATACTGATTTATAATTTTAAATGTTGTTGTACATAAGATTTTTTTGAGCTATAATTGCAGTTATGGAAGGACTTGAAGAATATGCAGAAGAAGGGCCCCCATTAAATGAACAAAGTAATTCTAGAAAAGAACCTGTTAAAGAAGATATAACTAATAATTATTCGAAATTGTTGCAAACATTTAAAGAATTAAAAATTGAAATGGAGACTGTTAATAAAGAGGATGAAAGAATCCTAAGAGCTCAAGAGGAGCTGAACCAAATACTACTGGAAAAGTTTCAGAACGAAGGAAAGGATAAACAAATAGAATCTGATAATACATCCTACCAACATAAAAGTAAAAAGTCAAAACACTCAAAAATTGAAAGCAGTTCTTCTTCTGAAATTTATGGTGACTCACACAGGAAGAATCACCAGTATTCTAGTGACAGCAGTAAGGATAATTATCATTCTAGAAAAAAGGAAATATAAGCCCTATGAGGAGATTTCTTAAGAGTTTAAAAAGATTAAAACCCCAAATTTTAATATCAAAACAGAGAAAGGAGAGGAAGACGAAGCATGGCTATCCGGAATGAAAAAGTACTTCCAAATTTATAATTACTCCAATCAGTTAAAAGCTAGAATGACCATATATAACTTAATTGGAAAAGTAGACATCTGATGGCAGGACATAAAACGAGTAAAAGGCATAAAGGAAAAGAATATAAACTCGAGCACTTTTAAAAAATAATTTAAAAAGAAGTTTCTGTCAGAGCAGTACTATGGAGAGCGAGTTAAATAATTCTATGATCTGAAGTTGGGAACTATGAATATGAAAGAGTTAAATACTAATTTTTTAAGCTTACTGCGTTATGTGCGTTATATTGTGGATGAAAAACCCAAGGTGCAACTATTTCTATGTTGTTTACCGTTTCACATTAAGGACAAAATTGAATACGATAACCCTAAAACCCTAGAAGAGGCCATGCAAAAAGCAAATATCTGCTATGAGCAGAACCAAAAAAGAGAAAACATGCCAAACTGGAAGGCCAAGAGGTCTAATAATTTTGAACACAAAAAGAAGGGTTTCACACCTAATTGAAATTTTGGGAATAATAACTTCACGCAATGTTCATAATAAAAATTTTCAAGGAAATAAAAGTAACTCACAGCAAAACCATACTGGCCCAGAAATAAAGAATTTGCGAATAATCACAGTGATTGCATTAAAAATAACGAACATAAAGAACCAGTAAAATATTGGGAATTCTAGGGAGTCACTATGCATCAGTCTGTCCAAACAGAAATAAGACTACCAACAACATTCATACTGTGTAGGAAGAAATCACGGTCAGTTATGTAGCAAGAGGAAGGCCCAGAATCAATGCAGCATTGGAAAACAGACAGGCTGAATATCGGACTTCCATGGTGGAAGTAGAAGGTATACTAAACCAAAAACCAATCTCTATTTTAAATGACCTAGGGGCTAGCATGAGCTATTTTTCTCCCAGTTTAGTAGAGAAAAGTAAATTACTGGTAGAGAAATTTACAAAGCCTTGGTTGGTTCAATTAGCTACATGAGCAAAAAGGAAAGTAATTAATTTTGTGAAAGATCGTACTTTATCTATGAATCAGTTCGAAACTTCTGTAAAGATAAATGTACTTCCGTTAGACTCTTATGATGTGTTAATTGGAATGGATTGGTTGGAACAACATAGAGTAGTGTTGAACTGTTTGGATAAAAAAATTTCCTATTTAAATAATGAAGGAGAAACAATAACCGTAAAAGGAATTCCTAGGAAAACATTAATCAGGCATATTTTTGCCTTACAACTAAGAAGGGATGTTCGGAAGGGATGTAAAGCTTTTGTGGTAACTATAACTAATGAAGAACACCTTAATAACGAAGTTAAACTAAAATTAGAAGATTTCCCAATCCTGAGGGGGTACTCAAATGTGTTTCTGAAGGAAATTTCGAGACTGCCTCCGAAAAGAGAGCTAGATTTCACTTTTGAGCTAGTACCTAGTACGATTCCTAACTCCAAAGCTCCTTACCAAATGAACATCTTGGATCTTAATGAAATAAAATCACAACTAAAGGAACTAATAGATAATAAGTATATAAGACCAAGTGTGTCCCCTTGGGGGGCACCAGTCATTTTTGTTGAAAAGAAGGACGGTACTCTGCGCTTATGCATTGATGACTGTCAGCTTAATAAGATGACTATTAAGAATAGATACCCATTGTTTTGCACAGATTATCTGTTTGATCATCTGCACGGAGCAACAATGTTTTCAAAAATTGATTTAAGATCCAGTTATCATCAAGTCTAGATCAAAGATGAGGATATTTTCAAGACGACTTTTAGGACCAGATATGGTCACTATGAGTTTGTGGTCATGCCATTTGGGCTCACAAATGCCTCGGCTATTTTTGTGTGTTTAATGAAGAATTTATTACATAAATATCTCGATAAATTTGTAGTAGTTTTTATTGATGATATTTTAATTTATCCTAAGACTAAAGAAGAGCACGAGGAACATTTAAAAATTGTTTTACAAGTGTTAAGGGAACATAAGCTTTATGCCAAGTTCAGTAAGTGCGACTTCTTCAAAGATAAAATACAATATTTGGGTCACGTAATAACTGAATATGGGATCTCGGTTGATCCCGATAGGATAAAAGCAATTGAAAAATGGTCAGTTCCAAAGGTTGTGACTAATGTGCGGTCATTCATGGGGATTACTGGTTATTATTGAAGGTTCATTGAGGGATTCTCAAGGATCGCAAATCCCATAACTTCTTTACAGAAGAAAGGGATGAAATTTGAATGGAATAAAACATGCGAAGAGAGTTTTAAGAAATTAAAAGAATTATTAACTACTGCGCCAATTTTAAGAATTGTTGATCCTAACAAAGACTTTGTTGTATGCACTGACGCATGCAACAATGGCCTCAGAGGGGTCTTAACTCAAGAAGGACACGTAATAGCATATGAGTCTAGGAAACTTAAAATTCACGAGAAAAATTATGCTACTACTTACGATTTAGAATTGGCTGTCGTGATACATGCTTTAAAAATGTGGTGTCATCACCTAACCGGAAGAAAATTTATGTTAATGATGATAAACAATTAAAGTATCTATTGGATCAACCAAATTTAAACGCAAGGCAAGCTAGGTAGCTAGCTTTCCTTAGCGAGTATGATTTTGAGATCCAATATATCAAGGGAAAAGAAAATAAAGTAGCTGATGCTTTGAGTTGAAATGCAAAATTGAATTTTATGGCAGCAATCAGTACTTATAAAACAAATTTAGAAGATTAGCTCGAAGAAGGAGTAAAACTGGATGAAAATTATAAAAAATTACACGCTAAAGTGGCAGAAAATGTAATTGAAAGTTTATGTACACAGTACAACCTAAATTAAAAAGGGTTAATACTTTATAAAAACAGGTTGTATATACCTAATGCACCTAAAATTAAGCTGCTGATTTTAAATGAAATACACAAGACTCCCTCCTCAAGACACCCAGGCTATCAAAAGACAATAACTATGTTGGGGAAAGATTATGGCCAAATATGAAGAATGAGTTTGCGGAATATATTGCTAGACGTTTTGAATGTCAACAGGTTAAGACTGAACATCAGCATCCAGCCAGTTTATTACAGCCATTACCAATCCCTAGTTGGAAATGGGAAATAATCAACCTTTATTTTATTATAGGTTTGCGTAGAAATCAAAATCACAATGATTTGATAATGGTATTCGTTGACAAACTCAACAAAGAAACCCATTTTAACCAATAAAGACCACTCATAAGGCTTCTAATATTGTTGAAATATTTATGAAACAAATATTTCGATTACATGGAATACCGAAAGTTATAATATCTGATAGAGACCCTAAGTTCACAGGAAACTTTTGGAAATATTTATTTAAAGGTTTAAACACTACCTTAAATTTCAGTACATCTTTTCATCCACAGAGGGATGGGCAGACTAAAAGGGTAAATCAAATCTTGGAAGATATGCTAAGGATGTATGTTAGAGAACGACCAAGTAAGTGGGAGGACTACTTACACTTGGTTGAGTTTGCATATAACAACCACTACCAAGCTTCAGCAAAATATAGCCCATAATAAATTTTGTATGCCAGAAAATGAAATACTCCCATATCATGGAGTGTTATAGCTGATTTCACCACTGCAGGTGAATCACACTTTGTATGGCCTTCCCCTGTCCCGCTGCAGACTCCTTAGACCCCATGGACCATTTTTTGTCCTTTGATGTTTCCTTGATCATCCCTAAAAACATATGAAAAATGATACACGCGACTTTTAAACCTATAAGTACGTATATATGCAGGTTTGACCTATAAAATCACGTACATTGGGATGTGTGCGTAATCCAAATCCTTTTGGAGTTTTCCTTGACATGGATCCGACTCATTTGACTCCTGGCCTTCGCTATGCCTTGAGATTGCTCGGATTCAACCTTTCATTACCCCTTTGAAAAGCTATATAAGGAACCCCTTGGTACATTGAAGGCATAAGAGAGAATTAAGAGCAAAGAAACTATAGTCCATTGTTGCCGGAACTTATGCTTGAGTCTGCATCCCTTTGTCCCTTGGAGCACTAGTGTGTTCTTCCCAAGCTTGCCTTTTTCTTATGAGCTTGCTATCGAGAGATGGAGGATTGAGGTGGTGGAGGCCCAAGTGGGGGATTCAGTTTCTGCAGTTCGCAGACGTGCCGTCAGAGGTTGTATCTTGTAATCTCTGATTTATATTAATAGAAATACCTTTTCCTATCCAATAATGTGTGTTTGAATGAATATTTTATCCATGGGATTATGTCAAATGCTTGTACATTATTGATTATATATGCTAGAATAGATCTAACACCATGATATATATAATGCTTGTATTGTTTACTTGTTGTTGAGGAAGTAATCTATCAATTCAAGCTGAAGATTGGAAAGCTCAATGGGGATCTACTTCAACCGTCCGGAATAAGGTACGAGGTCTGATCCTTTAGTGTTAGACATTTAATTTCTATTGCATATTGGAAAGGATTGATTTCTGGAGTCAAGCTGTCTGTTGTGGTACCCCAAGCCATAGGAATTTCTCTCCGTAACAGAATTGGCGACTTCGCTGGGAATTGAACCCATAATCTCTGGTTTCACAGACCTTATTTGACCATGAAAATTCATAAAAATTGTATCAAAATGCAAGAGGAGAGCATGAGTAAATACCTGGAAGAAACGGTAGTGAATTCCGTCGGCTGGATCTCCTGGAATTTGCTGTTGAAAATTAGAGCTCAAATGGGTAAAAGTTTCAAATGATTTATAATATTTTGAATTTTTTACTATTTATAGAAAATTTTCAAATATTTGAAAATTTTTACCCCATTTCCTATAGTTTCGACATTTTCTAACCATTTTGGACCATTTTTGACATAATTCGTGATGTAGAAGACCTTTTTCAGTGTTGTTTCAGCCATTGGATTGACCCGTTCATGCCGATCTCAGGTATCATGTCTAAATTGGCATATAGGTTAGGTTTCATCACCGTTTGCATTTTGCATAACCTTATGACCATCTCATCATGACCTTAGGTATGAACCCACTCTATTATGTCACGAAACCTTCTTGCTGCTTTAGAAGTGGTATGATATGAGTGGTAGAGCTTTACCATACATGGGTACCCTAGTTAGCCCCCTATTTGCATTTGGTGCCCATGCTGACATTTTCTCCTTTAGGGTGTGGGAGTCCGTTGTATAGTACTGCCATGACATTTCGCAAGAGCCTCATACTCCTTTTGATCTTTTGCTGGCCTATTTCCCTCAAGACTCCCTCATGTCAAGTTATGAATGCATTATCATGAGCTTTTCCTACCTTATTGAGCTTTATGTCGGCTCCCCTGACATTGCGTTTCAGCCATATAGCCCGAGCTTGTCTCATGACTAGCCATGTAGAGCCATTTTTATATCCTTCGCAGCTTGATTTCCTTTTTACCGGGAGGGGATTTCCCCCCGAGTGTCGATATCCTACACATGTATCCTTGCATTGAGCATAGGTATGTTCCACTGCTTGGAACTAGTTTGTTTGCCCTTATGACACTCGTCTCCTCCTAGTTTGTAACTATAAAGATATTTTATTCTTTTTTCAAGCTTTTTAAATAACTGAAAAAGTCCAAAAAAAAATAAAAAACCAAAAATCCGGACAAGGAAAGATGTTATCTGTGGCAGCTGTCGAGTCGTGTCGCCTTTGAACAGAGCAATGTGTATCACATCCATTGGTTGGGTTATAGTTTGACTTTAGGAGATGTACTCGTTTATCTGAGTTTATCTCCACTGACTGGTTAAGCTTCCAGTCCATATGGAGCCTCTGTTGATGCTTCCTGTGTCACAGAGATGTCCCAGTTTGTATATCGATTCTATGCTGCCTTCATTCAGTCACCATACGTCGTTATGCTCTTGTTCGAAGGAATTTGAAGCCTGAGTCGGCCATTCCTCAGTTATCTTGACTTTGCATGTCGGCCATTCCCAGTACAGTTACTGGTTCGTGCACCTTATGATCGAGTCCTTCCACATTATACAGCTTTGCTGAGTACCTCGTGTTGGATGATGGGGGATGCCTTAATGCCCTCCTTCCAGCGGATTTCATCCCATCGACTTCAGATCATTTATTCTAGGATTGGAATCTAGAGTCCTTTTAAATGTCTTGAGACTTGCAGTCATCAGTGGCAGGTTCTCTCGCCATCGACAGTTCTTGGGAATACATCAATGTCCCCTGATCGATGGATCCTCTCAAGTGTTCGACCTCAACACATTTATTCACACTTGTTAGTTTGCACTATAGTACCTTGATTCCCATTTTCATTATCGGTGGGTGATCTCACGTCTATTAATGGTATACATTAATGACCGGTAATCAGACGATGGACTACTATGTTTGACCTCGACACCTCTATTTGCATAGTAGGATATGTACTTGTAGCAGTTTGTGTAGAAGAATTTCCAGATTGGTGGCATATCTTATATGCTACCTCCTTGATCGTGCCAGTGTTCATGAGATTTCAGCTCTCGTGACTTGATTCCAGTATATGTCAGATATTTCCATCCACTATGGAGATCTTGATCTGTTATATCTTCAGCCATTATGGAGATCATGGTCCTATGTATATCTTCATCATGGAGATTCTGATTTATGTATATTGTATGTGGCTATGACCACATATGTGATATCATGTATCATGCCTATTCATGGCCATTGTACTCTTATGTATCCAGGACTACTATATGTATTTGCAGTTATATGCAGAGTTGTATTATTGTACTATGTTGATTGGGTGGCTGGTCTTCCATTTGGGATCCTTCATCACTCCACTTCTGGGATGGACTTATAATGTATTTCGGCCATCGTATGACCCCTATGACCTCACACATTAGGGGGCATCTGTTATAGCTGATTTCACCACTCTAGGTGAATCACACTTTGTATGGCCTTCCCCTATCCCACTGCAGACTCTTTAGGCCCCATGGGCCATTTTTTGTCCTTTGATGTTTCCTTGATCATCCCTAAAAACATATGAAAAATGATACACGCGAATTTTAAACCTATAAGCGCGTATATACGTGGGTTTGACCTATAAAACCGCGTACATCGGGATGTGTGCCTAATCCAAATCCTTTTGGAGTTTTCCTTGACATGGATCCGACTCATTTGACTCTTGGCCTTCCCTATGCCTTGAGATCGCTCGGATTCGACCTTTCATTACCCCTTTGAAAAGATATATAAGGAACCCCTTGGTACATTGAATGCATAAGAGAGAATTGAGAGCAAAGAAACTATAGTCCATTGTTGTCGGAACTTATGCTTGAGTTTGCATCCCTTTGTCCCTTGGAGCACTAGTGTGTTCTTCCCAAGCTTTCCTTTTGCTTGTGAGCTAGCTATAGAGAGATGGAGGATTGAGGTGGTGGAGGCCCAAGTGGAAAATTCAGTTTCTCCAGTTCGCAGATGTGCCGTCAGAGGTTGTATCTTGTAATCTCTGATTTATATTAATAGAAATATCTTTTCCTATCCAATAATGTGTGTTTGAATGAATATTTTATCCATGGGATTATGTCAACTGCTTGTACATTATTGATTATATATGCTAGAATAGATCTAACACCATGATATATAGAATGCTTGTATTGTTTACTTGTTGTTGAGGAAGTAATCTATCAATTCAAGCTGAAATTTGGAAAGCTCAACGGGGATCTACTTCAACCGTCCGGAAAAAGGTACGAGGTCTGATCCTTTAGTGTTAGACATTTAATTTCTATTCCATTTTGGAAAGGATTGATTTCTGGAGTCAAGTTGTCTGTTGTGGTACCCCAAGCCATAGGAATTTCTCTCCATAACATGGAGTAACCCCGTTGACAGGTTAGTACTAGGACCTGAGTTATTAAAGGAGATGGAATTAATCGTAAAGCAGGTACAAGGTCATTTGAAGGTTGCACAAGACAGACAGAAGAGTCAAGCAGATCTTAAACGAACTCAGAAAGAGTTCCAGGTGGGCGACCATGTTTTCATAAAGGTAAAACCTAAAAAGATTTCTTTAAAGTTAGGAATTTGTGCTAATTTACCACCCAGGTACTGTGGACCTTTCGAAATATTGTCCAGAAGTGGACAGGTGGCATACCAACTGGCCTTACCGCTGAATCTTAAAGTTAATAATTTTTTTCATATCTCTGTTTTAAAAAGATATGTACATGATGCTACTCATGTTATAAATTGGTATGATGTGCAGGTGGAACCCGAAGGAGATTTTCTGGTGGAATCAGATTGTATCCTTGACAAGAGGGAGATCTTGCTTTGGAATCGCACCATTGGGCAGGTGAAGGTGCAATGGAAGCACCTTAGTTCAGAATAAGCAACCTGAGAATTGGAGAGTCATATGCGGGTAGTAAATCCAATTATGTTCCAGAGCAACTCTGAGGATGATGAATAAAGTAACATTGAGGACGATGTTAGACTTAAGGTGGGGTGTATTTCACGTACCCCAAATTGCAATGACATTTTCTATTTAAGAAGACACTATATTTTATTTTTATTGTAAAGTTTGTGATCATTGACCAAGTGGGGTCAAGGATGATTGTAATTAATTATGTTGAATATTTTATTAGTTAATAAATAAAAGATGAGACAAACAACTTAAGGAGGCTGTTGAATGAGTGTCTACTGGCCACTAGGTGGAATAGACTGGGGTGAGAGAAAAATGACACATGGCAGCATCCTCAACCACTTCTAGCTGTTGTAGGGGGAAACTTCTCTAATTTTGTGGTCATGTTCTCCAAGAAAGTGGAACAAGAGCAGGTGGCTTATTAAGTGAAAAACTGACCAAAAGACCTAGGCATGCTTATAATTACCCATCGAATTCAGCAGGAGGTTGTTCATTCTTGACCTTGTAATTTTTCTGAAGTGAAAAATTGTGTACAAGATATTCGATCAGGGAAAATCCAGAAGTGGTTTGAGTGGAAAGACTGTTTTCAGAACTAGTTCAGCTTGTTAGCTGAGTTCTTTACTGTAGAAGGCAGGAGTATTATTGTTAAATACTTATGTGGAGTTGCAAGGGTTTTTATATCCCATGCTTTCACCCATTTCTTTCAACCACGTGGACCAGTGGACAGGCTTGGGGGTCCTAAGACAAGCAGCTAAGCTATATTCATGAATTGGTTGAGTGGAACAGGCTTCATAGGCTGCTTGTCTCCTCTACAAGTTCTCAGGTTCCAAAGTGTTACTTCATTTACATTATGCAAGTAAAAGTACTGGAATGAATGAAGTTCTGATTAGGTTTACTGTTATTATTGGATAAATTGTTTCTGCAATTAGAATGTGTAAATCTGCTTTTATTTCAAAGAAGTTTAATGGTTAAAGTTTATCTGAATAAATGACCTAGGGTTAGAATTATTTGGTTAACAGATGAAATCCTTTGCTGTATTTTTCCACTCATCCGAAGATGAAGTACTCTAGTCCAGCAGGTTTGTTTAAGAGGCAAATAGGATTGTTTTAAACATGAGATAAATGTTTTAAATCTAATCTAAGTTTAGTAGCTTTCGTTGTTTAGTTAAGTTTAGTTAGTTTTAAAATCATCCTTTTGTTCTAAAACTATTTTCATTTATATAATACTTCTAGGATTTTTACACAGAACTTTTAGTGTAAACCTTTGCCTCACATCCTTAAAATTGTTCATAACTTAACACAATTATTCCTCCTATCAGGATTTTAAACCTAAATATATATATGTATAAACTCTTCAGAATACTATATAGAATCTAGTATAGTTAAACTGTTGGTTTTCAGGAAGTATTTATAAGCAAGATAATAAAATAAACATTACGGTAAAATAATTATATTATTTTTAAAAATATATATATACCTACAAACAGCAGTAATAATCAAATTAACTCAATTAGAATATTAAGATACAAAATATTTTTTTTCCAAAACTCTAAGTTGAAAACATAACTTCTTATTTCATTCCAGAAGTTATTTAAAACTCAAGACATATTTTTTACCTTCACCTTTTAAAAAGAAACAAACCATTTTAATCTAAATAATATGAACCCTTAAATACAAACCAGAATCTAGGGAAATCTTTACTTTACTGTTTTTCTTAAATAAATAAAATTAAAATAAATATTTTAGCGTAAACCTTTAACTCACAACCTTAAAATTGTTCATAACTTAACACAATTATTCCTCCGATTAGGATTTTAAACCTAAATATATATATGTATTAACTCTTCAGAATACTATATAGAATCTAGTATAGTTAAACTGTTGGCTTTCAGGAAGTATTTATAAGAGATGTTGTTGAGACCGAGATGGTCGAGGGCCTGTTGGCTCGTCTCTCCAACTATCAACTACAATAATGTCGAGGAAACCCGCGTTTTGGGAAAAGCATATAAACCCTAGGGTTTAATGCCCAAAACCTCCGAACAATGAAAAGTTACCATGTGTAGTCCACTATCTATGAAATACTTCTTGCGTGGTTATAGTATGGTTATAGATCTTAAACCTGCAATGGTTTATAACACATCATTATTAACTTACAAAAAAATATTGTTAACGAATCTTAACATAAACTGGAGCTACAAGTTAGGAAGTTTAGTTATATGTTAATGTTGTGCAAGGATATATCTATAGGATGAGTATACGGTTTAAGGATTATATATTTATGCTTTGTATAGTTTTAAAAGTAGGTCGAATTTATATACATGATATTATGCCCATATATTATACTCATACCCTAGATTAATATTACAATAAGTAATGAAATTATGTTTATATATATGACTTGCATGGTATAATTACTAGCATAGTATTTATGTTATAAAATGCATTGTTTTAGTTTAGATAGTATTCACCTCCTAAACAAAAATAGCATTGATAAGGTTAGAGCTTGAGAGTTGCTAGGTTTAAACAATTTTAAACTTCATAGTTATAAAATATGGAAAGTAATAGGGTTTAAGTAACCTCAAACAACTAAGAACATGGTGACATTATAGACCGAAATTAAAGCTTAGGATTTTCGTTCCTAACTTACTCCTTCTAGTATTTCGAACTTGGAATTGCTACATCTCAATATTGGAAGTAAATTTTTTACCTGTAAAAGCATTTTAATCTGCGTTAGCTTAAGAAAGCTAAGTAAGCCTCATCAATCCTTAACCCCTTTTTAAGATGACAAGAAAACAACTATCAGAATCATGCATATACCGGATAATAGACAGTTGATCTGAGTTCTTTAAGTCTCTAACTATTTTTAACTTTCAACACTTATAGAAATCAACATTTGAATGAATGTTGTTATTAGCTAATGTGTTTTAGTTATAGTTAGACAAGTGTTAGTTGTTAAAATAACATTTTTAGGCTACGCCTTAGCATTTAATGTCACACAGAAAAATTTTAAATTTTTAGTGATTTTTTTGGAGTGTTACAGTTGGCTTGGTTGAGCTTGGTTGTATTCTTCGCTATGTGTTGCTTCCAATGTATAATTGCAATTGTATGCATCTGTGTATGTTTCTTTCAATGCATTTTTATATTACATTATGGTGCTTAGATGGTCGGATTGTTGATGGCCAAAATGATCAAATATGTCCAAGACTTCTGTTAACAGGTTAAATTTTCTTCTGCAACTTACAGGATGTGGAAACGACCTTTTGTGAATGTTGTTCCCCGCAGATTTTCCTTCTGCAAATCTCCTTTTCGCATGCGGGATGTGGGATGCAGGATGCAGGATGTGGCTTCACTATCTCTATTTCTGCAACTGATTATTTCCGCAATGGCCTATTCTGCATGCGAGATGCAGGACCACAATTTCTATATTTCCCAGATTCTGCAGACTCAAGCTTTCAACACCGTTGATTCTTGTGGGTTGTTTCTCAGTCGTTGATCTGTTTCCAGAAGCGAAACAAATTGTAACCATCAATGTTCGTCGCGATTTTCTCTGTTGTTAGATCTCCTATGAGATTTTTCTCCATACATCGTCAGATTGAGCACTAACATAATCGATTTCTCTATTATTGGGAAGTTAGAGAATTTACACAGAGTTGAATAAATTAAACTTCGATTTGGATGCTCCTGCATCGGTCAAAGCGAGCAGTTGTGGTCGCGTTCTCTCTCCAGTGGACGGGAGGGGACATGACAGTGTGGTATCAGAGCTACTGGTTGCAGCACTAGGTCCTAAATGGGCCAAGCTGAACAGTTAACAGAGTTGTTGGTAAATGGTTTCAAAATATTGTTAGCTACATAATAGAGAAAACTGCCATGGGTAGTGGGTAAGTGGTTTTGATTTTGAAATTATCTAACAATTTTGTTTATTAACACATTTTCCAGAATTATAGTCACCCGTAAAGGGAAACATTCTAGATAGTGCAGTTCGATAAATTTGGTTTGACTGAGCCATGAGAACTGACATGTGCGATGATGCACAGAACCCCAATGAAAACGAGGAAGATTCTATGGGGGGGAATGTACGAATTGGAAATGTTGAGACAGATTCTAATGGGAGGAGGTTTCAAGATACTCCTCCAGATTTTGTGAGAATTCTAAGGGTGGAGATGCAAAGTCACAGAGCAGATAATGAAAGATTGGTTAAGTCTCTGGAGGAGCAGAATCAGTTGAATGCATCCATGCTACAAAGTTTGATAGACATTCAGAGGCGGATGAACTCTGGGGACCGGACAGTGAGACCAGAAGGAAGTAAGAGCACTGCTAGAGGAAGAAAGAGATATCCTAGTGGGTCATCTGACTCTGAAGGATCCATTGGTGGTTCAAGTTCTTCTTCTAACGGGAATCAAAGAAAGAGCCGCTACCAAAACCGTTTAAGTAATGAATTTAAGAAGACAAGGCCTCCTACCTTCAATGGTGAGATAAAGAATGGTCAAGAAGCTCAAGCTTGGCTTCTTGGGATGAGGAAATATTTTCAAGTTCAAGACTATTCAGAAAATATGAAGGATAGAGTATCCATCTTCAATTTGATTGGATGGGCATCCATATGGTGGGAGCACTTCAGGAAAGTGAAAAAGATTAATGAAAGGAATATTGCGTGGAAGCAGTTCCAAAAGTATATCAAGAAGAAGTACCTCTCTGATATGTACTAGGATGATAAGATCAAAGAGTTCCATGAGCTGAGATTGGGACAACAGACCATGGAAGATTATGCAAATAGGTTCTTGGAGCTATTGAGGTATGTCAGGTACATCAAAGATGAAAAAATAAAAATCTATCGTTTCCTAAGTGGATTGCCTCGGTCTTACAAAGACAGAATTGAGTTTTATGAAACTAGAACTCTGGAAGAAGTGATAAGGAAAGCTAAGTATTGCTATGATTAAAGCAAAGGAAAACTTGACTATCATAACATGGAAGGACAAGAAGAATGAGAATTCTGACCAAAGTAAGAAAGGTTTCAAACCTTCTAAATTCGGGAACCAACAGAAGCAGCCAACTAGAGTGGAGGGAGAAGAGCCAAGATATACACAATAGAACAGAGCACCACTCCAATGATGGAGATGTGAGGACCCCACATGTGCAAGTATTTTCCACTTGAGAATGAGAATGCATGTCCAACTTTCAAGATTCAAGAGGTAGAAACAGTGGGTCAAGTAGCAAGGGTCGTCCCTACAATCTATGCAGCACTAGAGGACCACTAGGTAGATCACCAGTCAACTGTGGTTGAATTTGCAGGTAAGATTGTTGAGCAATCTATTTCTATTTCGTTTGACATTGGTTCTACTCACAGTTACATTACTCCTAGAGTAGTGGAGATTTGTGCTTTTCAGAAAGTAAAGCACAACAAATCATGGTTAGTTCATCTATCCACCGGAACTAAAAAAAAAGGTTAGTGAAGGGGTAGAGAAATTCCCATTGGTGATGAATGGATTGGTCACTTGTGTAGATATAAATGTTCTACCACTTGGTTCCTATGATGTTCTCATTGGAATGTATTGGTTAGAAGCTCACAGGGTAGAGCTCGAATGCTTTAATAAGAATTTTCAATGCATGGATGAAGAAGGGAACCCAATAGTTGTAAGAGGCATTCCAAAGGTGATTTTTGTGAGGCAGATTTCAGCAATGGAGTTGAAGAAGTTTTGTAAGAAGGGTTGTAGAGTGTATGCAGCTCATGTTTTGGAAGCAGCAAAGAATGAAACTATTAGGTTGGAGGACTACCCTGTATTGCAAGAATTTAGGGATGTTTTTCCTCATGAGATTACAGGGCTTCCTCCAACGAGATACATTGACTTCATAATTGAACTTGTGCCAGGAGAAGCACCAGTTTCCAAGACACCCTGCAGGATGAGTACACCAAAAATGCTAGAGTTGAAGATGTAACTGCAAGAGTTGTTGAAAAAGAAGTATATCAGGCCGAGTGTGTCTCCTTGGGGAGAATCATTTATGTTTGTGAAGAAGAAATATGGTACACTCAGATTGTGTATTGATTACAGAAAACTAAACAAAGCCACTATGAAAAACAAATATCCTTTGCCTAGAATTGATGACCTCTTTAATCAAATGAGAGGAGGAAAGGTATTTTCCAAGATAAACTTGAGGTCTAGTTACCATCAGGTGATAATCAAGGATGAAGACATTCATAAGACAACCTTCAGAATGAGGTATGGACATTATGAGTTTATAGTGGTACCATTTGGTCTCACAAATGCACCAGCTACATTTATGTGCCTTATGAATAGTCTCTTTAGCAGATATTTGGACAAGATTGTTCTTGTTTTCCTTGATGACATTCTTATTTACTAAGAATGAGGAAGAGCATGAAGAGCACCTAAGATTCACATTAAAATTTCTCAGGGAGCATCAGTTGTATGCAAAGTTGAGCAAGAGTGACTTATATAAAGATAGAATTTAGTCTTTGGGTCACATTATCTCAGAAGAGGGTATATCTGTGAACCCTGACAAGATTGAAGACATTATGAACTGGCCTACTCCAAGAAATGTGATAGATGTAAGATATTTTATGGCACTTGCAAGATAATACAGGAGATTCATTGAAGGATTCTCCAATGTTGCACATGCCATCACTTCTTTGCAAAGGAAGGGGATAAAGTTTGAATGGAAATCGAGGTGTGAATAAAGCTTCTAGCAGTTGAAGAATCTTCTCACAAGTGCACCAGTCCTAAAAGTTGCAGACCCAGAGAAATATTTTGTGGTGTGTACTGATGCATGCGGTCAAGGACTTGGAGGATTTCTTATGCAAGACAACCACGTAATATGTTATGAGTCAAGAAAATTGAAGGAGCATGAGAAGAAATATGCCACTCATGACCTAGGACTTGCAGCCATAGTACATGCTCTCAATATGTGGAGGCATTAATTGATGGGCAGAAGATTTGAGCTAAGGACAAACCATTGTGGTCTGAAGTATATCTTTGATCAGCCAATGTTAAATGCTAGGAAAGCTATATGGCTTGAGTTTTTATGTGAGTTTGATTTTGAAATCAAACACATAAAAGGAAGAGAGAATAAGGTAGTTGATGCACTCAGCAGGAAGGTGCGGGAAGGTGCAGGAAATGCATGCGGCATCTCTTAGTATTTTCTAGTCATATTTGAGACAGTAGATTGTTAATCATGCTACTGAAGATGAATTATATGCGCAGGTCAAGGACAAATTGTAGCAACAAAGCCTTGAAAAGAAGTATGAGGGATATAAATTAGAATAAGATGGACTCCTTACTTATAAGAACATAATTTATATTCCAAATGTAGTAGATTTGAGGAGGGTTGTTATGGATGAGATCCATCAAGCTCCATATTCTGGTCACCTAGGATATCGGAAGACAATTGCTACATCTAGAAAGAAATACTTTTGGCCAGTAATGAAAAAGAACATGGTTGAATATATTTCAAGGTGCATGAAATGTTAGCAAATGAAGGTTGAGCATCAACACCCAGTAGGTTTGTTGCAACCTTTGCCATTTCTAGAATGGAAATGGGAAGTTATTTCCATGGATTTTATTACAGGATTGCCAATGACTTGGAGACAACATGATTCCATCATGGTTGTGGTGGAAAAGTTGACAAAGGAAACACATTTTATACCGGTTAAGTCTACACATAAGACTGATGACATTGCAAGGATCTTCATGAAGGAGATTTTCAAATTGCATGGATTTCCTAAGGGAATAGTCTCTGACAAAGATGTCAACTTCACTTCCAATTTTTGGACAGGATTGTTTGTAGATTTGGGTACAAAGTTGAATTTCAGCACTACCTACCATCCTCAGACTGAAGGGCAGATAGAGAGAGTTAAGCAGGTACTTGAAGACATGCTTCAGATGTGTGTGATGGACAAACCAATCAAGTGGGGAGATAATTTACACTTGATAGAATTTGCATATAACAATGGACAGCAAGCATCCTTAGGGATGAGTCCATATGAAGCTTTGTATGGCACGAGGTGTAGGACACCAATGACTTGGGATAATCCAGTGAACAGGCTTGTGCTTGGTCTAGAATTGCTCAAGGAGATGGAGCAGGAGGTTGTAAAGATCAAGTAGAATCTGAAAGTAGCCCAGGACAGACAGAAAAGCTATGCAGATAAGCATAGGGTGAACAGAGAGTTCAGTGTCGGGGATCATGTTTACCTCGGAGTGAGGGAAAATAAGAGTTCCTTGAAGATTGGAAGTTGTGCCAAGCTGTCACCTAGATACTGTGGGCCGTTTTAAGTGCTTGAAAGAATATGGCCAGTTGCATATAGACTTGTATTTCCTGCTAGCACTAGGGATCATAATGTTTTTCATGTTTCTTTGCTTAAGAGATATGTACATGATCCTAACCATGTGATAAATTGGGATGTGATTCAGGTGGAACCCAAGGGAGAATTCCAAATGGAGCCAATGAGCACCCTCTCCAGGAAGGTCACAATGCTCCGAAACCGAGCCAAAGGGCAGGTAAAGGTGCAATGGGAGCACTACAGTCCTGAATAGGATACATGGGATCTGGAGGATGCCATGTGATTGGCACATCCATTTTTGTTCAATTCTATGGAGCATTGAGGGTAGTACCAGCGTTGAATTTTTGTTTAATTTTGTAAAGCACCGAGGACAGTGTTGTTTAAGGGGGAGGGTAATGTAACACCCCGGTTTTGACCCCGTTTGCATTAAATATATATGATGTAAGTATTGTATGGAATCATGGCAAGGAGCTCAAGGCCAAGGCCCTGCCATTGATTGATGTTTTGTGTATAGGTGATCAAGGTTGATGCCTACGGTTTATGGTGCTAAGTCAAGCACAATATATAATTTTGGAAATCATATAAATATGCAATCTAATTAGAAACCCACAACCAACTATGACAATGCAACAAATAATGAGATGGGGGCGTGATTTCCTAAGGATAAGGGGGGGGAATGTTTAACCTTGATCCATTTTGGGGAAAATCCATGTGTCAAAAGAAAACACCCAAAAACGTATGCCCATTCCCTCATGCAGTCGCGTTTTCATCTTCCCTCATGTTTTGGGGAGCGGCGGGACGTTTTGATCATCCATCCTTCATGTTTTCATTTCTTTTTTTCTCATTGTGCATGCCCAGTCCATCATCTAACTCTCACCAAAATGTTGTGGTCCATTCTGATCTTTCCATATTCCATTATGTGCATGCGCATTGTGCATTCGTCCTGCTTGTAGAACCGTGTTTTATTTTGGGTTGTTCGCCTATTGTTACAATCCTCAGTGTTGTTGTGCAATGGTCTCTTTTGTCACGGAGTGAGAGGAAGCCTGTTTTGCTATGTTGACATTGTGGTCTGTTGTGTGTGCATATTTTTTCCTTGCTCTGAACTGGTTTGGAGTGGAATTAGATCTGGACTATCTTGATAAACCTAGTGTAGGAAGGAACCTCACATATATATCTAGAGGGGTTGGTTTTCTTCTTTGCACACCCTGAACAATAGTGGAATGGAAGGCATATCCTGAGGGATTGTGTGGTAGAGAAGGGGATGCTTCCTTGTGTTAGGTGTGCAAATGTTTTAGGAGACAAGCTTGATATAGTGTAGGTGTCCATAGCTCGGTGGTTGAGCTCACTAGCTTAGCAGTTCAAGTTTTCCATCTCCTTTGCGGCCTTATAAACCCATCTATTTGTTGGCTTGGTTGATTAGCTTGATAAACCCAACAGTATATTGGTTTGTTTGTTTGCATCGTGATAAATCCAACTGTGTTGGCTTGGATGAGCTTGGTTGTATTCTTGGCTGTGTGAGCCTGCTAGTGTTCCTTATTCCTTGTGGGAATCATGCCCATCTCGGGGGTGGCAGTGCTACTGAGAGATTGATGAGCGCACTGGCCTATGGTTGGGTGGAACATTTCAACGACGTAGCTGGTTGTGGAACAAACTTCCTTCAAGATAAAGTATCTATGTGTTAATCTCTGCAATTGTAATTTCTTAATGAAATATGATGAACATGCTGTAGAAATTCAGGCCAGCAGTAGATTAATTTTACCCACAACAATTATCAATTGATCATGCAAAATTGCTAACAATGGAGATTGAATATGGAGCTGTAACACAAAATTATATTAACTGAGTGTACAATAGCCAACCCTATAATAACATAGGTTGCTGAATATATAGAATACATCAAGAGGTCGAATGAATAAGGAGGCATCCAAAACTAGCATAATGCAGGCTTACTCAAAATAGGCAAATCCCCCATAGGTGTAAAAAGCTGATCCCAAATCTGTCATGGAGCTCACGAATTGGCAAGGGCACATGGGAAAGCTAAAGAGTAGTGGAATGGCAGCTCATACATTCTTTTGCATGGAGAAAAGAGTGGAGGATGAAGAGGACAAAAAACTAGTTCACCTCACCTAGTCTTGCTTTCCTATGTGCCTTAAAACACTGAAAAAGCAGGCAATAAAGCAGAAAAAGCAGATAGGCACCTAGGAGGCCAGGAATAAAGCAGATTTTATTCCTAAGGCTTTCCCAAGCGCTACATGAGTCATATATGGCAAGTTTGACCTCTATGGATAGGCAATTAGCAACTTGCACAAGGTGGGACACATGAACTAGGCAAATAAGACAAAAATAAATGAATTAATGTCTAAGTGGGTAAACTATGGGTTGATTATTCTAAAACCCCCCCTTAAGCCTGACTTTATGAGTAATAAATCAAAAATATAGGGCCTAGCAACAAGGCTTAGTCACCCTTTTACATACTGCAAGTCCAAATAAACAAGGAAAGAGGCAAAACCAACTTGGGAAAATCCTCCCTTAAACATGGACTGTAAAACAAAATTGTAGAATCTTGTCTCCACTCATGCCTTTACAACATGATCAGCAATCCCCAGCAGTGA
Organism: Pseudotsuga menziesii; assembly: GCA_001517045.1. Lineage (NCBI taxonomy): Eukaryota > Viridiplantae > Streptophyta > Pinopsida > Pinales > Pinaceae > Pseudotsuga > Pseudotsuga menziesii. Next base: position 105,359 of record LPNX010895521.1, on the reverse strand, counting down.
TTTGAGATTGCTGAAGGTCTTCTCACAAAATGCTTTGGTGAAGATCTCAGCTACTTGTTCTGAAGATGAATAGAAGAGTAGGTGAATGGTGCCATCATGCACAAGCTCTCTGATGTAGTGCATGTGAATCTCAATGTGTCTAGTTCTCTTCTTCTAAACTGGATCTTTGCAGATTTGAATGGTACTCTGGTTATCACAGTAGATGATATTTGAGTACTTAGGTTCGAAACCACACTCTCCAAGTAAACCCTGCAACCATAAACACTGAGTTGTTGCATTAACAACTCCTCTGTACTCAGCTTCTGTAGATGAGAGTGCAATGGCACTCTGTTTCTTGCTTGACCAGCTGATTGGCCCTTCTGCAAGCATGAACACATAACATGAAGTGGAATTTCTGTCTGTGCTATCACCTGCCCAATCACTGTCAGTAAATCCAATCAAATCAAGATCAATTTTTGCCTTATAGAAGATCCCATGTGTCCTTGTTCCCTGAACAAAGTTAAGGATCCTTTTGGCTGCTTTCCAATGGATCTCATGAGGCTGATCCATGAATCTAGAAGCCACACTTACTGCATAACAAATATCAGGTCGAGTATGTGTCAAATACAATAAACATCCAATCAATTGTCTATACAGTGTATTGTTTACCATCGGTGGAGAATCATCTTCCTCCAGCTTCATTCCTGAAAGGAAAGGAGTTTTGCTTGCTTTGCAGTCTTGCATTCTGAATTTGATCAGAAAATCCAAGGCATACTTAGACTGGTGCACCTTTATTCCAGCTTTGGTTTGAGCAATCTCAAGCCCCAGAAATTGACTTAAGAGCCCCAAATCTGTCATGGGGAAGGCTTGGTTCATAGCTCCTTTTAAGGAAGCAATATCAGCCTGTGAGCTTCTTGTAATG
>LPNX010895521.1:90341-102919 GCA_001517045.1 Pseudotsuga menziesii | reverse complement strand
TTTCATACAAGAGCTTTCAGTGTGATTGCCCTTCGAACAGTATGAACACTTGTTCATTTCACCTTTGTTTTTCTTCTTCTGGGTATTTTTCTTGGGACCTTGTTGATTCTCTGGAGACTGCTTCTTGTCTCTCCTTTGCTCAGGTGGATTTTTAGCTTTATTTTTGATTTTTGAATCCACCCTCGAATCTCCAGCAATCAAAGCTTGATCTTTGGATGGTTTGATGGTGCCCATCATCACCAGCTTGTCTTGTTCTTGTGTGAGAGATTCCATGAAATATGCAAGGCTAGGCATCTTCCAGGTTCGAGTTGTGAGTTTTGTGGCATAGAAGGTCGAAACAAAGACTGAGTAGTCAGGTCCTAGCTTCGAGAGGATGGAAAATACGAGCTGATCATCTTTCTTTTCGATACCACACTGCTTCAGCTGCAAAACTAGTGCTTTGAACTTGGAGAAACATAGCTACAGGGATTCAAAGCTATTGGGACTCAGAGAAATCATCTCATTTTTGATCTGATGTCCCCTCATCTCATCTGTCTTTCCAAAAAGATCAGAAATCTTCTCCCATACTTGATCCGGTGAAGTTAATCCATCGAGATGGAAAAGGAGGTCTCGGGAAATACTGAGACATAGGAGGCCATAGGCCTCATCTCTCCGATTGTGCCATTTGATCTTCTCTGCAGCTGCATTGGGATCTGCTTCTGTTGCCATAGTCACCCTGTAGAGGCCTTTCACTCTCAAAAATATCTCCATCTTTGCTTTCCATTCAAAATAGTTGAAGGGAGTCAAGATAGTTTTCTGTGAGTCCATAGCTTTAGAAAATCTGTCCCGGTTGTCAGTAGAAGGCTCCCAGTCTTAATGTCGAACCTGCAAAACAATTTTTGAAGGAGAGTAACAACCTACAATGGCTCTGATACCATGTATAAATTCAGGCCAGTAGTAGATTAATTTTACCCACAACAATTATCAATTGATCATGCAAAATTGCTAACAATGGAGATTGAATATGGAGCTGTAACACAAAATTATATTAACTGAGTGTACAATAGCCAACCCTGTAATAACATAGGTTGCTGAATATATAGAATATATCAAGAGGTTGAATGCATAAGGAGGCATCCAAAACTAGCATAAAGCAGGCTTACTCAAAATAGGCAAATCCCCCATAGGTGTAAAAAGCTGATCCCAAATCTGTCATGGAGCTCACGAATTGGCAAGCGCGCATGGGAAAGCTAAAGAGTAGTGGAATGGCAGCTCATACATGCTTTTTCATGGAGAAAAGAGTGGAGGATGAAGAGGACAAAAAACTAGTTCACCTCACCTAGTCTTGCTTTCCTATGTGCCTTAAAACACTGAAAAAGCAGGCAATAAAGCAGACAAAGCAGATAGGCGCCTAGGAGGCCAGGAATAAAGCAGATTTGATTCCTAAGGCTTTCCCAAGTGCTACATGAGTCATATATGGCAAGTTTGACCTCTATGGATAGGAAATTAGCAACTTGCACAAGGTGGGACACATGAACTAGGCAAATAAGACAAAAATAAATGAATTAATGTCTAAGTGGGTAAACTATGGGTTGATTATTCTAACACATGCCTAATGTGTTGAATTGATGAATTGCTTCCGCTGTATAATTGCAATTGTATGCATATGTGTATGTTTCTTTCAATGCATTTTTAAATTACGTTATGTTGCTTAAATGGTCGGATTGGTGATGGCCTGAATGATCAAATTTGTCCAAGACTTTTGTTAATAGGTTAAATTTTCCTTCTGCACCTTGCATGATGCGGGAAGCAGGATGCAGAAACAGCCTTCTGTGAACGATGTTCCTCACAGATTTTCCTTCTGCAACTCTCCTTTCCACATGTGGGATGCAGCTTCACAATCTCTATTTCCGTAATTGATTATTTTCGCAACGGTTTATTCCGGATGCGGGATGCGGGATGTGGGATGTGAGACCGCAATTTACATATTTCCTCGATTCCACAGACTCAATATTTTTACACCATTGATTCTTGCGGGTTGTTTCTCAGTCGTTGATCTATTCCCAGATGCAGAATAGATTGTGACCGTTGATTTCTGTTACAATTTTCTGCGTCGTTCGATCTCCTCTGAGATTTTTCTTCATAGATCATCGAATTGAGCACTAACAAAATCGATTTCTCTACTATTGGGAAGTTAGAGAATTTACACAGAGTTGAATAGATTGAAGTTCGAGCTGGATGATCCTTTATCGATCACAGCGAGCAATTATGGTTGCATTCTCTCTCTAGTGCATGGGAGGGGACGTGATAGTGTGGTATCAGAGTTGTTGGTTGTAGTGCTAGGGCCTAAATGGGCCAATTTGAATAGTTAATAGAGCTATTTGTAAATGGTTTCAAAATATTGCTAGCTACATAACAGAGAAAACTGCCATGGGTAGTGGGTAAGTGGTTTCAATTTTGAAAATATCTAAGAATTTTGTTTATTAACACATTTTGCAGAATTATAGTCACCCGCAAAGGGCAACATTCCAGATAGTGTAGTTCGGTAAAGTTGGTTTGTCTGAGCCATGAGAACCGACATGTGCGATGATGCACATAACCCCAATGAATACGAGGAAGATGCTAAGGGGGAAAATGTCCGAATTGGAAATGCTGAGACAAAGTCTAATGGGAGGAGGTTTCAAGATACTCCTCCATATTTTACTGCCACCATGAGAAGCCTAAGGGTGGAGATACAAAGTCATAGGGAAGATAATGAAATATTGGTTAAGGCTTTGGAGGAGCAGAATGAATTGAATGCAGCCATGCTGCAAATTTTTACAGACATTCAGAGGCGGATGAAATCTAGGGATCAGACAGTGAGACCAGAAGGATGCAAGAGCACTACTAGTGGAAGAAAGATATCTCCTAGTGGGTCATCTGACTCTGAAGGATCCACTAGTGGTTCAAGTTCTTCTTCTCACAAGAAACACAGAAAGAGGCGCTACCAGAACCATTCACTTGATGAATTTAAGAAGGCAAGGCCTCCTACCTTCAATGGTGAGATAAAGAATGGTCAAGAAGCTAAAGCTTGGCTCCTTGGTATGAGAAAATATTTCCAAGTCCAAGACTATTCAGGAAATATGAAGGCTAGAGTAGCAATCTTCAATTTGATTGGAAGGGCATCCATATGGTGGGAGCAATTCAGGAAAGTGAAAAATATTAATGAAAGGAAGATTGCGTGGAAGCAGTTCCAGACGTATTTCAAGCATAAGTACCTCTCTGATAGGTACTATGATGATAAGATCAAAGAGTTCCATGAGCTGAGATTGGGACAGCAGACCATGGAAGAGTATGAAAACAGGTTTTTGGAGATGTTGAGGTATGTCAGGTACATCAAAGATGAAAAAGTAAAAATCCAGTGTTTCCTAAGTGGATTGCCTCGGTCTTACAAAGAAAGAATTGATTTTTATGAACCTAGAACTCTGGAAGAAGCGATAAGGAAAGCTAAGTATTTCTATGAGTAGAGAAAAGGCAAACCTGACTATCATAAGACATGGAAGGAAAAGAAGAATGAGAATTCCGACCAAAGGAAGAAAGGTTTCAAACCTTCTAACTTTAGGAATCAGTAGAAGCAGCCATCCCGAGTTAAGAAGCAGTCAGCTAGAGTGGAGGGAGAAGAGCCAAAAGATCCGCAACAGAACAAAGCACCACTCCAATGTTGGAAATGTGGAGGACCCCACATGCACAAGTATCGTCCACTTGAGAATGAGAATTGTTATCAACCCAAATGGCACTTCTCCGTCCGAGTGCCAAGACTTCATATGTTGGCACACAAAAGGACACTTATGGATTGAAGGTTGCCTAAACACTATAGATGGGCATGACATGAGATGCATTCAATATCCACCCAACTTGCCATTTTACCTTTTTATATGTTGATTGTTGTACGTGACTCTTTCCACAGCAACTCGCGTACATACGCGACTATATCCACAGCATATCATGTATTGTATGCGAGTATTGTCATTGCAACCCATGTACATATCTGTATGCGGGTTTCCCTTATAAAAACTCACGTGTCATACGCGGTTTGCCAGTATCAACAATCACGTATGCCTCCATTCGACATTAAAAATAATATAACACGATTAACAGATATTTGTTAAGCCCTAATCATTAACTATCTTAACTGTCTCAACCTCATCAACCTTCGAAACTACTCTATTTCCCTAAGTATAAATAGAGGCCTTGGGGAGGGCATTAATCAATCATACTTGGGGAGCAAAGTTATGCTGGTGGTATATCTTCAAAACTCTTTGGAGTAGCAGAACTCAGAATCCTATGGTTGCAAAGGAGTCCTTGTTTCAGGCGTTGGGTTGTACACTTATCTCATTCACTGTTGTTAATAAAGAGAATCCTTCTTCTAACTTTGTGTTGAGTCTCTTTCATGTATCATGGTTTGATGAATATTTATGATTAAGCACTCTATATATTGTTTATCTAACTTGTCATATATACATGTATAAGATTGTACTTGGAAGATTTTCTCTTTGCGGGTGAAGGATGTACATCCCTGAAAGCTTTGGAGAGTAGCAGAGCAGGAGAAGACAAATCTTGGATCAACCATCATCAATCGGGTGGGTTCATCATATCTTCCTAATTCCTTTATGTACTTTAAAGCTGATTGTCTGAAAGTTTTAAGAGTAAGTTGGTAACCCATACCCTCAGTTATAAGGGTGTTTATTCCTGAACAACAGAATTGGCGACTCCACTGGGGAGCCCAGACTGCTGTGGGTTATTTCTGTTTGTCGTTGCCCAGTCTTTGCCTTGAGTCCGTGTGTGGTATCCTATCTTGGTTCATGCTTAGGATAGTGTTTGAAGACCTTGAACATTTTTGTTTTTATTAGAAAATTTTGTACCTGTACATGGGTTTCTCTTGCATACAGCCGCGTATAGAGGCCTGCATACGCGGTTTGCTCTCTAGGACAGTCGTGTACAGTACATGGGTTTCCCTTATACACAGTCGCGTACAAGCCTTAGCATTGGAATTTTTGGGTCAGGTTTTGCTTGTCCCTATCCCTCTATAAGCTCTGTTTGCTGGTTGGTCTTCCTTGTAAGCATTGTACTGTGAGTTTGATGACCTTGTTGGCCACACCTTGTGCTTTCTTGTAAATCCCTTGAGTTCTTTTGTTTGGATTGTCTTTCTGTTTGCAACTTGAAGTGGATTTTCCTGTTTGGGTTATAGGTTTAAGTGGTGGTTGTCTGAATCAATGATCAGGGTTCCAGATGCTGTTTATCCCAGTCTATTTTCGGATAGTGATTGGTGTGCCACTTGCCTTTGTGTGTTTTCAGTGATTTCCTTTCAATATATCCGCCCAAGATAGGGTTCCAAGTCTTCCTTAGGTGGTTGATTCTTGGTCTTTTTAATCTATTTACTTCACTTTGCTTACTTTATACAGTTTGTTTCAAGCATACTCAAGTTTTTTGTGCATTTAGGTGCATAGTAGTCTTTGAGCATTTTAAAAAAGTGAAAAGAAAACATATTAAAAGGTTTTGCATTTGATTTTGCATAGAGTAGTTTTGATTTCAGTTTTTTAAAATATAATCTCAAAAAACTACAAAAATATAGTCTTAGTGTCGGTATAGCTAAGGTAGCCTTTACTCTCTTGACATCTAGGGTTCATACCTAGGTAAACCGAAAGGCTATTTCTGGTTCACCTTGGACGGGCTTGGAAGGTAACCCTTGTTGAAAGTGTAGGAGGGAAGTGGGTGATTCCTTTGCTTGTGCCTAAGAACCTCTTTAAGGACGCCAAGTAACTGTTTTTCATCTTTCTTCGGAAAAGAATATCTTTTACCCTTGCTAATTGTTGAGACTTTAGGAATTTTTCATAGTGATTTCTCTATGGTTTGTCTGTTTTTAGGCGACCTTAGGGTTTGAATTGTCAAATTTACAATCATGGAGGACCAACCTATTAGAAGGTCATGAAGTTTGCAAAACCTTCCTCCTCTCATCACATTGGAACCTCCACCTCCACCTCAAATGCGGAGATTGGACATGGACGGTTCATTTGAACTGGTAGGAGTAAGTGAAGTTCTAGGTGAACCAACACTTAGAGCTAACCGTTTTGATTTTAATACAGTTTAGATAGAAGACTTGTAGGCTGATGAGTTTGCAAGGAATTTTAATACACCCTTAACTGACTTAAACGATCCTGTGATCGTCCAGGTCAGGCCTTTTGATTCATCTGTTTTAGCTGTCCTTGTGGGTAGGATAATGTCTACTAAGGGAGAAATTTCTTTTTCTTTCACCTCATCCTTTCTGGCTGAAGGGGTACTACCTCCCTCGGTAAGTGCCCCTAGATCTAGCATACCTACTATGCCATTGACTCCAGCGATCCGGGTGGTCCAACCGCCGGTTCCCACAAGCCTAGTAGGTGCTTCTGGTGATATGGTTACTGGGATCCCCAGTATACCTATTGTTCCTTCCTCCTTTGCACACACTACCCAGAGCAGTCTGGTAGGATCCTCGGCTTTCGTCTAAGAATTTCCTTGGAATGGGGGGCATATTCCCCCATCCACTCCATACATAGGCCCATCACCTTCTTATGTAGGAGTGCAGTTTGGAAAAAATACCTCTTACAGACAAGGTTTCCAAAATCTAGTCTCGGCCCTATTCACGAGCTCTCCCTTTTCATTGTTCAGCGGAGGGATACCTTCTCCCTTTTTTCAAACCCCAGTTTCGACTGGGATGGCCTGAACCTCATATACTGCACCTCCTACCCACAATCCTGTGGCTTACAGATGGAATCTATTTCAAAGTAATCCATCCACTTCGCAACGAGTGGCAGGGGGCAACCCCACCTTTACATATGGGCATTCGGGGGCAAGTCCCTTTAATCCCCAGATTGGCACTTTTAGTGCTCCGATGCGACCCAAGCTTCCTTTCCTGGAAACATTAAACTTGCCAACTTTTTCAAAATTGATGAATGACCCAGTGAGGCATGATCCCTCATGGCCACCTGTCCCCACGAAATTTCCATCAGATATCCCTAAATTCAAGTGAAAAGTTGGTGAAGATCCCTGGGCTCATGCCACCACTTTTCATTTATGGGGTTCTTCTAATTCATTGAATAAAGATTCAATTAGGTTGAGGTTGTTCCAAAGAACCTTAATGAATACTGCAGCAAAATGGTACATTGAGTTTCCTTCTGCTGCGTTCAGTAGTTTTTGGGACTTGGATAGTGCATTCCTTAGCTACTTTCAGCTTCTGGTCCGATAAAATTTCAGAACGGACTTGTTATCTACCTTGAGGCAGAACAAGGCTACCCACATCTTGGATCATATCCAAGAGTGGAGGAGGCGAAAGAACCTTATAAAAGCCACTATTCCTCCTGAGTTTTTACTAGAGTGGTTCCTTAAATCCCTGTTTCCTTACATATCTAAGGACGTATCCACTTTAGAAGTGACGAACGAAGAAGAAGCCATTCTCAGGGCCCATCAATTGTATTTGATTTATTCACAATCTAGGATTGTGTATGAGATTATCCCTGAGGCACCAAGGCCAACCCACGAAGCAGAGAAACCTAAGCCTGGACCCCATGCCGATGGTGTGGTTGGGTTCGTAAACTCTCCCACTGTAGAGTCTTTGGCCAAACAGCTTCATCAACTGTCCGTCAAGCATTCTATGGTGGAGGAAACAAAGGCTTCCCCCTCCCCCTAAAGTGCAAATGTTTTTGCACAAACCTCTCAGAAGGGCAATCAGCAACCCGATGGGAAGAAGAAGAGAGGAAAGAAAGGGGAGGGAAATCAAAACAAGCAGAAACCCATGAATAATACTGATGGGTGCAAGAAAGAAAAGAAAAAGGTGAAGTTCCCATGTAATTTGTGCCATGAGGATCACCTCACTCACCTTTCTCCCCGTATGGAACAAGCCCAGAAGCTGCTAAAATCTCAACAACTGGCTGTCCTAAAGGATCCTTTTCCCCAAGGGCAGAACTCTGCTTCAGCTTCTAATATAGCAGGGGGCCCTCCAGGTGCCCCTGACCCCAACTATATCAACATGGTTTGATCTTCGACTTTGCTACATACTAGGAATAAAAACTATGAAAAAGAGACTTTTGAGAAGGGTAAGTCTATAGGTGAAACTTCTAATCCTCTCACAATCGTGAAGCCCGTTGAAACTATGCCTAAGATATCAAAAGGTGTCTTGAAGAAGACCTTGCATAACCCTGATGCTACGGCTACTTCAAACTACTCCGTGGTTGAAGACTTAGCCCAAAACCCTTGTGCAATGTCAGCTTTAGAGGTGTTATAGAGCTGTCTCGCCCAGCGGGATGCCCTCTTAGTAGCCTTAGGCAGCATGGACTCGTCGAGTCTCATGGTGAAATTTCACTTGTCTGATGTTAAAATTCACCTAGCTTACCATGTAGCCTTATCAATAGATGTCATCCATGGTGGAAAGACCATTGGAAGGGAAGTTGTTGATGAGGGTGCTTCTACATGCGTTATGTCCTTGTCATGTTGGAAAGCTCTCAGATCCCCAGAGCTGGTCCCGTCAAACACTCTGATTACTGCTTTCGATAGAAGGTCATTCCATCTGCATGGTATCCTACTGGATTTTGAAATTAAGCTGGCAAGGAAAGTCGTGTCTGTTGAGGTGGAAGTGATTGATGCACCTTTGGACTATAATTTGCTTTTGGGAAGAAGCTGGACTTATTCCATGTCCACTATTGGGTCGGTCGTCTTTCGGGTGGTAGTTTTTCCACACGAAGGAAAGTTGGTTACTATTGACCAACTCGATTTTACTCGAAAAGGATGCATGGAGTCTAATGAGTCCATTGTGCCATTGGTTGATCAGGTCAAACCTACTGCACAGAGCTTGGGGGCCGGAATGTACACATCACTGATGGGCACATTTGATCTTCCAGCCCTGATTAACTATATTGGTTCTACTAGTGTGGGGAAGTCCATAGCCACGGTTGTTGATAAGACTGATCCTTGGGTTCTCTCTTCCCCCCATGAACCAGAAGTGCCCTTATCGGTAGTGAAAGTGGCTTACCAAGCTATCACTCAAACCATTGTTGATCCCAATCCAGACCCTCTCACAGTCTTAGAGGACCTGGAAGAAGTCTATTTGCCCGCTTGGATGGAAAACTCTTTACACTCTACGGAATGTTTAGATATGGTTTTACCTTCTGATGAAGCCATTCTGGAAGCCATGTGTGGACGTGGTAAGATATGTGAAGATATTCACCATCGATCCTATTTTATTCCAAAGCTAAGTAGAATAGAAAATCAAGAGTTTCATATGAGACTTTCAGATGATGTTGATACACCCATCAATCCCTTACCCAGGGAAGGAATGTTTGCTGAGGGGAATATGGAAAAATATTTCCACTACCATCCCTATCAACATCTCTGTGAATCTAGATGTCGTGGAAAATATACATATAGGTGCAAACTGCTCTCCTGAGGAGATTACAATCTATACGGCCTTGTTCAAGAAATTCTATGACGTCTTTTCCTGGTCATATGAGGAGATGCTAGGCATTGATCCATCGATAGTTGAACATGAGACCCAAACATACCCTGACGCTAAACTTGTTTGGAAAAAGTTAAGACTTGTTAACCCGCGTAAAGCGACGGCTGTGAAGGATGAAGCTAAAAAATTGTTGAAGGCCAGTTTTATTTATCCCATAGCTCTGACGGAATGGATATCCAACCCTGATCCTGCTAATAAGAAGCAACAGACCATACGCATCTATACTGACTTCAGAGATTTGAATAAATCCTGTCCTAAGGACAACTATCCCATGCCATTTATAGACCATATTATAGATGCTTGTATGGGAAGTGAAGTGTTCTCATTTATGGATGGTTTCTCCGAATACAATCAAATTCAAATAAAACCGGAAGACCAAGATAAAATTGCTTTCATTTGTCCTTGGGGTACCTTCGTGTACAAAAAAATGCCCTTCGGATTGAAAAATGTTGGGGCAACCTTTCAACGGGCAATGAACTTTGCCTTCCATGATATCAAAGGCATTGTCCAACCTTACCTTGATGATCTTCCTACACATTCTCGTAAGAGGATTGACCATCCATATCACTTACGGTTGATATTTGAGCGATGCAGATACTATAAGATCCACTTGAATCCCCACAAGTGCGTGTTCTGTTTTGAGTCAGGGAGATTGCTTGGATTCATTGTCTCTAATAGAGGCATCCAAGTGGATCCATTAAAAGTAGAGGCCATTGTAAATATGCCTCCTCCTCGTTCTATCAGGTAACTTCAAAGTTTGCAGGGAAAGTCTAATTTTCTTCGACGTTTCATTGTTAACTATGCCAAGATTACCAAGGGTTTCATGCACTTGTTAAAACAGGACACCCCATTTGTATGGGATGAAACTGCACAACTCACTTTCGAGGCATTGAAAAAGCTTTGTTGTCGGCACCTTTACTGCGTCCGCCAGATTACTCTAGGGATTTTATATTGTATCTGGCAGCATCTGAGTCGACCATTCGGGTAGTCCTGGTCCAGGAAGACAATAAGCTCCAGGAGCATGTCATTTACTATCTTAGTTGTGCTTTAGCCGGACCTGAACTCAAGTACTCCCATGTCAAGAAATTGGCCTTAGCAACTGTCTATGTTGTCCAGAGGTTACGTCACTACATTTTACTGAGGACTACAACAATAGTGGTGGATGTGAATCCCTTTCGGTATGTTTTGTCCCGACGAATTGTTGGGGGGAAATTCAACAAATGGATAGTCATTCTCCAAGAGTTTGACTTGGATTTCCAGTCCGCTAAGTCTAAAAAGTCCTTAGTTTTTGCTGAGCTTATTGTAGAATTTCCAACGGAAGAAGATGTAGTCACTGAAGAAGACTCATTCCCAGATGAGCATATCTTCTTGATATCCACCTCTGATCTCTGGTACGGAGATATACTTATATATCTCCAGACTTTGAAGTATCCTTCGGCTTCCTCGTGGGAGGAACGACGTAAATTACGCCTTCATGCTAAGAACTACCTCATCATAAGAGATACTTTATATCGAAGAGGGGTAGATTCCATTTTGCGTCGATGTATTACCCATGAGGAAGTGGATATTGTCCTGAATGATTTCCATAGTGGAGCATGTGGGGTTTATTTATCTGGGTTAGCAACGGCCCAGAAGATACTACATGCCGGTTATTTCTAGCCCACAATCTTCAAAGATTGTGTGGAAGTGGTGAAGTGCTGTCATCCCTGTCAGCTTTACACGAGAAAAATGCGGTCACATTGTTACGGAGAGAAATTCCTATGGCTTGGGGTACCACAACAGATAGCTTGAATCTAGAACTCAATCATTTCCAATATGCAATAGAAAGTAAATGTCTAACACTAAAGGATCAGACCTCGTACCTTATTCCAGACGGTTGAAGTAGATCCCCGTCGAGCTTTCCAACTTCAGCTTGAATTGATAGATTACTTCCTCAACAACCAGTAAACAATACAAGCATTCTATATATCATGGTGTTAGATATATTCTAGCATATATAATCAATAATGTATAAGCATTTGACATAATCCAATGGATAAAATATTCATTCAAACACACATTATTGGATAGGAAAAGATATTTCTATTAATATAAATCAGAGATTACAAGATACAACCTCTGACGACACGTCTGCGAACCGGAGAAACTGAATCCCCCACTTGGGCCTCCACCACCTCAATCCTCCATCTCTCGATAGAAAGCTCACAAGCAAAAGGCAAGCTTGGAAAGAACACACTAGTGCTCCAAGGGACAAAGGGATGCAGACTCAATCATAAGTTCCGGCAACAATGGACTATAGTTTCTTTGCTCTCAATTCTCTCATATGCCTTCAATGTACCATAGAGTTCCTTATATAGCTTTTCAAAGGGGTAATGAACGGTTGAATCTGAGTGATCTCAAGGCATAGGGAAGGCCAGGAGTCAAGTGAGTCAAATCCATGTCAAGGAAAACTCCAAAAGGATTTGGATTTTGTACACATCCCGATGTATGCGGTTTTAGTGGTCAAACCCAAATATATACGCGCTTATAGGTTTAAAAGTCGTGTGTATCATTTTTCACATGTTTTTAGGGATGGTCAAGGAAACATCAAAGGACAAAAAATGGTCCATGGGGTCTAAGGAGTCTGCAGCGGGACAGGGGAAGGCCATACAAAGTGTGATTCACCTGGAGTGGTAAAATTAGCTATAACAGATGCCCCCTAATGTGTGAGGTCAGAGGGGTCATACGATGGCCGAAATACATTATAAGTCCATCCCAGAAGTGGAGTGATGAAGTATCCCAAATGAAATACCAGCCATCCAATCAGCATAGTACAATAATACAACTCTGCATATAATTGCAAATACATATAGCAGTCCCGGATACATAAGAGTACAATGGCCATGAATAGGCATGATACAAGATATCACATAAGTGGTCATCACCATGTACAATATACATAGATCAGAATCTCCATGATGAATATATACAAAGGACCATGATCTCCATAATGGATGAAGATATATAACAGATCAAGATCTCCATAATGGCTGGAAATGTCTGACATACACTGGAATCAAGTCATGAGAGCTAAAAT
>LPNX010895521.1:5771-90175 GCA_001517045.1 Pseudotsuga menziesii | reverse complement strand
AAACCGCTATGAGTACATGTCCTACTATGCGAATAGAGGTGTCGAGGTTGAACATAGTAGTCCATCGTCTGATTACCGGTCATTAATGTATACCGTTAACAGATGCGAGATCACCCACCGATAATGAAAAATGGAATCAAGGTACTAGAGTGCAAACTAACAAGTGTGAATAAATGTGTTGAGGTCGAACACTTGAGAGGATCCATCGATCAGGGGACATTGATGTATTCCCAAAGACTTTCGATGGCGAGAGAACTCGCCACTGATGACTGCAAGTCTCAAGGCACTCAAAATGACTCTAGATTCCAATCCCAGAATAAATGATCTGAAGTCAATGGGATGAAATCCGCTGGAAGGAGGGCATTAAGGCATCCCCCATCATCCAACACGAGGTACTCAGCAAAGTTGTATAATGTGGAAGGACTCAATCATAAGGTTCACGAACCAGTAACTATACCGGGAATGGCCGACATGCAAAGTCAAGATAACTAAGGAATGGCCGAATTAGGATTCAACTTCCTTCGAACAAGAGCATAACGGTGTATGGTGACTGAATGAAGGCAGCATAGACTCGATATACAAACTAGGACATCTCTGCGACATAGGAGGCATTGACAGAGGCTCCATAGGGACTGGAAGCTTAACCAGTCGGTGGAGATAAACTCAGATAAACAAGTATAGCTCCTAAATTCAAACTATAACCCAACCAATGGATGTGATATACAGTGCTTTATTTGAAGGCAAAACGACTCGACAGCTGCCATAGATAACATCTTTCCTTGTCCGACTTTTTGGTTTCTTTATTTTTTTTTGGGACTTTTTTAGTTATTTAAAAAGCTTGAAAAAGAATAAAATGGCTTTATAGTTACAAACTAGGAGGAGACGAGTGTCATAAGGACAAACAAACTAGTTCCAAGTAGTGGAACATACCTATGCTCAATGCAAGGATACATGTGTAGGATATCGACACTCGAGGGAAAATCCCCTCTCGGTAAAAGGGAAACAAGATACGAAGGATATAAAAGATGGCTCTGCATGGCTAGACATGAGACAAGCTCGGGCTATATGGCTGAAACGCAATGTCAGGAAAGTTGGCATAAAGATCAATAAGGTAGGAAAAACTCATGATAATGCATTCACAACTTGACATGAGGGAGTCCTGAGGGAAATAGGCCAGCAAAAGATCAAGAGGAGTATGAGGCTCTTGCGAAATGTCATGTCAATACTATACAACGGACTCCCGGACCTAAGGAAGGGCTCACAACATGGGTACCAAATGCAAAGGGGAGCTAACTAGGACACCCATGTATAAGAAATCTCTACCATTCACATAGTACCACTTCTAATAGCAGCATGAAGGTTCCGTGATAGCATGGAATGGGTTCGTACCTAAGGTTAAGATGGAATGGTAATAAGGCAATGCATAAGTGCAAGTGGATGTGAAATCCTAACCTATATGCCAGTTCAGACATAATACCTGTGATAGGAACGAACGGGTCGAAACCTCGGAGAGAGTGTACAAAAATTGGACCCTACATGACAACCATATTAGTCCAAAACAACCCAAAATAGTCAATAAAGAATCCAAACTATAGGACATATGGAGAAATGATCATGACAACTGCTCCCAAAGGAAACAATGCACTAAACGATGGGACATAAAAAGGAAAGTAAGGTGTAGACCCAACATTCATGCATCCACTACCACCCCCATGAGGGTGACCATGAGTGTAAAGACCGAGCGAAAGGAATAAAAATCCTCCACAAATGGAGTAGGGGATGGAATATGACCATTCCCAAATCTATGAGCATGGTAAGGGGTTGTGATGCCCCCAAGTCTAACACCAGTATTTGCACTAGGACCAATGAAGGGCGATAGAATACCAGGCATGCCGAAAATAAAAGGACCTAAACTCAAGGGAGCATAAATATACTCAAGTAACCGCAATCCCAAAGGCCAACTAGCGCACAAAGAGCACACTCCTAAGAAAATCTACATCCAAAATACAAGCAAACCAAGGGGAGGATATGTGAACTCCCGAATGCAGCAGGTATGTCTCGCCTAGGAGAGGCTCGAAACTCCCATACACTACAAGCGGAGGTGCGTAACCAATTATAGTGGCCCTCAGCTTCAACACATAGAGCAACTGTGTTGTCTGACCTCTACCTGGCCAGGACACCTGCAGAATAACCCTTGCAAAGTACCCCCTCGATATCCTAGGTAAGGCCACTAAGGTCACCTCTATATAATCAATGCTTGGGTAGACAGTCGTAGGTAGATTGACCGTATGGGTAGGGTAGAAAAGCCCGAAACTCTCGAAAGAGCCCCCAGATATGAATATAATCCTAGAAATATCTCCGATGCTACTTAGTTATGACTAGGGGTCATCCCAATCAATAACCACTCACACTTCCTCGTGCTAAACTCCCTTTTGAGAGGAGGATCTTGAGAAACACTGGTTATACCAAGGATTTCACACACTCACCTGGACAGACACATACATGTTGTTGTTTAATGGTCTTGGAGAATTTACTCACAATGAACAATTCGAAGACCCTAAAACCTAATCTTGTTGGTGCACCCTATAAAAGAAAAGAGTGTAGTTCATTTTACTATGCGTTGATTTTAATCGGTTGTAATTACTCAAAGGGAAATGGACATGCAACTAATGACATTATGACTCAGCAGTGAAATAAATATGCACACCATAACAAACAATGCTAAGTGCAATCTTTGTCAAATGAAAAATAGGGTATGCCACTACATGAGATGCATAAATATATATTCCTTTCTGAATGCCAATGCAATCCTTCCTATATGAAAGCCTAAACACAACTCGCATCCAAGCAATCCAATGCAAGTACCTCCTCAAATCCATATCTAAGATGCAACTGAGAGTGCAACTACTTTGTATTTTTCAATATAAAACAATGAAAAATGCAATAAAAGTCATCTAAAACTCTCAGTCTCTGCAGCAAGTATAAAATACAAGCCCAACAAGACACCAAGACAAAAAAAGTAATGCACTAATGGAAAAACAAAAAGGATAAATGACTAAAACTACTTTCAAAGAAAAATCAATGAAAAAGCGGTCTCTGGTCACAAAAGAAGCATCCAACAGACAACTTCAGACCCAAGGAAGACCCAACCACACTCACAACCCACCCAACAACTTCCCACAACATCAAACTCAACCAAAAGGGAGGATGTACGCGACTGTTTAAAGAACAACTGCGTATGTACGCGACTTTTGGCCAAAAACCCGCGTATGTATGTGACTTTTGGCCAAAAATCCACGTATGTATGCGAATTTTGGCCCAAAACCCGCGTATATAGAGAAGGCAGTGGTAAAAAGCAGGCCAAGGCCAAACTAATAAAGGGGAGTGTCAATGGACAAACATACTATAAAATGCGACACAGAAACAGGGAGAAACCAAGATCAAGTCAATAATATCAAGCCCATTGTGCCCCTAACCCCAAAGAAAAACAAGGAACATCCCCAGCAAAGTCGCCAATTCTGTTACAGAGAGAAATTCCTATGGCTTGGGGTACCACAACAGACAGCTTGACTCCAAAAATCAATCCTTTCCAATATGCAATAGAAAGTAAATTTCTAACACTAAAGGATCAGACCTCGTACCTTATTCCGGATGGTTGAAGTAGATCCCCATTGAGCTTTCCAACTTCAGCTTGAATTGATAGATTACTTCCTCAACAACAAGTAAACAATACAAGCATTCTATATATCATGGTGTTAGATCTATTCTAGCATATATAATCAATAATGTATAAGCATTTGACATAATCCAATGGATAAAATATTCATTCAAACACACATTATTGGACAAGAAAAGATATTTCTATTAATATAAATCAGAGATTACAAGATACAACCTCTGATGGCACATCTGTGAACTGGAGAAACTGAATCCCCCACTTGGACCTCCACCACCTCAATCCTCCATCTCTCGATAGCAATCTCACAAGCAAAAGGCAAGCTTGGGAAGAACACACTAGTGCTCCAAGGGACAAAGGGATGCAGACTCAAGCATAAGTTTCGGCAACAATGGACTATAGTTTATTTTCTCTCAATTCTCTCATATGCCTTCAATGTACCATAGAGTTCCTTATATATCTTTTCAAAGGGGTAATGAAAGGTCGAATCCGAGCGATCTCAAGGCATAGGGAAGGCCAGGAGTCAAGTGAGTCGGATCCATGTCAAGGAAAACTCCAAAAGGATTTGTATTTTGTACACATCCCGATGTACATGGTTTTAGTGGTCAAACCCGCGTACATACGCGCTTATAGGTTTAAAAGTCGCATGTATCATTTTTCACATGTTTTTAGGGATGGTCAAGGAAACATCAAAGGACCAAAAATGGTCCATGGGGTCTAAGGAGTCTGCAGTGGGACATGGCAAAGCCATACAAAGTGTGATTCACCTGGAGTGGTAAAATCAGCTATAACACACATCCTGCTTCATTGTTTCCCGTTGTCACGGTGGGCCCCTTCATGAAGTGGGGGATTGATTATGTGACGTGCGGGCACAAATATATCATTATCGCTGTGGACTATTTTATGAAATGGGTAGAGGAAATTCCCACCTTTAAAGCTGATGGGGAAACAACAGATTTCTTCATGTTCAATCAGATTATAGCACGGTTTGGTATACCCAAGGTGATTGTCACTGACCATGGTAGTCATTTTCAAAATAGCATGATGACGGAAGTGACCACTATGCTTGGATTCAAACAAGAACATTCATCTTCGTACTATCCTCAAGCAAATGGTCAAGTTGAGGCTGTTAGTAAGACTTTGAAGACTGTCCTAAAATGCACAATTGATGCAGCCCATTCTAACTGGCATATCATGCTATACCCTGCTCTTTGGGCATACCGAACTAATGTAAAAACTGCTATGGGTTTCTCCTCCTTCCAACTTGTTCATGGAGTGGAATCCGTTACCCTGGTTGAATGTGAAATCCCATCTTTGAAAATAGATATTCATGTGTTACCCAATATGACAGAGCTTGAAGAATGTCTAGTACACTTAGAGCACCTTGATGAACAACACAGAGATGCGCTGACAGCTAATCAAGCTCACAAGAATAGGGTCAAAATCCAATATGATAAGTCAGTTAAACCTCAGATTTTCTCTGAGGGGGAACTTGTTTTACTTTGGGACCAAGACAAAGAACCCCTGGGGGTAGGAAAGTTCAAGGCCATGTGGTTAGGACCTTATGTCGTGTCAAAATTCTTAAAGAAGGGCGCATATGAGTTAATTGATTTTGATGGGAATAAGCTGCCTGAGCCTAGAAATGGGCTCTACCTGAAGAAGTACTATGCTTAGGCTTAGCGTTTTTTCTTGTATTTTTATGTACACTAGTTTGTTGGTTTGTGTTTTTTATACCATATGTTGGTTGTTTCAGATGTCTTCCAAGAGGTACATAGGTTTTGCTGATGGTGCCAGTTGCCACACTTGTAATCTTGCTTTAGTTGCATGGGTCATTTATTCTCCCTCAGGACAGTTAGTTGCCTCAGGAGGCGCTTACTTAGGTCTTGCTTCTAATAATGTTGTTAAGTATAAGACTGTAATTGAGCTTCTATGGGATGCTTTGTCACGTGGTATCACCCAGCTAGAAGTCCGTCTGGACTCTCAACTGATGGTTTCCCAGCTCAATCGAGCTTATCAGGTACGAAACCCTATTCTATTGCGTCAGTTCATGCAAGTTAGGTTATTGGAAAGAAATTTTGAGTTCATTACATTCAATCACATTCCAAGAAATTAGAATTCATTAACTGATGCATATGCTAATTACATTTTGGATTGGTATCTAACACATATTTCATAAAAATATACAGCATACACATAAAAAACATTTGTAAATAAACTGACACAATATATATATGTGAATATCTGTCTATAGATAGGTCCCCCCAGTCTCCCTGTACTCTGGCTTCTTCAGCCTCCTTGGCTTCGGCATCCTCAACAACATCTATGTATACTAAAACTGCTCTGGCTACCCGCCTCAAAAGACGTATCCAGATAGGTGGAACTCCAACCACAAACTCCTGCATGATGGCTGGGATGTGCTCTATCCACAAGGTTGGTACTCTCTGGGTAAGCTTGGCCAGCTTCCCCTCCAGAACCCTAATAAGCCCCTGGTCTTCACCTAAGACAGGACGCACATACATGCATGGATGCCCTTCAGGGAGGACCGGTCCAATATCTGCATTTTGACATGTTTATAGGATTAGAACTCTTATACATATGTATATATCTCTATATTTTAAAATTCATAAAAATTTTAAAAACTTGAAAATTAAAAATTACCTAGCTCTCCCCATGCTCTTCCTGGAGGGAGGACAAGGTCTGGGTCACCACGGAAATCCATCCCAGCATATGGAAACTGCTCCAGTACTGGTAACTGTCACTCCCACCAAAAGTAGAAGTCATCATCGTATACACTCTACATTGAGCCACCTCCTCCCCGGCGGAGGAAGATATCTCCCCACTTGCTCATCCTAGGATGACGAGGAGATCGGACCAGTAGGGGTATTACAGGGCTCAATCCTGAAACTCTCTCAAATAAGAAGGCAACTAATATGCTAGAATACCCAAAGTTATTCCTCCTTCCTCTCTTGCAGTCAGAGAGTTGCTTTCTCAAAATTGGGACAACTCCCGAACACCAATCATATAAAGCCCCCTGCATGCAATCCACTTCCAACCTCATTTGGTTTCATGTAGCAAGATGAAGAGAAGATGATCCCGCAACCCTCACTATGGTACTGGTCAGTACCTGTAAATGAAGATCACGTATATGTGCAATAGGGATGCAACTCCCTCTCTTTTGGGTACCTGGTGCACAATATATATAAATGTAGTTTTGGACACTTAGAGGATCAATGCCTCTGCTGATGCCCTCCAAGTTGACTAGAGCTCCCCATCGTGATAGACCGGCAAGTGAAGTAAATATCCTCTGACATAATCTCCAAGGATTCACCTTGAAGGTCAAACATGCCTAAATCATGGTCCCAGTAGTTTATCATGATCTCTAATAGGCGGACATTGGCCCCCATGGTGATGTGCAAAATAACTTCAACAACCCACTTGAATGTAAAACATTCACTGTGGGGGCATCCTAGAGTGCTTCTTGATCCATATCTTCATGCTCATGCTCCCTCCACTCAAGCACCATGTTCAAACCTAGTAAAACAACCATTGTGAACCTTTAGTTTCATGTAAAAATTCAAAAAATTGACCCAAAATACTTCTTTTCCCCTTCACGCAGCATACGCAATTGTGTAGTTAGACATGTCACGTACTGTATGCAACTGTCCTTCAGGGAAACCTGCGTCCAGAATGCATGTACACGAGTTTCAATATAGCGAACCCAGGTACATTGTGTGCCTTGCTTAAAGGTGCTCAAAAAATATAAAATTGGGGCTTAAATTTAAAATTTGCTAGGATCAAATTGAAGAGCTTGGGGTGTAGCCTTACCTGACACTTGTAGAATTGGATTTCGTCCACCGGATTGTCCACACTGATCGAATGAAGGTAGAGGTGAAAACTTGCTTTTTATGGCTAAAATTCAAAATGGTGAGTTTTATTTAAGTTTTTGAACTATTTATAGAAATTATATTTCTTATGTGGGTTTTTTCACTATAGTTCACATTTTATCAAACTAATACCATCCCTTTTTTCTTTGTAACAGGTTTTTCATCGTTCTAAAGTGTTTTTTGCTCATATAGGGTGATTTTTTGTCATTTCATATGCATTTTGCATCTATACTTAATCCATCTTAAACTTAGCAATCAACATTTTAACCATGGACTATGGTATTTTAAACCATTAGATCCTTGTCTTTACCATCGTCTTCTATGGATAGGGCCTTCCTCTCATGAGTATCCTCATTTAGAACATATGTTGTCTTTCGATACTCATGCTGCAGCTGTCTTAGGTATAGGGGAATCCCTTTAGCTAATTTTCATGCCAAATGGAGCCTCATTCTGGTCTCTTTTTACAAGCTATCCCTTTATAGGACTCCCCACCCTTATGGAGTTTCTTTAGGCCCAGGTCTGACTCCTTAAAACAGACTTGACTGCCGAGTTAACTTGTCCATTCAAGCTCGTTAAGAATATGTGAATGGGCATCCGCATTGGTTGTTTGGTTATCTCTTTCTCAGACCATGCGGAATAACATGAGAAAGGATCACTCTTTTTTTTATGGAATTGAGAAGAGTATTCTTAGGCATAGGTTTATCACTTTTTCGGACCTGAGGGACTAAATTTATGGAAAAGGAACTCCCGGTATGAGCTTAGTTTTCTTTTTTTCGTGCTCTAGACCTAAACATGAAAAATATTTCGAGTATACTTTATGTCTTTGTCATGCTCGTTAAACACTAAAGAACAAAGCATCGAGTTTATTGTTGTAAGCCCCATTCCTCGTACTCAAATGGATCTTTCCGAGCGATCTTGCTTTCCTTCTGTTGAAGCCTGGAAATTCGCAGGCAGCAATAGTAAGGAATTCTCCCCAGTCAATGTTCCCAAATAGATCGTGACTGTTTGGTGTGGGGAATCAGTCCGGTTTATGGTCTGGCTACCGTAGGTCAAGTACAAAACAAAGGGCTTTACCGGTTGCGGCCCGACCCACCGAGTTTTTGTATTTTGACTTAAAGTATGAAATGCAAGTGCCTAATCAACAATGCAGGGTGATAAAGATGCAAGGAACAGTCACAATGTGATGCGTAGGCTCTTACCTCTCGTATTAAGGCTCACAAGCATCCAAACCGCATACAACAAGAAAATAAACTACCTACCTAAACTATCCCTAGGGAGCAGGATTATCATTCATTGGTGAGTAATACATTTTGTACGTGCATTATGAAGAGTTACAGTTAGCTGACACTTCTTTCAAGACACATGAACAATTACAGATATTGAAACAACCATATAGCCAATTGTTTTATGAACAACATTTATTACTCACAGTGGAAACATCACAAAATATACTAAAAAAAAGCATTCAACAAGAACATAAGTTCAGGAAGTTAAACACTCTCACAGTTAGTGAAACACAGCTGAAAATGAAATATTTCCTCTTCAACATTGTTCATTTAATCACATTGATACATTCCACATTTCTCTTTCTCCAGCAGACAAACGTTGCAGTTTCTGATTGTAAAACGAAATAGTTCCTCTTACAAGCAAATGGGTTACAAGTTCTTCCAGGGAAAAATTCCTTTCTAAATTCTAACTTTCAATTATTTAAACTATAGCAGCCGATTGTTTGGGCTGCCCCCCAAATGTGTGACCTTCCAGTTCTTCCAACGCTCCATATTCTTCTATGTTGTCTGTATACACTTAGGAACATTTTAGTAACATACAGACATCCAGGTTCGTGCCTTTATCATTATCGACTTTGTCTTCTGCTTCGATGGCCCTTTTAGCGATCCGGTCGGTTTCTTTTTTATCCTTGCCAAACTGCTCTTTTATGTCTTCGTGCATCAGTTCCTTACGTCAACCTGCAATTAATCCAAGTGTATTACTCATTGGGACTACGTTATAAAACGAAACAGCAGATTATACAAACTGAAATGGCTATCCCACAAGAAATGGCCAGGTGCACTACCGCGGAAGTCGGAAGGATACTGACGTCGAAAGCCAAAGGCTTTGCCTAGTCGTAACAGCGAAAAAGAGAAGGGCAAAACCTACGCGCAACGCGGGTGGGAGAGGCTTTAATCGACAGTTGGACGGATTTGCACTTCGGAAGCCAAATGACTTTGGGAGCCGCAATGGCGGAAAAGAGCAGACTAGAGCCACGTGATGCACAGTCGGAAGTCAGATGGATTTGCACTTTGGAAGTCAAATGACTTCCCCAGCCACAACAGTGGAAGAAAAACGGCTTTGGGTGCATGGCTAAATCAAGTCAACCTGCATCGGCAGTCGAGAAGATTTGGACTTCGGGTGCTAAACTACTCTGGGTTCCGCAACGGCGGAAGCGAAAAGGCTCCGGCTTCCGATCCAACAAGAATGACTCCCAATCAATACAAAGATTCTAAGTGTTTAGATAGCTTTAAAAATCAATAACGGCCAGAAACCTACTATACTTCCACAACGGCGACCCATAATAAAGAACACTTAGTTCAATCAACAAGCGAAACAAACCTAGAGTCTGAGACTCATCATAAATTCTAGACGCAATCAAAATCCGAAACCCTGGGTGAGAGTTAAGCTTTTACAATCATCAAAAATACAACACGACCACACATTCAAAGGATCCAACGATTAAAATAACGCAAAATCACAAGGAGGGGCCCAAAAAATTAATAAATTTGGGGAGAACAGTTGCTTCGGCAACAATTGGCGATTACCCGGTGAACCTAGATCTCTGGGCAATTACTCTTTGAGTGGCAGACTGTTTAACCCACAAATGCATCTATTAAATTCTTCCAGATATCTGGATTTCTCAAATGACAGAAGTGTGTACCCTCAATCATTGATAATAGTCCAATTTGGGAGAGTGGAAACCAATATTTTCAAGTCCATATGACTCTGTTGAGGCCAGAGGATGAGTTTCATTATTACCTTTGTCTTCAGGTAGCTGATAGCTTGGACCCCATAGGATTGTAGCATATGGTAAACAGAAATATTCATTTGTTCCTCATTCCCATGCCACTCTAGCACTTTTGTACTTTTGGACTTTTGTCCCCTTTATATATGAGTCCTCCTGCATGCCTTTCATACTGAATCTTAATTCAGGATCCTCTATCCCATAGTGTCCTTTTGTGTGAGTGGGGTACTTCAAGTTTCAGCTCATGGATGGAGAGGATCTTTCGGCAATTTAATACTTATGATTCAGCACCTGCTTTGATTTATGATGCTTTCATAGGAGTTTTTGATTCTTTATTTGCCTTTTGGCATTCTTTTCTTGGCATGGGATCATTTATATTTAATATACTATTCACCTTGCTCCTTTCCATGGGTCCTCTGCTTTCGCTCCTTAGAACATTTTAAGTGTGACGTGGATGGAGCCTCAACATAGTATTCCAGACTCTTCGAATCCGGTTTATTTCACAGGGGTAAGCAAGAATTCAATGCACACAGACTTATTCGAGAAAACGACTAAATTGGAAGAAATTCTTTTATATAAAGCACACAGTCTGAGACCCAAACATGTTTATCATTCCCAAACATTTTAATGTTCTCTATGCAACCGCGGGTTCATTCCCTTTTTTAGAATCAAGAAAAACAAACTAAAACAAACTGTAAAACATGACTCCAAAGACAGCCAAACAGATTATTTATATACAAGACAGAAGAATTCAAACAACTCAAGAAAAATACGGTTTGAGGACCAAACCATTTACTGGTAAGTTATCTTCCCATCCTTGCAGATCTTGCAACTTATAAGTAGAAGGGCCCAGCTTTGCCGCTATCTGATAAGGGCCTACCCATAACTGCTGGAATTTAGTGTGCTTTCCTTTCTCATCATGGGGGTGATCCCATTTGAGGACTAAGTCTCCTACTTCAAAGTCTTTTGTTCGAGCTTTATGCTTGTCGAACCATCTCTTAACTAACTCCTGCTGTTGCTTAAAGTGTTCTCTGGCTTTAGATCTAGCCTCTTCTACTTTCGGGAGATTATATATTCTTATTTGCAAAAATTCATCATCTGACCCCCTAGAATCTTGAGCTAGTATGGAAGATGGTAGCATGACATTGGGAGGAAGGATGGCTTCTTTACCATAGACAAGGGTATATGGAGACACTCCAATCGCAGACTTGGGGGTGATTCTATCAGCCCAAAGGGAATTTGGTAATGCTGAGTGCCAACTCCTCTGGTTTTCTACCACAGTCTTCTTTAAAATTCTAATCAGATTTTTATTAGAGGATTCAGCCAAGCCATTTCCTTGTGGATAGTAATTAGCAGAACAATGCAATTTTATCCCTTTATCATGAGCAAAAGAAGTCAAATTAATTGATGAAAAGTACTTAGCATTATAAAAGACTAAAGAAACTGGAACTCCAAACCTGGTCATGATATGATCTTGCAGGAAGCTGATGACTTCGTCTTCATTTATCTTGCGCAGCGAGATAGCTTCTACCCAGCAAGTGAAATAATCAATAGCGGTCATAATGTACTTGTGCTGGAAATAGGAATTCGGTTTTATTTATCCAATAATATCCAGTCCCCATTGCTTGAATGGCTCCGTGATCATCACAGGCTTTAGAGGTGCTGCTGCTTTAGGTTGGCTCCCACTACACCTTTGGAAAATATCACACTTCCTGACATGTGCGTGTGCATCTCTAAAGAGCGTAGGCCAATAGTAACCTGCCCTGAGGATTTTGTGGGCTATGGTATCCCCTGAATAATGTCCTCTAGCAGGACCGTCATGCAATTCTTCCATCACTTTCTTCGCATCTTCCTTTTCTAAGCATCTGAGAAGAACCCCATCATAATTCTTTCTGAATAATACTCCTTCAACAAGTTTATATGCGGTTGATTTAAGACGCAGCGCTCTCCTTTGCTTGGAATCCCAATGTTCTAGAAACAGTCCTACCTACAGGTAATGCACAAGGTCTCTATACCAAGACTCGGGAGCTGTGAACAAAGGACATACCTCCATTACATGTAATTCGACTTCATCTTCCCAGGCGTGTTCTTCATTTTTTCCATTTTCAATCATCTGTTTGCACAACCCTTGTCCTTTAACTATCAATGTTGGCTTGAATTCAAGGTCGTATTCTTGAATAGCTGTTACCCAGTTGCCTCTTCTTTATCCTAACTCTTTTTGTATAAGAAGAGACCTTACAGCGAGGTAGGGGACGATCACCTTGGTTCTATTTTTTAAAATATAAGGCCTGAATTGTTTTACTACTTTGAATACAGCATAAGCTTGTTTATCAACAGCTGGGTAGTTGAATTCGGCCCCCTGTAGACCAGTACTCATAAAGGATATTGGGAATTCATCCCCCCCATCTTCCTTTTGGGTGAGCACAGCTGCTAGTGAATCATCGGATGCGAAGGTATACAAGATAAAATCTTTGTCAAAATTTGGGCTTTTCAGGGAGGGTGCGTGTGCAACAGCAGTTTTGATTTTGCTGAATGTGCTCTTCTCAATTTCAGTCCACTTGAATAGTGCATTTTGCTTCACCATTTTCTGTAGTGGTTTGACAATCTGAGCAAAATCAGGCACAAATATTCACACGAAGTTTATCGTTCCCATAAACGATTGCATCCCCTTTTTATTATGGGGCAAGGGGATTTGTTCAATAGCCTTAATTCTTTCTGGATCTATAGAGATTCCTTTCTTTGAGACTATGTGACCCAACAACTTGCCCTCCGTGACAGCGAACACACACTTCTTAGGATTGAGTGAGATGCCGTATTTCCAACAGCGTTCGAAAATCTGCCTTAAGTGAAACGAGTGCTCTTCTCTTCGCTTTGAGAATATTGTAATATCGTCAAGGTATACTACAACACTTCAGCCAATCAATCTACGGAAAGCTATGTCCATAGCTCTCTGAAAGGTTGCTCTAGCATTTATAAGCCCAAAGGGCATTCTCCTGTAGGCGAAGGTTCCCCATTTGGTCTTGAACGTTGTCTTTAATCTGTCTTCCTCGGCTACTAACACTTGATTGTAGCCAGAGAAACCATCTAATAATGAAAACAGTTTGGAACCAAAGACCATTTGTAGCAATTGCTCCATGGGTGGAACAGGATAGTTATATTTGTCTGATGCACGGTTTAAGTTCCTGAAATCCACGCAGAGTCTGATCTCTCTAGATTTTTTTCTTACTAGTACCAAGTTTGATACCCACTCAGAGTGTCTGACTTTGAAAATGATTCTAGCATCCAATAATTTCTTCACTTCACTCTGAATCAGCGGTTCCAATTTTGGATGCATTTTTCTTAACGGTTGTTGATATGGCTTGACGCCTGCTTTAATGGGGACGACATGCTTGATGATGCTGGTGTCGTATGTTTTCAAATCTTCATACGTCCATGCGAAAACATCTTTATATTGTTTAAATAAACTGATGAATTTGTCTGTTTCTGCTGGCGAACAACACTTGCCGAGATTCACAAATTTGGGATTCGTCTCAGTCCCTAAATTTATCAGCTCGAACTGTAGAGATGAGCTGCGGGTCTTCACGTTGGCTGGTCTTCTGAACTTTTCATTTAAATCGAACATTTTTTCTAACGTTCTGACACCTTTAGGAATGAAATTGTCATATTTCATCTCAGCCTGATGTTCCTCATCATCTATAATGGATCCTTTAAAGACCTCGTCATTTGTCAAGCATTCTATTATTTGTTGATCATCGTCAAACACTCGGAAGTTGGTGATCATATCTGGTATTGAGGGCCTGAAAAGCAATTCGACAGAACATCGATTATTAGTGGGTACGAGCCTAGCGGCTGATGTGGCCAACAGGTCAGCTGATGCGTTTTTAAGCCTTGGAATTGAAATAATATTGAATGCATTAAAACATTTAAGCAAATCCCATACCTCATTCTGGTAAGCCTTTAAGTGAGGGGAAACACAATGTATTTGATTCCGGATTTGTTTCACAATAATTTCAGAATCCCCAAAAACTTTTAGATTACTTACCTTTAATTCAATATCTTTCTTTAGTCCCTGCACCAGTGCTTCGTACTCAGCTGTATTATTAGTACACTCAAACTCTAATCTACATGAAAGGAAATGTTTATTCTTCTGGGGGTCGAACAGGACACAGCCAACCCCTGACCCCTCTAATGTCTTAGAGCCATAAAAAAAAAAGTCCAAAAATCACTAACTACTGAAGGTGAATCTACTCCTACTGCTAAGTCTACTATTTTACAGTCAATCTCATCAGCCTGTGATAAACGAAGGAGATCCGGCTGAGTATCTGCTGTGTTGCTGGCTTCTTCTGCTTGGTAATTTCCTGGTTCTAACTCAATAAAATAGTTTCCCAATATAGAATCCACTGGTTCATTCTTCTCATTCAGTTGAGTAACATTGTATCTCATGTGAGGCTCCCTTAAAATCTTAATCTGGTTCGGACTCCCTTTGTATGGAAACCACAGATGTGACCAATCTGAGGCAAAATATCCATTTAATTTGGCCGACCAATCTCTGCTCAGGACAAGACCGTAAGCATCTGGTATATCAGCCACTACGATGTTAATAACTTGGCATACTTTGTCATTGGATGCCAGACGGACTAGGACATCTTCCATTTCACCAATTACCTTTACATCTGTCCTATCCAACTGAACAACCCTCCACGTGGATGGCTTAGGCTTCCCATTGATCTTTTTACAGACTGATATGGGCATGACATTAACTGACGCCCCTGAGTCTACCAGACAATTGTGCACGTTATGATTAAAAATTTCAAATGTGAGGAGAAAAGGTGGATGTTTACTTTTAGACTTACCTCCAATGCTGGTTTCTCCAATTTCTTCTTCTTCCTGAGGCTGATTGTCCATGGGAAACTTCTCATCCGATGCTTCAAGTGCTTTCAACAGTCTTTCTTTTTGCTGCAGCACTTTACACATTTCGAATAGTGGAACATTCACTTTTACCTTCTTTAAATCCTCCACGATGTCATAATCCATCGGCTGCTCAATGGGATGAGGTTTATCAGCATTCATCTTTCCCTCCTCTGGCCTAGCCAACATATTATTCTGCTTCGGATCTTGGCTGGTAATAGTGAATTCTGGGATCTTATCAACCAAGGATTTATTTTGAAATCTCTTTACATTTCTTTGCAGCCTTTTAATCTTTGGTAAAATGAGACTGTTTTCTTTAATTGGCCCTTGGCTCCTTGTTGCCACGTTGGTTTCCATGATGTCCTTGTACCCCTGATTATTTTCTTCTTCAGCATCAAATAATGAAACAGAATCCCACAGAACCATAGTTTCCTCTTCCTGCTCTTTCATTGAAGTAGTATTTTCTTTTCTTTCTTCAGCTCCCTCTTTTGTTAATCTGGAATCCAAGAGCTGATTCATGACCAACGTCATCGAATTTATCCATTGAGGACAATTCTTTTCAGAGTGTGGCTGTTGGTGGAAAGTGCAGAAATTGTCCATGCCAACCTCTGTTAGATTCATAGATGCAGTATTGTGAGGAGGAGGTTGAAACTGATGGTTATCCTCTCTTTTCTTATAATATGGCTTATAAAACTTTTGTGCTTCCTTTTCTTTCTCCATATCTATGATTTTGTTGGAAAGCTTCTGCATCATTTTGGCCATATTTTCCAAATCTGGCGACTTTTCTTCCTTGGGATTAGTAAACAATAAGGCTTTTCTTCCCGCACCTTTCTCTCCTGATTGTTCTGGATAATCTTCAATACTTTCTCTTTCCGCTTCCACCACTTTTGCCTCTTCATAGGTTTCCGTCAAAGTAGGCTTGGCCCTACCTTTGGAAAACATGGCCAAATCAGGGCCTAAAGCGGAAGTATAATACTCAATCAATACCTTGTCCGAAGGTTTATCTATTTCAGAGAAATTCTTGAGATATGCTGCAAACCTTTGTGTGAAACTATGCACCTTTTCTTTTCTTTCTTTCTTCAACGCGCACAGCCCTTTCATGAGAGCTGCATGAGTTTTCTGAGTTTCATACTTACTTCTGAAAATTCTTTCGAAGGTATCCCAATTAGGGATAGAGTTAGCAAGCAACCCGAAGTACCATGATGCTGCAGCTCCTTTAAGGGTATGTGGAAATAGTCTATACACTACGTCTTCATACTCCCCAGCCCTTAATCCTTCAATTGCCAAGTAAAAACTTTGGAGGTGATCATCTACTAGTATCTTCTCATTTGGGTCAAAATTGGGCAACATCTTGTCAAAGGCTTGAGGTAGGTCATGTAATGGAGGTGTCAGGTTTAATGGTGATCTGGCTCTCCAAGCAGGTGGTGGATTTGGTGGGTTAGGTGGTGGATTAGAATTTACTCCTGCCATGAGTCTAGGTGGAGAGTGAGGAGGCGAGCCAACTGGAGTGCGAGCAGGAGAACTGTGAGGGGTATCTGGGCCTTCTTGGTTCAAAGGTAGTACAAATTCCTGTAAGGTTGTTTCTACAAGTTCTTCCCAGTCTCCAACCAACACTGAGTATTCCGCTACAGGGTGATGTTTCTTTTTATACTCTCTTCTGGGCAATTCAGGGATGATTGGAAATCCTCCAATATTCTTTACATACGCCCTGGTGTGTCTTCTCATATCATTAACAATTTCATTGCCAACAGAATATAGATGTTCTCTTTCTTCCAGAATTGGATTATGAAACCCACTGCTTTCAGAACTATTACCGGTGGAATAATCTCGGGAAAACGGGTTTCCTCGGCCAGCCATACACTGGCGGCCCTCCTTCTAGTGCCAAAACTGTTGAAGCCTGGAAATTCATAGGCAGCAACAGTAAGGAATTATCCCTAGTCAACGTTCCCAAATATCCCATGACTATTTGGTGTGGGGAATCCGTCCGGTTTACGGTCCAACTACCATAGGTCAAGTACAAAACAAAGGGCTTTACCGGTTGCGGCCCAACCCACCGAGTTTTTGTATTTTGAATTTAAGTATGAAATGCAAGTTCCTAATCAACAATGCAGGGTGATAAAGATGCAAGGAACGGTCACAATGTGATGTGCAGGTTCTTACATCTCGTCTTAAGGCTCACAATCATCCAAACCGCATACAACAAGAAAATAAACTACCTACCTAAACTATCCCTAGGGAGCAGGATTATCATTCATTGGTGAGTAATACATTTTGTATGTGCATTATGAAGAGTTACAGTTAGCTGACACTTCTTTCAAGACACACAAACAATTACAGACACTGAAACAACCAGATAGCCAATTGTTTTATGAACAACATTTATTACTCACGGTGGAAACATCACAAAATATACTAAAAAAAAAGCATTCAACAAGAACATAAGTTTAGGAAGTTAAACACTCTCACAGTTAATGAAACACAGCTGAAAATGAAATAGTTCCTCTTCAACATTGTTCATTTAATCACATTGATACATTCCACATTTCACTTTCTCCAGCAGACAAAAGTTGCAGTTTCTGATTGTAAAACGAAATAGTTCCTCTTACAAGCAAATGGGTTACAAGTTCTTCCAGGGAAAAAGTCATTTCTAAATTCTAACTTTCAAGTATTTAAACTATAGCAGCTGATCGTTTGGGCTGCCCCCCAAACGTGTGACCTTCCAGTTCTTCCAACCCTCCATATTCTTCTATGTTGTCTGTATACACTTAGGAACATTTTAGTAACGGACAGACAGTCAGGTTCGTGCCTTTATCATTATCGAATTTGTCTTCTGCTTCGATGGCCCTTTTAGTGATCCGGTCGGTTTCTTTTTGATCCTTGCCAAACTGCTCTTTTACGTCTTCACACATCAGTTCCTTACGTCCACCTGTAATTAATCCAAGTGTATTACTCATTGGGACTACGTTATAAAATGAAACAACAGATTATACAAACTAAAACGGCTATCCCACAAGAAATGGCCAGGTGCATTACTGCGGAAGTCGGAAGGATACTGACGTCGGAAGCCAAAGGCTTTTCCTAGCCATAACGGTGGAAACTAGAAGGGCTAAACCTACGCACAACGCGGGTGGGAGAGGCTTTAATCGGAAGTCAGATGGATTTGCACTTCGGAAGCCAAATGACTTTGGAAGCCACAACGGTGGAAAAGAGAAGGCTAGAGCCACGTGATGCACAGTCAGAAGTCGGACGGATTTGCACTTCGGAAGTCAAATGAATTCCCCAGCCGCAACGGCGGAAGAAAAATGGCTTCGGGTGCGCGGCTAAATCAGGTCAACACGCATCGGCAATCAGGAAGATTTGGACTTCAGGTGCTAAACTACTCTGGGTTCCGCAACGGCGGAAGCGAAAAGGCTCCGGCTTCCGATCCAACAAGAATGACTCCCGATCAACACAAAGATTCTAAGTGTTTAGACAGCTTTAAAAATAAATAACGGCTAGAAACCTACTATACTTCCGCAACAACGACCCATAATAAAGAACACTTAGTTCAATCAACAAGCGAAACAAACCTAGAGTCTGAGACTCATCATAAATTCCAAACGCAATCAAAATCCGAAACCCTAGGCGGGAGTTAAGCTTTTACAATCATCAAAAATACAACACGACCACACATTCAAAGGATCCAACAATTAAAATAATGCAAAATCACGAGGGGCCCAAAAAATTAATAAATTTGGGGAGAACAGTTGCATCGGCAACACCTTCACACTCATAAAACTCAAGCTATATGCTGCTCTCAAAGGAGCGTTGGGTAGGTGGTAATTTAACCTTTTTTGGACCTCCATGACTAAGTACGAAAAAGGTTCACCTTTTCTTCTATGAAAGTTAAGAGAGTTCTTCTGTGGTATGTTTTATACTTTTTCGGCCTCAGGAGACTAAATTGGATGAAAAAGGACCCCCGTGGAGTCTTCTTTGGAGTTTTCAGACTCTCTAAATGTGAAAACACCAACTGAGCATGTACTAGTTTGGGCTCTTTAAATCCACAAATTAGTGACACTATCAAGCATTATTTCCTCTTCTCTTCAAGCTTGTTAAAAAATGAAGAGAGATCTGAGTTGAATTTCCTGGACTCATTAAAATTTAACAAGGAAGGTAAGGAAGAAGTTTTCTCTTGGTTTTCAATTAGTGGCAGCATGTCATCCTTGAAAATAGCACTCTCTATCTTTTTCGATACCCATGTCTCAGTGTTCACTTTCAGTTCAGCTATTACTTCGAGTTTATTACTCCTCCTCTTATCAGTTCTACCTAGGGAATCTGATGATGTCTCCTACATGACAGATAAGTCAAGTTGTTCTATCTATAAATTCAAAAGCTGCCTTAGGTCATCTTTGTGTCGTGCTTACTGTTTAAGGACTTAACTTAATGTCTGATCTATATCCTGATTCCATCATTGTTGTATCTGTTATCACTTGTGTCTCCCTTCCTTTACCCAGTTCCTAGTCACTCTTGTGATCCATTGGAGGATCTATTTCCTTCCTTATCACAATATGGTTCCACATCAGTACATTCTGACGAAGAATACCTAGATTTTTGATGATCGTACCTTAGGATTCACTTTCATCATTGGTGAATACCTTTGCTTCAGTTGTCAATTATCACCTATTGATTGACAATCTGTTGAATCCGCTGCATGTTCAACTTCAACCTACATCTATTCACATGGCTTGGATTGTACTGGTTCTTTGGGATTGTTTATGAAGACCTTAGTTCCCTGTTTATGAACTAAGTTGCGCAAGATTATGTTCTACCTATCTACACAGCTTCCAGATATTTGAAGACTCATCATTATTGTATATTGTGGCTTCGATCCACCTTTGTAATATACGTGGTCCTGTACCCGTACTATATGATGTACTCAAACATTGTAAAGGAGCTAGTGTCCTAGTATATTGAACATAGCATCCTCAGATATGATTTTGTATATCACATTATTATGTATTTGTTTTAGGTAATACCTCTGCTCCATTGGATTTCTGAGTTCTCCAAAGATAGAGATTATAATGTATTTTGGCCATCGCTTCCCTCTGAACTCACACATTAGGGGCATCTGTTATCAACCCAAATGGTACTTCTCCATCCGAGTGCTGACACTTCATATGTTGGCACACAAAAGGACACTTATGGATTGAAGGTTGCCTAAACACTATAGATGGGCACGACATGAGATGCATTCACTATCCACCCAGCTTGCCATTTTACCATTTTATATGTTGATTGTTGTACGTGACTCTTTCCACAACAACTTGCGTACATATGCAACTATCTCCATAGCATATCGCGTACTGTACACGAGTATTGTCATTTCAACCCGTGTATAGATCTGTACGTGGGTTTCCCTTATAACAACTCGTGTGTCATACGTGGGTTTCCAGTATCAATACTTGCGTACACCTCCATTCGGTATTAAAAATAATATAACACGATTAATGGAGATTTGTTAAGCACTAATCATTAACTATCTTAACTGTCTCAACCTCCTCAACCTTTGAAACTACTCTATTTCCCTAAGTATAAATAGAGGCTTTGGGGAGGGCATTAATCAATCATACTTGGAGAGTAAAGTTATGCTGGTGGTATATCTTCAAAAGTCTTTGAAGCAGCAATACTCAGAATCCCTTGGTTGCAGAGGAGTCCTTGTTTTAGGTGTTGGGTTGTACACTTATCTTATTCACTATTGTTAATAAAGAGAATCCTTCTTCCAACTTGTGTTGAGTCTCTTTCATGTATCATGGTTTGATGAATATTTATGATTAAGCATTCTATATATTGTTTATCTAACTTGTCATATATACATGTATAAGATTGTACTTGGAGGATTTTCTCTTTGTAGGTGAAGGAGGTGCATCCCTGAAAGCTTTGGAGAGTAGCAGAGTGTGAGAATACAAAGCTTGGATCAACCGTTGTTAATCGGGTGAGTTCATCATATCTTCCTATTTCCTTTCTGTACTTTAAAGCTGATTGTCTGCAAGTTTTAAGATTAAGTTGGTAACCCCAGACCCTCGGTTATAAGGGTGTTTATTCTTGAACAACAAGAATGCAAGGCTATCTTACAACATTCAAGAGACAGAAACAGTGGGTCAAGTAGCAAGGGTCGTCCTTAGAATCTATGCAACACTAGAGGACCGCGAGGAATATCACCAGTCAACTATGGTTGAAGTTGTAGGTAATATTGTTGAGTAATCTGTTTCTATTTTGATTTACCTTGGTTTTACTCACAGTGACATTGCTCCTAGAGTAGTGGATATTTGTACTTTTAAGAAAGTAAAGCATAGCAAATCATGGTTACTTCAGCTAGCAGCTAAAACTAATAGAAAGGTTAGTGAAGTGGTAGAGAAATGTCCATTGGTGATGAATGGATTGGTCACTTGTGTAGTTGGTGATGAATGGATTGGTCACTTGTGTAGATATGAATGTTCTACCACTTGGTTCCTATGATGTTCTCATTGGAATGGATTGGTTATAAGCTCACAAGGTAAAGCTTGACTGCTATAATAAGACTTTTGAATGCATGGATGAAGAAGAGAACCCAATAGTTGTAAGAGGTACTCCAAAGATGATTTTTGTGAGGCAGATTTCAGCAATGTAGTTGAAGAAGTTTTGTATGAAGGGTTGCAGAGTGTATGTAGATCATGCTTTGGAAGCAATAGAGAATGAAACTATTAGGTTAGAGTGCTACCCTGTATTGCAAGAATTTGGGGATGTTTTTCTTGATGAGATTCCAGGGCTTCCTCCAAAGAGAGACATTGACTTCACAATTGAACTTGTGCCAGGAGCAGCACCAGTGTCCAAGACACCCTATAGGATGAGTACACCAGAAATGCTAGATCTGAAGATGCAACTACAAAAGTTGTTGGAAAAGAAGTATATCAGGTCGAGTGTGTCTCCTTGGGGAGCACCAATTCTGTTTATGAAGAAGAAAGATGGTATACTCAAACTATGTATTGAATACAGACAACTGAACAAATCCACTATGAAAAACAAATATCCTTTTCCTAGAATTGATTACCTCTTTGATCAAATGAGATGAGCAAAGGTATTTTCCAAGATTGAATTGAGGTCTGGTTACCATCAGGTGAGAATCAAGGATGAAGACATTCATAATACAGCCTTTAGAATGAGGTATGGACATTACGAGTTTGTAGTGGTACCATTTGGTCTCACAAATGCACCATTTACATTTATGTGCCTTATGAATAGTGTCTTCAGCGGGTATTTGGACAATATTGTTCTTGTTTTCCTTGATGAAATTCTTTTTATTCTAAGAATGAGGAAGAGCATGAAGATCATCTGAGATTGACATTACAATTGTTCAGGGAGCATCAGTTGTATGCAAAGTTGAGAAAAAGTGACTTCTATAAAGATAGAATTCAATATTTGGGTCACATTTTCTTAGACGAGGGTATATCTGTGGACCCTGATAGGATTGAAGCCATTATGAATTGGCCTACTCCAAGAAATGTGATAGATATAAGATCTTTTATGGGACTTGCAGGATACTACAGGAGATTCATTGAAGGATTATCCAAGGTTGCACATGCCATCACTTCTTTGCAAAGGAAGGGGATAAAGTTTGAATGGACATTGAGGTCTAAAGAAAGCTTCAAGCAGTTGAAGAGTCTTCTCACAAGTGCACCAGTCTTGCAAGTTGCAGACCCAGAGAAAATTTTTGTGGTGTGTACCGATGCATGCGGTCAAGGACTTGGAGGATTTCTTATGGAAGACAACCACGTAATATGTTATGAGTCAAGAATGTTGAAGGAGCATGAGAAGAACTATGCCACTCATTTCCTAGAACTTGCAACCATAGTACATTCTCTAAATATGTGGAGGAATTACTTGATGGGCAGAATATTTGAGCTAAGGATGAACCATTCTGGTCTGAAGTACTTGTTTGATCAGCCAACGTTAAATTCTAGGCAAGCTATATGGGTGGAGTTTTTATGTGAGTTTGATTTTGAAATCAAACACATAAAAGGAAGAGAGAATAAGGTAGTTGATGTACTCAGTAGGAAGGTGCAGGAAATGCATGTGGCATCTCTTAGTATTTGCCAGTCAGATTTGAGACAGCATATTGTTAATCATGTTGTTGAAGATGAAATGTATGCGTAGGTCAAGGACAAATTGCAGCAGCAAAGCCTTGAAAAGAAGTACAAGGGATATAAATTATAACAAGATGGACTCCTAACTTATAAGAACAGAATTTATATTCCAAATGTAGCAGATTTGAGGAGCGTTGTTTAGGATGAGATCCATAAAGTTCCATATTCTGGTCACCCAGGATATCAGAAGACAATTACTACAGTTGGAAAGCAGTACTTTTGGCCAGGAATGAAAAAGAAAATGGCTGAATATATTTCAAGGTGCATGAAATGTTAGCAGGTGAAGGTTGATCATCAACACCCATCAGGTTTGTTGCAGCCTTTGCCAGTTCCAAAAAGGAAATGGGAAGTTATTTCCATGGATTTTATTATAGGATTGCAAATGACTTGGGGACAACATGATTCCATCATGGTTGTGGTCGACAAGTGTACAAAGGTAGCACATTTTGTATCGGTTAAGTCTACGCATAAGACTGATGATATTGCAATGATCTTCATGAAGGAGATTTTCAAATTGCATGGATTTCCTAAGGCAATAGTCTTTGACAGAGATGTCAAGTTCACTTCCAATTTTTGGAAGGGATTGTTTGCAGATTTGGGTACAAAGTTGAATTTCAGCACTGCCTACCATCCTCAGACTGATGGGTAGACATAGAGAGATAACCGGGTACTTGAAGACATGCTTCACATGTGTGTGATGGAAAAACCAACCAAATGGGAATATTATTTACACTTAGTAGAATTTGCATATAACAATGGACAGCAAGCATCCTTGGGGATGAGTTTGTATGAAGCTTTGTATCGCAGGAGGTGTCGGACACCAGTGACTTGGGATAATCCAGTGAACAAGGTTGTGCTTGGTCTAGAATTGCTCAAGGAGATGGAGCATGAGGTTGTAAAGATCAAGCAGAATCTGAAAGCAACCCAGGACAGACAAAAAAGCTATGCAAATAATCATAGGGTGAACAGAGAGTTCAGTGTTGGGAATCATGCTTATGTCAGAGTGAGGGAAAATAAGAATTCCTTGAATCTTGGAAGTTGTGCCAAGCTGTCACCTAGATACTATGGGCCGTTTTAAGTGCATGAAAGAATAGGGCCACTTGCATATAGAATTGCATTGCCTACTAGCACTAGGGCTAATAATGTTTTTCATGTTTCTTTGCTTAAGAGATATGTACATGATCCTAACCATGTGATAAATTGGGATGTGATTCAGGTGGAACTCGAGGGAGAATTCCAAATCGAGCCAATGTGCATCCTTGATAAGAAGGTCACAATGCTCCGGAATCGAGCCATAGGGTAGGTAAAGGTTAAATGGGAGCACTATGGTCCTGAAGAGGCTACATGGAAGCTGGAGGATGCCATGCGATTGGAACATCCATTTTTGTTTAATTCTGCGGAGCATTGAGGGTGGTACCATCGTAGCATTTTTGTTCAATTTTGTAAAGCACTAAGGACAGTACTGTTGAAGGGGGAGGGGAATGTAACACCCTGATCTTGACCCCGTTTGCATTAAATATATATTATGTAAGTATTGTATGGAGTCATGGCAAGGATCTCAAGGACAAGGCCCTGCCATTGATTGATGTTTTGTGTAGAGGTGATCAAGGTTGATGCCTACAGTTTATGGTGCTAAACCAAGCACGGTATATAATTTTGTTAATCATATAAATATGCAATTTATTTAAAAACCCACAACCAGCTATGTCAATGCAACAAATAATGAGATGGGGGCATGATTTCCTAAGGATAAGGGGGGAAATGTTTAGCCTTGAGCCATTTTGGGGAAAATCCATGTGTCAAAAGAAAACACCCAAAAACGTTTGCCCATTCCCTCATGCAGTCACGTTTTCATCTTCCCTCATGTTTTGGGGAGCGACGGGACATTTTGATCAGCCATCCTTCACATTTTCAGTTCTTTTTTCCGTGTTGTGCATGCCCAGTCCATCATCGGACTCTCATCGTAATGTTGTGGTCCATTCTAATCATTCCCTATTCCATTATGTGCATGCACGTTGTGCATTCGTCCTGCTTGCAGAACTGTGTTTTGTTCTGGGTTGTTCTCATGTTGTTACCATCCTCAGTGTTGTTGTGCAATGGTCTCCTTTGTCACGGAGTGAGTGGAAGCCTGTTTTGCTGTGTTGACATTGTGGTGTGCTGTGTGTGCATATTTTTTCCTTGGTCTAAACTGGTTTGGAGTGGAATTGGATATAAACTAGCTTGATAAATCTAGTGTAGGAAGGAACCTCACAAATAGATCTAGAAGGGCTGGTTTTCTTCTTTGCACACCTTGAACAACACTGGAATGGAAGGCATAACCTGAGGAACTGTGTAGCAGAGAAGGGGATGCTTCCTTATGTTGGGTGTGTATATGTTTTTGCAGCTAAGCACGATCTAGTGCAGGTGTCCATAGCTCAGTGGTTGAGCTCACTAGCTTAGCAGTTCAAGTTTTCTAGCTCCTTTGCAGCCTGATAAACCCATCTGTTTGTTGGCTTAGCTGATTAGCTTGATAAACCTAGCAGCATATTGGATTGTTTGTTTGCAGCTTGATAATTCCAACTGTGTTGGCTTAGCTGAGCTTGGTTGTATTCTTGGCTATGTGTGAGCCTGCTAGTGTTCCTTATTCCTTGTGGGAATCATGCCCAACTTGAGGGTGGCAGTGCTGCTGAGAGATTGATGAGCATTCTGGCCTATGGTTGGGTGGAATGTTGCAGCGACGTAGCTGGTTGTGGAACAAACTTCCTTCAAGATAAGTATCTTTTTGTTAATCTCTGCAATTGTAATTGCTTAATGAAATACGATGAACATGCCTAATGTGTTGAATTGATGAATTGCTTCCATTGTATAATTTGAATTGTATGCATCTGTGTATGTTTCTTTCAATGCATTTTTAAATTACATTATGGTGCTTAGATGGTCGGATTGGTGATGGCCTGAATGATCAAATCGGTCCAAGACTT
This sequence comes from Pseudotsuga menziesii, assembly GCA_001517045.1. NCBI lineage: Eukaryota > Viridiplantae > Streptophyta > Pinopsida > Pinales > Pinaceae > Pseudotsuga > Pseudotsuga menziesii. The sequence continues at coordinate 63,575 of LPNX010895521.1, read as the reverse complement.
ATGTTAATAGGTTAAATTTTCCTTCTGCAACTTGCAGGATGCAAGTTGCGGAAAGGGCCTTCTGTGAATTTTGTTCGGCGCATATTTTCCTTCCGCAACTCTCCTTTCCACATGCGGGATGCGGCTTCACGATCTCTATTTCTGCAATGATCTATTCCAAATTTGGGATGCGAGACCGCAATTTCCATATTTCCTCGATTCTATAGACTCAATATTTCTGCACCATTGATTATTGCGGGTTGTTTCTTAGTCATTGATCCGTTCCCAGATGCGGAATAGATTGTGACCATCGATTTCTGTCGTGATTTTCTCCATTGTTCGAGCTCCTCTAATATTTTTCTTCGTAGATCGTCAGATTGAGCACTAATAGAATCAATTTCTCTTGTATTGGGAAGTTAGAGAATTTACATAGATTTGAATAGATTGAACTTCGAGCTGGATGCTCCTGCATCGGTCAGAGCGAGCGGTTATGGTCACATTCTCTCTCCAATGGATAGGAGGGGATGTGACAGTGTGGTATCAGAGTTGTTGGTTGTAGTGCTAGGGCCTAAATGGGCCAAGTTGAATAGTTAACAGAGCTATTGGTAAATGGTTTCAAAATATTGTTAGCTACATAACAGAGAAAACTGCCATGGGTAGTGGGTAAGTGGTTTCAATTTTGAAATTATCAAACAATTTTGTTTATTCACACAATTTGCAGAATTATAGTTACCCACAAAGGGAAGCATTCTAGAAAGTGCAGTGTGGTAAAGTTAGTTTGGCTAAGCCATGAGAACCGACATGTGTGATGATGCACAAAACTCCAACGAATACGAGGAAGATGCTATGGGGGGGAATGTCCGAATTGGAAATGTTGAGACAGAGTCTAATGGGAGGAGGTTTCAAGATACTCCTCCAAATTTTGCCGCCACCATGAGAATCCTTAAGGGTGGAGATTCAAAGTCACAGGGCAGATAATAAAACATTGGTTAAGGATTTAGAGGAGTAGAATCAATTGAATGCATCCATGTTGCAAAGTTTGGCAGACATTCAGAGGCGAATGAACTCTGGGGACCGGAAAGTGAGACCAGAAGGAAGTAAGAGCACTGCTATAGGAAGAAAGAGATTTCCTTGTGGGTCATATGACTCTGAAGGATGCACTGGTGGTTCAAGTTCTTCTTCTCACGAGAATCATAGAAAGAGGCGCTACCAGAACCGTTCACATGATGAATTTAAGAAGGCAAATCCTCCTACCTTCAATGGTGATGAGGAAATATTTCCAAGTCCAAGACTATTCAGGAAATATGAAGGCTAGAGTAACCATCTTCAATTTGATTGGAAGGGAATCCATATAGTGGGAGCACTTCAGGTAAGTGAAAAATATTAATGAAAGGAATATTGCGTGGAAGCAGTTCTAGAAGTATTTCAAGCAGAAGTACCTCTCTGATAGGTACTATGATGATAACATCAAAGAGTTCCATGAGCTGAGATTCGGACAGCAGACCCTGGAAGAGTATGTAAATAGGTTCTTGGAGTTGTTGAGGTATGTTAGGTACATCAAATATGAAAAAGTAAAAATCCAGCATTTCCCGAGTGGATTGCTTCAGTCTTACAAAGACAGAATTGAGTTTTATGAACCTAGAACTCTGGAAGAAGCGATAACGAAAGCTAAGTATTGTTATGAGCAAAGCAAAGGAACACCTGACTATCATAAGACATGGAAGGACAAGAAGAATGAGAAGTCTAACCAAACGAAGAAAGGTTTCAAAAATTATAACTTCAGGAATCAGCAGAAGCATCCATCCCAAGTTGAGAAGCAGTCGGCTAGAGTGGAGGGAGAAGAGCCAAGAGATCCGAAACAGAACAGAGCACCACTCCAATGTTAGAAATGTGGAAGAGCCCACATGCACAGGTATTGTCCACTTGAGAATGAGAATGCAAGGCCAACTTACAACATTCAAGAGGCACAAAAAGTGGGTCAAGTAGCAAGGGGCATCCCTAGAATCTATGCAGCACTAGAGGACCACTAGGCAGAACACTAGTCAAGTGTGGTTGAAGTTGTAGGTAAGATTGTTGAGCAATTTATTTCTATTTTAATTGACCCTAGTTCTACTCACAGTTACATTGCTCCTAGAGTAGTGAATATTTGTGCTTTTAAGAAAGTAATGCATAGCAAATCATGGTTAGTTCAGCTAGCCACTGGAACTAAGAGAAAGGTTAGTGAAGTGGTAGAGAAATTCCCATTGGTGATGAATGGATTGGTCACTTATGTAGATTTGATTGTTCTACCACTTGGTTCCTATGATGTTCTCATTAGAATGTATTGGTTAGAAGCTCACAGGGTAAAGCTCGACTGCTATAATAAGACTTTTGAATGCATGGATGAAGAAGGGAACCCAACAGTTGTAAGAGGCATTCCAAAGGTGATTTATGTAAGGCAGATTTCAGCAATGTAGTTGAAGAAGTTTTGCAGGAAGTGTTGCAGAGTGTATGCAACTCATGTTTTGGAAGCAGTAGAGAATGAAACTATTAGGTTGGAGTACTACCATGTATGACAAGAATTCATGGATTTTTTTCCTAATGAGATTCCATGGCTTCCTCCAAAGAGAGACATTGACTTCACAATTGAACGTGTGCTAGGAGCAGCACCAGTTTCCAAGACACCCTATAGGATGAGTACACCAGAAATACTAGAGCTAAAGATGCAACTGCAAGAGTTGTTTGAAAATAATTATATGAGGTTGAGTGTGTCTCCTTGGGGAGCACCAGTTAGGTTTGTGAAGAACAAATATGGTACACTCAGATTGTGTATTGATTACAGACAACTGAAAAAAGCCACTTTGAAAAACAAATATCCTTTTCCTAGAATTAATGACCTCTTTGATCAAATGAGAAGAGCAAAGGTATTTTCCAAGATTGACTTGAGGTCTGGTTACCATTAGGTGAGAATCAAGGATGAAGACATTCATAAGACAACCTTCAGAACGAGGTATGGACATTATGAGTTTGAAGTGGTACCATTTGGTCTCACAAATACACCGGCTACATTTATGTGCCTTATGAATAGTGTCTTCAGCAGGTATTTGGACAATATTGTTCTTGTTTTCCTTGATGACATTCTTATTTATTCTAAGAATGAAGAAGAGCATCTGAGATTGACATTACAATTTTTTAGGGAGCATCAGTTGTATGCATAGTTGAGCAAGTGTGACTTCTATAAAGATAGAATTCAGTATTTGGGTCACATTATCTCAGATGAGGGTATATCTGTGGACCCTGACAAGATTGAAGCCATTATGAATTGGCCTACTCCAAGAAATATGATAGATGTAAGATCTTTTATGGGACTTGCAGGATACTACAAGAGATTCATTGAAGGATTCTCCAAGGTTGCACATGCCATCACTTCTTTGCAGAGGAAGGGGATAAAGTTTTAATGGACATCAAGATGTGAAGAAAGATTCCAGCAGTTGAAGAATCTTCTCACAAGTGCACCAGTCTTGAAAGTTGCAAACCCAGAGAAATATTTTGTGGTGTGTATTGATGCATGCGGTCAAGGACTTGAAGGAGTTCTTATGAAAGACAACCATGTAATATGTTATGAGTCAAGAAAGTTGAAGGAGAATGAGAAGAACTATGCCACCCATGACCTAGAACTTGCAGCCATAGTACATGCTCTCAAGATGTGGAGGCATTACTGGATGGGCATAATATTTGAGCTAAGGACAGACCCTTGTGGTCTGAAGTACTTGTTTGATAAGCCAACGTTAAATTCTAGGCAAGCTAGATGGTTGGATTTTTTATGTGAGTTTGATTTTGAAATCAAACACATAAAAGGAAGAGCGAATAAGGTAGTTGATGCACTCAGCAGGAAGGTGTAGGAAATGCATGTGGAATCTCTTAGTATTTTCCAGTGAGATTTGAGACAACATATTGTTAATCATGCTGGTGAAGATGAATTGTATGCGCAGGTCAAGGACAAATTGCAGCAACAAAGCCTTGAAAAAAAGTATGAGGGATATAAATTAGAAGAAAATGTACTCCTTACTTATAAGAACAGAATTTATATTCCAAATGTAGCATATTTGAGGAGGGTTGTTATGGATGAAATACATCAAGCTCCATATTCTAGTCACCCAGGATATCAAAAGACAATTGCTACAGCTAGAAAGTAGTACTTTTGGCCAGGAATGAAAAAGGACATGGTTGAAGATATTTCAAGGTGTATGAAATGTCAGTAGGTGAAGGTTGAGCATTAGCACCCAGCAGGTTTGTTGCAACATTTATCAATTTCATAATGGAAATGGGAAGTTATTTCCATGGATTTTATTACAGGATTTCCAATGACTTGCAGAGAACATGATTCCATCATGGTTGTGGTGGACAAGATGACAAAGGAATCACATTTTATACCGGTTAAGTCTACGCATAAGACTGGTGACATTGTAAGGATCTTCATGAAGGATATTTTCAAATTGCGTGGATTGCCTAAGGCAATAATCTCTAACAGAGATGTCAAGTTCACTTCCAATTTCTAGAAGGGATTGTTTGCAAATTTGGGTACAAATTTGAATTTCAACACTACCTACCATCCTCAGATTGATGGGCAGACAGAGGGAGTTAACCAGGTACTTAAAGACAAGCTTTGCATGTGTGTGATGGACAAACCAACCAAGTGGGAAGATTATATACACTTGGTAGAATTTGTATATAACAATGGACAGAAAACATCCTAGGGGATGAGTCCTTATGAATCTTTGTATGGCAGGACGTGTAGGACACCAGTGACTTGGGATAATCCAGTGGACAGGGTTGTGCTTGGTCCAGAATTGCTCAAGGAGATGGAGCAAGAGGTTGTAAAGATCACACAGAATATGAAAGTAGCCCAGGACAGACAGAAAATCTATGCAGATAAGCATAGGGTGAACAGAGAGTTCAGTGTTGGAGATCATGTTTACCTTAGAGTGAGGGAAAAGAAGAGTTCCTTGAAGCTTGGAATTTGTTCCAAGTTTCCACCTAGATATTGTGGGCTATTTTAAGTGCTTGAAAGAATAGGGCCAGTTGCATATAGACTTGGATTGCCTGCTAGCACTAGGGCTCATAATGTTTTTCATGTTTCTTTGCTTAAGAGATATGTACATGATCCTTACCATATGATAGATTGGGATGTGATTCAGGTGGAACATAAGGGACAATTCCAAATCGAGCCAATGCGCATCCTCGCCAGGAAGGTCACAATGCTCCAGAATCGAGCCATAGGACAGGTAAAGGTGCAATGGGAGCACTACAATCCTGAATAGGCTACATGGGAACTGGAGGATGCCATGCGATTGGCACATCCATTTTTTTTCAATTCTGCAGAGCACTCAGGACGGTACCGGCGTAGCATTTTTGTTCAATTTGTAAAGCACTGAGGACAGTGCTGTTGAAGGGGGAGGGGAATGTAACACCCCGATTTTGACCCTGTTTGCATTAAATATATATGATGTAAGTATTGTATGGAATCATGGGAAGGAGATCAAGGCCAAGGCCCTGCCATTGATTGATGTTCTGTGTATAGGTGATCAAGGTTGATTCCTACGGTTTATGGTGCTAATTCAAGCACATTATATAATTTTGGACATCATATAAATATGCAATTTAATTAAAAACCCACAACCAGCTATGTCAATGCAACGAATAATGAGATGGGGGCCTAATTTCCTAAGGATAAGTGGTGGAAATGTTTAACCTTGAGGAATTTTGGGGAAAATCCATGTGTCAAAATAAAACACCCAAAAACGTATGCCCATCCCCTCATGCAATCATGTTTTCATCTTCCCTCAAATTTTGGGGAGTGACGAGACGTTTTGATCATCCATCCTTCACATTTTCATTTTTTTCCTCGTTGTGCATGCCTAGTCCATCATCTGATTCTCACTGAAACATTGTGGTCCATTTTGATCATTCCCTATTCCATTATGTGCATGCGCGTTGTGCGTTCGTCCTACTTACAGAATCGTGCTTTTTTATGAATTGTTCGCTTGTTGTTACCATCCACAGTGTTGTTGTGCAATGGTCTCCTCTATCACGGAGTGAGTGGAAGCGTGTTTTGCTATGTTGACATTGTGGTTTGTTGTGTGTGCATATTTTTTCCTTGGTATGAACTGGTTTGGAGTGGAATTGGATCTGAACTAGCTTGATAAACCTAGAGTAGGAAGAAACCTCACAAACTGATCTAGAGGGGTTGGTTTTCTTCTTCTTACACCCTGAACAACACTGGAATGGAAGGCATAGCCTGAGGGATTGTGTAGTAGAGAAGGGGATGCTTCCTTGTGTTGGGTATGTAGATTGTTTAGGAGCCAAGACCTATCTAGTGCAGGTGGCCATAGCTCAGTGGTTGAGCTCACTAGCTTAGCAATTCTTGTTTTCCAGCTCCTTTGCAGCCTGATAAACCCATATGTTTGTTGGCTTAGCTGATTAGCTTGATAAAACGAGCAGTATATTGGCTTGCTTGTTTGCAGCTTGATAACTCAATTGTGTTGGCTTGGATGAGCTTGGTTGTATTCTTGTCTATGTATGAGCCTACTAGTGTTCCTCATTCCTTGTGGGAATCATGCCCAGCTCGGCGGTAGCAGTGTTGCTGAGAGATTGATGAGCGCATTGGCCTATGGCTGGGTGGAACATTGCAGCAATGTAGCTGGTTGCAGAACAAACTTCCTTCAAGATAAGTATCTTTGTGTTAATCTCTACAATTGTAATTGCTTCATGAAATATGATGAACATGCCTAATGTGTTGAATTGATGAATTGATGAATTGATTCCACTGTATAATTGTAATTGTATGCATCTATGTATGTTTATTTCAATGCATTTTTAAATTATTTTATGGTGCTTAGATAGCCGGATTGGTGATGGCCTGAATGGTCAAATATGTCCTTGACATCTGTTAACAAGTTAAATTTTCCTTCTGCAACTTTTATTTTCACAAATTGCGGGATGCAGAAACGACCTTCTGTGAACGTTATTCCCTACAGATTTTCCTTCCGCAACTCTCCTTTCAGCATGCAGTATGCAGGTTGCAGGATGCGGGATGTAGCTTCACAATATCTATTTCCACAATTGATTATTTTCGCAACGGTCTATTCCGTATGCGGGATGCGGAATGCAGAATATGGGATGCAGGACCGCCATTTCCATATTTCCTCGATTCTGCAGACTCAAGCTTTCTACACCGTTGATTCTTGTGGGTTTTTTCTCAGCCGTTGATCTGTTCCCAGATGCAGAACAGATTGTTACCGTCGATTTTTCGTCGCGATTTTCTCCACCGTTCGATCTCCTCTGATATTTTTCTTCATAGATCATCGGATTGAGCACTGACAGAATCAATTTCTCTGCTATTGGGAGGTTAGAGAATTTACACAGAGTTGAATAGATTGAACTTCGAGCTGGATGCTCCATCATCAGTGAGAGTGAACGGTTATGGTCACATTCTCTCTCCAATGGATGGGAGGGGACGTGACAAGGGATAAAGCAGAAAGAAGGCCAAGGAAGTAAAGTAGAGTAAAGTAGGATCAGGCAGTAAAATAGAATAAAGTTGGATAGGAGGAAAAGAAGGAAAAGGCAATGAAAAGCGAAGAAAAAGCAGGAAAATCTAAGGCAAGCAAGAAAAAGCAGGATAAATCCAAAAAAACAAGAAAAAGTAGTGAAAGCAAAGCAATAGCAGGAAAAGCTAAAGCAAGATGGAAAAAAGTAAAGCATGAGAGCACAACAGCAAAAGCTAAAGCAAGAAGGAAAAAAGTAAAGCATGAAAGCAAGGCATATTTATCCATCCATGAGGTTGCATTGGTCTCTCTAACTTACTAAACAAGTCATCCCCAGTCTATAAAAGAAGGAGTGTGCACCACTAGCCCATCTTTTGACAGTTTGTGAATTGATCTGAGATAATCGTGCTACTTAAGACTTGGGAGATGTGCCCCTAGTCAAGATGGAAGATGTGTTGTTGATTCCATTGAGAGGATGAATACATTCAATCTTCATAATTAATATTATTTACAGGTTATTGATCATATCCATGGTTTTTCTAGTTGATTAAAGAAGCCAGAGATCCAAATTCTCAAATTCTTAAGTGAATAATGTCTCCAATTTCATTATATTGATGTATTGATGATAAAGATTGTTTCCTAAGTTATATATGAAATATATTTTGACTTATTTCTATTTTTTATTATGTAATGAATATTCCATGAAATTTACATGGCATTTCGAAATGTTTTGACTAGCCTTCCTATGATTTAATTTGACCCTGTCTAGTTTTTCATCCAATATTGACTAGTTTTGTTGTATTGAGCATAAATTAGCCTCACTATAATGATTTCTCTTCATTTCAATTTTTATATACTCCTGACACACTGATATAGTGATTCCATTCCTAAAACAATCAATTTGTATCCCTCTCCTACTGTTTGGGAATGCCATAAGTCGAATCCTATGAGTTGTACACAAAACTAGTTTCACTAGTATGAATTCCAGAGCTTCCCAGAACTATTGTATACCTATAAAAACTTGTCAATACTGATTAATAAAATCATATGATAGTTCTTTATTTCTCATTAATCACAATCCTTTCACCACTGGTTGTTGGAGAGTGAACTATAAAGGTTTTAGTTCGCATATGTTAAGACTCCAAGGAGCCTGGAATTAGACTTCAACTTGGATGATGTTCGAAACCTAAAAGGACCCAAAATTTTTTGAATAGGAACCTGAACATTCATGATCATTTACCTACCTTGTTTATCCTCTTGAATTGTCTTTCTTCCCACTCGTTTAGCTCGAAACCCCCTTCCTATTAGCTTGTTTTGAAAATTTCTTATGCAACAGAGTTAATGATATATTGAATTTGAATTGGATCATTATTGTGGTATCATAGAATGTTCCTATAAACCTTATTGGGTGTTCAATCATGAGTCACAGAAGAGATATATATCCCAAGAAGAAATATCCTTTAGGGTATGATTATGATGAAATGAATTCTACTGAAGGAAAATTCCAAGGAGAAAGTGAAAGGCACCGCATGGGTGGAAATGGTGAGATCAAAAAACTGATTTCAAGTATGATGCAAGGGTTCCAATACATGACCCATAACATCATCATGTTAGGAAAAGAAACCAGATAATTCCTTGTTAAGCATTTGGAGAATAAGAATGGTGAAGGGAGCAACCATGGTTCACAACATGAAGAAAGGAAGAGCCCTAAAGGGTTTGTATTTTCTAGTACTGGGCCTCATAATCATCCTAATGAATTCACAAAGGATCCTCCAAGTCAATAAAGGCCCACTATGCCCAAGTTCCTTTATGAACAAAGAGAAGAGTTGGAGATCCAAAATGAAAACATTGCTGCAATGGAGGACAAGCATGTTGAACATCTTACACTGAATGAAGATTATAAGAGGGATTTGACAGTCAAATAATTTTGTGATCTTTGATACAAAAATAATCCAAGAGGTGGATTCTAGGATCATAATCAGAATTATGAGCTGAAGAATGTTATTGAAAAAATTTATCTACCATATTTTGATGGTTCATCAAAGGGCACAACTAGATCATGGGACCAAAAACTAGATACATACTTTCAGTTAAGTCCAATAACTGATAGAGACGTTGTCAATATGGCCACTCTACACTTGTATGGTGAAGAAAATGACTGGTGATTTCATGGGATGAAGACCCTTGGACATGATCAAGTGACCACCTATGAGGAATTCACAAGAAGGTTGATTGACGGATTTGAAGGAAGAGACCCTAAAATATCCTTCAGAGAGATTATGCATGTGAAGCGAATTTGGACTCCTGAAGCTTACATCTCTGAGTTACAGAAATTGGTTGTTATGGTGACTGATATCTTAGAATCTCGATTGGTCTTGTTTTTTATTGAAGGATTGGAAGAACCCTTGAAAGGTTTGGTGAAAGCCTATAGACCCTCTACTTTGCAATATGCACTGAATAGAACAAGATATTTTCAAGATGTTATTCCAAGGATAAGGTTCCCTCCTAGATCTATTACTCTAGATCAATTCAAGAATCAAATACCACAACCCATGAAGAGTCCTTCTGAAAATTTCAAGAGGGAAATTTCTTCTAGAGATAGAGATAAATTGAGGAGGAGGAAGTCGTGTTTCACCTGTCAAGAACCTTGGGTTCCTGGACACAAGTGTGATAAGGGTAAGGAACACTACATAGAGGTATTTTCAAAGAGAGAAGTTGAGGATAAAGAAGAAGAGCCTCAAATTGATGCATAAGTGGCCTATGAGACTTCTGATGAAGGACCTTCTTCAGAGGTCAGCAAAATTGTTGTGTTATCAAGATTACCTCGCTTCCAAACTCTTAGACTCAAAAGAGTGGTGCAAGGGAAAGCAATTAATTTGTTGGTGGATAGAGGAGCTGCCCATAAGTCCATTGATTCATCTTTCATGGAAGAATATACTTTGGATGTGATGGAGGATAAACATGAAGAAGATGCATATTTGTAGGTGCTTGTGAAGAACCATGAAGGAAAATATTTTGGCCAAGTATTTGTTGAGCTTGAGAAGAAGGATGAAAAGTCCTTAACTATGGAAAAGGTAGTTTAAGACACGCATATTAAATCAACAAACAAAGGTGATTGTTTATCCATGGATTGGGTAGATAGATGTATCAGTGAAATGAAGGATCAAGGATGCACTATAATTGCTTGCATTGGTAAGGAATTGTTTGACATGGATATATTGGGAGAGAGACCTCATGAGCTTCCTCTACTGAAAGAAGACTTAGATTTGAATAATATGGATGATTAAGCCTCACTTGGACTAGAAATAAAATAACCTATTCAGCTATTGATTGGGTGGATGGATACATAGCCAAGATGGAGATTCATGGAGGTAACAATTCTCTTTGTTTCTGTGATATTAAAAATAAAAAAATAGTGATATTGTCTTACCATATGACTAGTAGCATTAGTTCCCATGGAATCCATATGATGTTTCCATTATGCATAGAAGTATATGGGACCCTTACTTGATTTGGTTGGATACACTAGTTGACATGGGGAGTGTTTTCCAAACTCTTACCTCACTTGAGGAGGATTTTGGGCTACCTTCATGGAAAGGAGATTTATCTCTAAAGGAGAAGGCTGATTTATTTCTATTTGGATCAACCGCTATGATTTTTCATTCACCCATGAATGGAATGAAAATATTTATTGCAATGAAGAAGGATCATGGTAGTGATGCACTACCGATTTGAATATGGGATCCTGACATCATTCGGAATGATAGATTGTTCCAAGTGATAAAGAAGTGGGTAAGTAAGATCCAATCATTTGACCTTGACATTGAGTACATGAAGGGTAAGATGAATGTTGTAGTTGATGCCCTCTCTAGAAAACTAGTGATTGCTTTGATGAAGTTTCATGGTGATTGGAAAGCACAATTAGGAGTTAAGTATGAAAATAATTTGTTTTCTTATGATTTGTTTGATGGACTAATTCATTATGGTTCTTTCAAGATCCTCAATGATATCATCTATCATAAGGATATAATATTTCTATTTCCAGAATCATCATTGAAGAAGAATATCTTAGAGGTTTCCCATGATGTGCCCCTAGCTAGACATCCAAGATTTGTGAATACATACAGGAAGATGAGGGAAAGTTTCTATTAGAAGGGACTAAAGAAAGAAGTAATGGAGTATGTTAGAGAATATGCATCATGTCATCAAAAAAAAATAGAACATACACATCTAGAAGGACTCCTACAACCTCTTCTTATTCTAGAGCAGAAATGGGAAAGTGTGTCAATGGATTTCATCACCAGACTCCTTAAAAAACAAGGTAAAGATAGTATATTTTTGTTGTGGTTGATAGGTTGATGAAATATGCAAATTTCTTTGTTGTCACAGTGACTATTTCAACCAACCAAATGGCTGAAATTTTCATTAAATAATTCTTCAAACTTCATGGATTGACAAAGTCCATCATTAGTGATCGAGACAACAAGTTTACTAGCAAATTTTGGCAAGTATTGTTCAAGTTTGTGGGGACAAGTTTGAACATGAGTATGAGCTACCATCCACAAATTGATGGCCAAATAGAGAGAGTGAACTGATGGCTTTAAGGGTACTTGAGAAACTATGTTACTGGGAAACAAAATTCATGGACAACTTGGCTTCATTTGGGTGAATTCTGCTATAATGCTACTTTCCATATTTCCATTGGAATGTCACCATTCAAAGCTCTTTATAGTTATGATGCACCTAACTTTTCTGATATGATATTTGGTGATTGTAATACACAAAAGGAAAAGGATTGGATCCAAGGCATTCAATACATACTCAAGACTCTCAAGGACAACTTATTGACAACACAAAATAGACAGAAATTGTTTGCAGACAAACAAAGAGTGGAGCGAACATTCCAAGAAGGAGATCTGGTTTATTTGAGGTTACATCGCTATAGAAAATCCTCTTTGAAGTCTAATGGATCTAATAAGTTGCATACAAGTTTCTTTGGCCCATACAAATTCTTGAATAAGGTTGGTGAGGCGGCATATGAGCTAGAATTGCCTCCATGAGGTAAGATTCACAATGTTTTTTATGTGTCTTGTTTCAAGAAGGTAATAGGGAAACAAGTCAAAGTTTCAAAATGGTTACCTCCCTTAGATGATGAAGGAAACTTGGTATTGGTTACAAAGAATATATTGGAGGTTAGAGAAAATAAGTTGAGAAGAAGAATCATTCAAGAGTATTTGGTGCAATGGGAAGGACTACCTAGTGAGGAAGTCACGTGGGAGGAAGAAGCCATATTACAACATCCTAGTTTGAAATTGCGTGGGGAAAAGAAATATTGGGAGGGGAGGACTGTCATGTCCCCTCATGCATGATTCAAGGTTCAAGTTCCTAACCCAATCAGTCCCTTGGGTTGAGGAGAATAAAGTAAATGCCTTGGGATTAATTTTGAAATTTCAAAGTATTAATTAATTAGGAGATGTCAATTTTCTTGAATAAAGTTTAAAGAGACATTTATTAGGAGTTAAATTCATAAATTAATATTTTATTTATGAAATAAAAAGAGAAATAATACTCAAGGGTGCATTGTAGGAAAGGTTTGACCAAAAGATAGCTTGCATAAGAAGGAAACCCAAAAATAGTTTAAGATAAGAAAGTTGAGAAAAGAAGGAATAAAACAATTAAGGCAAGAAAAACTGGGAAAGCAAGGATAAAGAAGAAAATATGGCACAAAGTAGAAAACAAAATAAAACTGTGAAAGCGGGGGTAAAGTAGAACGAGTGTCACGACAGTAAAGCAGAATAAAGTAGGATAAGGTAAAAAAGAAAAAGTGGGATAAAGCCAGAAAAGCAAGAAAAAGCAGTGAAAAGAAAAGAAAAATCAAGAAGGAAAAAAGTAAAGCATGAAAGAAAAGAAGCAAAAACTAAAGAAAGAAGGGAAAAATTAAAGCATGAAATCAAAGAAGCAAAAGCTAAAGCAAGAAGGGAAAAAGTAAAGCATGAAAGCAAAGAAGCAAAAGCTAAAGCAAGAAGGGAAAAAGTAAAGCATGAAAGCAAGGAAAAATCATCCATCCATGAGGGCACATCAGCCTCTCTAACTTGCTCAACAATTCATCCCCAACCTATAAAAGAAGGAGTGTGCACCAGTATCATTTTTTGATAGTTTGTGAATTGACTTGAGAGCATTGTGCTACTCGAGACTTGGGAAATGTGCCCCTGGTCAAGCTTGGAGATGTGCCCCTGCTTCCATTGAGAGGATTAAGACATTCAGTCTTCATCATTGAGTTTATTTTTAGGTTATTGATTAGATCCAGGATTGTTCCAGTTGATTGAAAAAGACAAAGATCCAAATTCTCTAGCGAATAGTGTCTCCAATTTCATTATATTGATGTATTGATGATAAAGATTCATTCCTAAGATAACTATGAGATATATTTCAACTTGTTTATATTTTTTATGATGTAATGAATATTCTCTGAAATTTACTTGGCAGTTCAAATTGTTTACACCAACCTTCTTGTGATTTAATTCGACCCTGTCTAGTTTTTCATGCAATACTGACTAGTTTTATTGTATTGAGCATAAATCAACCTCACTGTAATGATTTATCTTCAATTTAGTTCTAATAGACCCCTGAGCACTGATATAGTGATTCCATGACTAAACAAAAAAAATTGTATCCCTCACCTGTTGTTTGGGAAGGCCAAAAGTCGAACCTTATGAGTTGTTTTGTTCGTCGATTGCACACCAGCAGCAAAAATCTTCTGAAAGATGTCTCCTCACTTGAGAAAGTGGGAGAGGTGTAACCTTGGGGGAAAGCACAGAGCTAGGTACTGTCACCTACTCCTAGCTCCTCCGTTTAGGCTAACTCCTAACGAAACCAAGGGGGTAGTCCCTAACAAAGAGTTTTCTATGGCTCAATGTTTAAGTTCATTTTTAGACGTTTCGGATGCGGATGGGTGTTGATTAGGATTTATTTGTGATTTAAGATGATTAATGTGATGAATTTAACACAAGACAAAGCAATCCACGTTGCTATTACCGGAATTGAAATATAGACAAATATTTGAGAACTTCACGAAATAGATAAAGCATTCACAGATATGATTTATAATCAAACATTCAATGGAAAAATGGCCCAGATTATCAACAATGCGCAAAATATAGGACCAGTGCCTATGGAGTCAACTTATTAGAGATGCTTCGAGTCTAAATATGTGAATCCCAAAAGATGCCAGTGAATGTTAGGTTTTGCAAGTGCTCTTGGTAAGTTTTAAGAGTTTTTACTTGTGATCTTCACTTATGGTAGCTGGATGTCCTAACCGGTAATACCTTCAGTGGCTCTGTTCAAATACATGACGGACCTATTTGGGGTCAAAGGTAAGTGTTCAATAACTTAACTACCAGTGCCTAGATTACGTAGCCCGGTGCCCACACTTGGAATTTTCCCACATGCCTCGGTATTTATCGAACAACGTCGGTGCGTTGGTTATGGGGAAAAGTTTTAGTTAAGTTCCTCTTGTGGGGTTTAGAGATCCAATGCCATTTTTGGGTATCCCAATCTAAGATCGGTCAGAGCATACTTTGGCAAGGAGGAAAGGGGTTAATTAATTAAAGGGGTGTGAGTTGCGAATTTTATTAAGTTAATTAATTAAAACTCTCCGACAGAGAGCACTCTTGACCTCGTCTTATGACCGTGGTTAAAGAGACTTAGCTAATCTATATGAAGCTAATGCAGGGATTATGCAAATCTAAAATGATCTTCGATAGAGAGTGCTCTTGACTTGTGTTTCTGCAAGTTCAAGAGTCTTACTTATGGATTATTAATTGATTAAACAAGCACAAGATGATATTAGTTGCTTAAACTCTCCGATAGAGAGCACTCTTGATCCACCTTATGGTGAGATTCAAGAGATTTAAGTAGTTGATTAACTTAGAAAGATAAACAATTGAACTGAGTAATCAATCTTAGAAATGATGAATTAACAATTAGTGATCTAAGCATGAGATGTAATGAATGATGAAAACTAACACTAATCAAAGCATACACACAACACAATCCTCCCCAAATGGGGGAGGAAGAGAGTGGGGACTTAAAAACCCCACTCAAACAAAGATATTTTATTAAACTTTATACAATGTTCCTTAAGGAACCTGATCCTTGAAAGAACTTTTCAAATAAGGTAAAGTAACTCTACAAAAATTGTAACCTGTAAAAAGGAGAGTGCCTTGTATTTTTACTTTTGAGATCCTTTATTAAACTTTAAAAAGGGAAAAGGGAAGAAGTTTGAAGAGAGTAAAAAAGAAAAAAAGGAAAGAGGGATGAAACAATAGAAGATGAGAGAAGGAAGGAAAATAAACTAAGCAAGAATCAAAACCAGAGAAAGGGGAGAATAGGGCAGTCAACTAAGAAGCTAAGGGATGAACAAAATTTAAGAAAACGAGGCAGCAAAAGAGGAAATAAGTGGCTGTCATAAAAAAATGCAAAATGGGACAGCGAAAGAGGAAATAAGTGGCTGTCATAAAAAAGGCAAAACAGGACAGCGAACAAAAAGTAAAAGAAATGACCAAAAACAAGGTTAAAGGAAGCCAAAAAACTAGGGCAAAAAGAGGCAGAAAAGGGAAGAAAGCTAGGGCACACTAGGGCTGTCCAAAAAGGAGAAAAATGGATGGTAAAAAAGGTACTAATAGGGCAGCAATGAAGAAGAGGTAGAATAAACAAAGCAAAGCGACTGGTAGAAAAGGGATTAAGAAGAGGAACAATGGGAAGTGTTTTGCAAAGTTAATTCCTTAGTTTTTTGCAAGTTTTCCCACTTAACCTATCATGGAGAGAGAAAAAACCAGCGAGCTATTTACCTGCAAAATCATGGGTTAAACAATAGAATATACTACAAAAATACACCTAGCATTTGAGCAAAATATATGGACCTTGTGCTGCTTCAAATACCAACTAGATCTACGAGAAAGAACACTTCCTAGATCTAGAAATGGAAGCAAGTAGATGCAAAATATTTCCTTTATAGATCAAGATACTACTTGCAACATAAAGTAAAATAATGAGAAAATTTGAATTTAGGGTGAATGGAGAAGATGAACCACTTGGATCTTGAATCCTTGAAATCACTTTGGATCCCAATGGCATGCAGCTGCTAGGTACATATGCTTTGCTCCAAGAAGAGTAGATGCAACTTAGCTCAGCCTCTTACTTGGTACAATGAAGTGATTTGCAAAACAATCTTATACACTTGGCAACATGGGGGTTAAGACATGTATTATTTACTAATCAAATCTCAAAAGCATGAAATACAGTTGAAAAAAACAATGCTCTTTGAGGCTTTTGAAAGTAAATGAAATAAATAGGTAACTTGAAGCTACAAATACCTATTCCTACGTGCTTATAGAAGCCCTCTAAAGCATGTATTAAAACCCACACATTATCAAAAGTAAAGAAACTAGAACAATTTCACCTCATTAGCAGGAACATATGCACCCAGGATCCACACAGCATGAGCCTCCAAAGCTTTTCTTTATTACAAAATAGGCTGCATAAGAGCAACAAGCATTACAATATTTTACCAGAGGTTCTTTGCATCAATCATCCACCCCTGATAGAGCTGAAAGAGCCTCTGTTTATTACAATGAGAGAGTGCTAAAACCCTAAAACCAAACCTCAAACCCTAACCAGACTCGCCACCAAATAGAGGTCCAAATGTAAATCAAAGAACCGAGAGTGAGGGGAGGCCTCCACCCAGGCAAGGCACCCCCACTCCAACCCTAAACACTGAAATCCACCCACAGATGAGTCCACACGTGTGGAAGGTGCCCTCAGGAGAGAGAGGGGCGTGAGCTGCTAAAGGAGGCACCCTGCTGCATTGGAAAGCTACCTGCTAGGTATGGAAACATACTTTGTTAGGTCTGGGAAGCCTACCGATGGTGTAAGCTTCAGTATTCACATCGATGAAATCACCGGACCAATGAGAGCTCTCCATCTCATCTTTAGCTGTAGATGACATGTCTGATAACTGATAATAAATTAATTGCTCTCTTAATGATGACTGAAGCTGAGTTATGATAACTCCAATCATCATAAGTGCTCCATGAGATGTCATTTAGCCTTTTATTTTACTGAATTTGGATTAATTTGGAGAGTTTTATTTTTCTCCAAAATAATCATTTTCTAATAAAAATTCATTTCTTTACTCAAAACTGACTTTTTTGAGAAAAAATGCATTATGTGTCCAATTGTTGATCTGAAAGTTGGTTCTGATTGGATGGATGATCAAGAATGATTTTTGGCTTAAGGTTAGAGCCATCAATCACTGAATTCAGAGTCTAGATGACCAAATTACCATGAACGGGTTTTTTCCATTTAATTTATGGAAAAATTAACCCAAAAAACTTAGGAAAAATATTAAAAAATTAAAAAATTTAAAAGTGATTTTTCATTGCTCGAGAAAAGATTTTTTTGAAATTTTTTTATGTGTCCAGATGACTTAGGACATGACCATGATCTATCTAAATAATGTCTAGTAGGATTATAACACTCAGTTGGGCTCTAATAACCCCCCAAGCCCCAGAATTCAACATCGAGCATTCCAGCTTTGGAGGAAGCGGGAGAAAACCTCGTCAATTATACTCGGCTGAAGGCAAAGCATAATTGTCAAAGGAAAAAAACTCCCTGGAATACCCTATTTGAGATTCTACGTCTCAGGAGACCGAACCACTCAAAAATATCCTACTAGCACATTTTATTACAAACCCCGCGGGGCCATGGTCAAAATTATTCAAATAAAAAAGTGACTAGCTGATATTGGCTAGACAAGCAGACAGATCAACTGAGACACTAGAATCAGACTTTGAACAAGTCTGTCAACTGGTGGCTCCTCAGGAAACCCAACTTATGGTACAAAAAGTTGGATAACATCTGGCTCCAACTGTGGGACGTGTGCTCAATCTAGTCTCTTATGCAAGGAGAGCATACGAGAACCCTAGAATCTCTGGTTTCTATATCTTGTAAAAACATCTCAACTTGACAAGAAGACCTTAGTAGCACAAGTTTCATGAAAAAGAGCCAATGATCCAAAAGTTGCTTTATTCAAAGAAAAAACTTCACAATTTTTTTATTTATGTTTAAGTACATAAAGAAAAATGCTAAAGTAAACACTCACTTTAAGGAGCCTATTTTCCTACTCTAAGCATGATACACAAAAGGTTAGGTGTAATCATAGATGCAGTGTAGCCACCTAAGCATTTTATTAATATAAAAAAATTGTGCCTTGTCTTTGGTTACCAGCTAAAGTAAGGACACAATTTCCAGAAAATGCAAACCTGCGTGATGATCCAGAATGGGTGGGCTAAATGGGGAATCATAGGCATGAATAATGTCGTCAAACTTCTTCCCAAACTGGTAGGTGCTCGCACAGGCTGCTTCTATCCATGAATGGATAACACTGATATACAAATTGGGATGTTGCAATAGGTCGACTACTCCATCATGCTGATCATCAAGGATTATAAAATAATAACTTGTTGTATAAGCCCCAAGCTGCTCCAAAACATAAGGAACATCTATATGTGAAGACGATGGCCGAGAAAAAACTTCAACTAGTTGTATCCCATTCGATTCTTCACTGCACTGCTTTTTTGAATCCTTATTATTGATACTCAGATACAATTCTAACTGATCATATGAAAACTCTGACTACTCCTCTTTAAAACTTTCATAAGTCTCAGAATAACAACTCCCCTTGCTGGAAACATCATAGATGAGATTCTCAAAAATATTTTCAAAAGTATCATAGGTTGGATTTTCAATAAAAGTCCAATAATTATCATCGCCATCTATGTCGGATATGAGAGATGCCTCATCACTAGTATCAAGTCCCTGGCTACACTCCTCATTCTGCTCAAAACAATCTTCTTCAAAAAGCTGGGTTTCAAAGATATCACAGGGACCCAAATTTCCAAATATTTGTCATTCGGTGGAGTGCACGGAGGAATCTCATCACATGAAACTTCTAAGATTGGATTTTTAATCAAAGTCTCAAAGTTATCATCCATCTCATATGTACGTGATTCTTCCTCATTTGTATCACATCCTTGGCTATATCCCTCCTCATGATCATAGTCATCTTCTTCATAAAAAAAGTTCACAAGGTAGTAAACCTTCCAAACCATCATCATTATGTTCATTAGTAGGGTTAGTGCTAAAGTTTTTAGTGAGGTTATCCAATTGTTGATTATAATATTCGACCTGACCCCGAGTTTCTGTGGTGACAGGATGGAGCTATCCAACTGTGTTAATGTACTCAGTCTCTCTTGAATATTGTTTTTCCTCTATCCAACTTTCTCCGGAAATATCATGCATTTCATCTACATAGTTTATGTACTCAGGCTCGCTTGATGATGCTTTAGGACCACAACTCTCTGGAAAACCATGCTCCTGAATATAGCATGCATAATAGCAGGAAGATTATTCGTGAAGGTATTCACATGCCCTACAAAATGGAGTGTAAGTTTCAACCACATTAGTGGCCTCTAGCTGATGAGGAGGCCTCTGCTCATGGTTGGGATTCTTTCTCTGCTATGTTGTCTTGGTAGGAAAATTCCTAGAAGCAGGCTGAGTTTGAGTTCTTTCCACTGTTATTACCCTATTTTGAATTTCCTTTAACTGCACTAAATGTTTCTGTTCTACCTCCTCCATATTCTTCTTCATCTCCCTTTTCATATCGATCATCTGTTTTTCATAGGCATCCTTCATAGCTGATAAAGGATCCTTGTCTTTGGGCTCACTAATTTTCAAAGGGGTGGAAGACCTTGAATAGTCGTGGAGGTTAGACTCACTAGATGACTGCATATTCTTATCAATTTTGACATCCAAACCCTGAGCTAGAAGTAAAGTAGTCGGCTCCTTATCTCTAATTTGGTATTGGATTTTACCACTCAAAGCTTCGATGTAATAGTCCAAAACAGAATCTACCGGAGGAGAGTAAGTGGCAGGGATGGAATTTGCTAATTCAGTGAACTTGTTGTTGAATTCGTCCATTGTTTCAGTTTCAGACTTTTTTATGCTGGTCAAAGACGCTACTAGATGTCTAGGCTCCTTTCTGTTGCCAAAATTTCCAAGGAAAGAAGCCTTGAAGTCTGCTAAGGTGGCGAAAGAATTGTCCAACAAATTATCGTACCAGTTGCTAGCCTTGACATCCAAAGACAAGGAAAACAAGGTCATGTAAACATCTTCATGCCTATCAATACCCCTGAGATGGGCACCACAGTGTCTGGTGAAATTCCTGACATGCTGCTCAGCAGAGAGGGAGGCATCAGTGCCATTATATGTCGTAAGCTTGTCGATAGCCTTGTCAGGGATATCATGAGGATGACCTACTATCTGAGCAAAGTTAAGTTGAGTAAAAAACTCACCCATTGGATTAAGGA
This sequence comes from Pseudotsuga menziesii, assembly GCA_001517045.1. NCBI lineage: Eukaryota > Viridiplantae > Streptophyta > Pinopsida > Pinales > Pinaceae > Pseudotsuga > Pseudotsuga menziesii. The sequence goes on along the minus strand of LPNX010895521.1, from coordinate 42,646 downwards.
AACAGTTATTATTTTGCAAATTTTCTAAGTTTTCTGGAAATAAAAGATGGATGTCTGAAACAGACTCAGATCCAAGTTCTGCAAGGATCATGCAAGAAGATAGTTTGTTTAATCTCCTCCTTAAGACCTTTTCGAGGTCAGGGATGAAATCGACCAAACCTATAGAGTTTCTTCTAGTAGAATACCTTGGGGTGTTAACTGACAGTGGATTCGCAAGGTGGACTTAAGTCTAATTTCAGAGAGTGATTGGACTAAAAATATACCAAAAAGGATAAAAAGGTAAAAAACTAAAAGAAACAAAGGTCATCTAGGAACAAAAAGATTTGTCCCCGGCAACGGCGCCAAAAGATGTCGTCCGTCGATTGCACACCAGCAACATAAATCTTCTGAAAGTTATCTCCTCACTTGAGAAATTGAGAGAGGTGTGACCTTGGGGGAAAGCACAGAGCTAGGTACTGTCACCTACTCCTAGCTCCTCCGTTTAGGCTAACTCCTAACGAAGCCAAGGGGGGTAGTCCCTAACAAAGAGTTTTCTATGGCTCAATGTTTAAGTTAATTTTTAGACGTTTCGAATGCGGATGGGTGTTGTTTAGAAGTTATTTGTGATTTAAGATGATTAATGTGATGAATTGAACACAATACAAAGCAATCCACGTTGCTATTACCGAAATTGACAGATAGACAAATATTTGAGAACTTCACGAAATAGATAAAGCATTCACATATATGATTTATAATCAAACATTCAATGGAAAAATGGCCCAGATTATCAACAATGAGCAAAAGATAGGACCAGTGCCTATGGATTCAACTTATCAGAGAGGCTTCAAGTGTAAATATGTGAATCCCAAAAGATTCCAGTGAATGTTAGGTTTTGCAAGTGTTCTTGGTAAGTTTTAAGAGTTTTTACTTGTGATCTTCACTTATGGTAGTTGGATGTCCTAACCGGTAATACCTTCAGTGGCTCCATTCGAAGACATGACGGACCTGTCTGGGGTCAAAGGTAAGTGTTCAATAACTTAACTACCAATGCCCATATTAGGTAGCCCAGTGCCCACACTTGGAATTTTCCCACATGCCTAGGTATTTATCAAACAACGCCGGTGTGTTGGTTACGGGGAAAAGTTTTAGTTAAGTTCCTCTTGTGGGGTTTATAGATCCAATGTTGTTCTTGGGTATCCTGATCTAAGATTGGTCAGAGCATACTTCGGCAAGGAGGAAAGGGGTTAATTAATTAAAGGGCTGTGAGTTGCGAATTTTATTAAGTTAATTAATTAAAACTCTCCGACAGAGAGCGCTCTTGACCTCGTCTTATGACCGTGGTTCAAGAGACTTAACTAATCTATATGAAGCTAATGCAGGGATTATGCAAATCTAAAATGCTCTTCGATAGAGAGTGCTCTTGACTTGTGTTTCTACAAGTTCAAGAGTCTTACTTATGAATTTATAATTGATTAAACAAGCACAAGATGATATTAGTTGCTTAAACTCTCCGATAGAGAGCACTCTTGATCCACCTTATGGTGAGATTCAAGAGATTTAAGTAGTTGATTAACTTAGAAAGATAAACAATTGAACCGAGTAATCAATCTTAGAAATGATGAATTAACAATTAGTGATCTAAGCATGAGATATAATGAATGATGAAAACTAGCACTAATCAAAGCATACACACAACACAAGCCTCCCCAGATGGGGGAGGAAGAGAATGGGGACTTAAAAACCCCACTCAAACAAAGATCTTTTATTAAACTTTATACAATGTGCCTTAAGGAACCTGATCCTTGGAAGAACTTTTCAAATAAAGGTAAAGTAACTCTACAAAAATTGTAACCTGTAAAAAGGAGAGTGCCTTGCATTTTTACTTTTGAGATCCTTTATTAAACTTTAAAAAGGGAAAAGGGAAGAAGTTTGAAGAGAGTAAAAAAAAACAAAAGGAAAGAGGGCTGAAACAATAGAAGATGAGAGTAGAAAGGCAAACAAACTAAGCAAGAATCAAAACCAAAGAAAGGGGAGAATAGGGCAGTCAACTAAGAAGCTAAGGGATGAACAAATTGAAGAAAACGGGGCAGCGAAAGAGGAAATAAGTGGCTGTCATAAAAAATGCAAAACGGGACAGCGAAAGAGGAAATAAGTGGCTGTCATAAAAAATGCAAAAAAGGACAGCAAACAAAAAGTAAAAGAAATGGCCAAAAACAAGGTTAAAGGAAGCCCAAAAACTAGGGCAAAAAGAGGCAAGAAAGGGAAGAAAGTTAGGGCACACTAGGGCTGTCCAAAAAGAAGAAAAAGGGATGGTAAAAAAAGTACTAACAGGGCAGCGATGAAGAAGAGGTAGAATAAACGAAGCAAAGCTACCGGTAGAAAAGGGATTAAGAAGAGGAACAATGGGAAGTGTTTTTCAGCTTAATTCCTTAGTTCTTTGCAAGTTTTCCCGCTTAACCTGTCATGGAGAGAGAAAAAACCAGCGAGTTATTTACCTGCAAAATCATGGGTTAAACAATATAATATACTACAAAAATACACCTATCATTTGAGCAAAATATATGGACCTTGTGCTGCTTCAAATACCAACTAGATCTAAGAGAAATAACACTTCCTAGATCTAGAAATGGAAGCAAGTAGATGCAAAATATTTCCTTTATAGATCAAGATACTACTTGCAACATAAAGTAAAATAATTAGAAAATTTGACTTTAGGGTGAATGGAGAAGATGATCCACTTGGATCTTGAATCCCTGAAATCAGTTTGGATCCCAATGGCATGCAGCTGCTAGGTACATATGCTTTGCTCCAAGAAGAGTAGATGCAACTTAGCTCAGCCTCTTACTTGGTACAATGAAGTGATCTGCAAAACAATCTTCTACAGTACTTGGCAACATGGGGGTTAAGACATGTATTATTTACTAATCAAATCTCAAAAGCATGAAATACAGCTGAATAAAACAATGCTCTTTGAGGCTTTTGAAAGTAAATGAAAAAAAAAGGTAACTTGAAGCTACAAATACCTATTCCTACGTGCTTATAGAAGCCCTCTAAAGCATGTATTAAAACCCACACATTATCAAAAGTGAAGAAACTAGAACAATTTCACCTCATTAGCAGAAACATATGCACCCAGGATCCACACAGCATGAGCCTCCAAAGCTTTTCTTTATTACAAAATAGGCTGCATAAGAGCAACAAGCATTACAATATTTTACCAGAGGTTCTTTGCATCAATCATCCACCCCTGATAGAGCTAAAAGAGCCTCTGTTTATTACAATGAGAGAGTGCTAAAACCCTAAAACCAAACCTCAAACCCTAACTATCCTGGCCACCAAATAGAGGTCCAAACGTAAATCGAAGAACCGGGAGTGAGGGGAGGCCTCCACCCAGGCAAGGCACCCTCAGGAGAGAAAGGGGCGTGAGCTGCTGAAGGAGGCACCCTGCTACATGGGAAAGCTACCTGCTAGGTCTGGAAACCTACTTTGTTAGGTCTGGGAAGCCTACTGATGGTGTAACATTCAGTCTTCACCTCGATCAAATCACCGAACCAATGAGAGCTCTCCATCTCATCTTTAGCTGCAGATGACATTTCTGATAACTGATAATAAATTAATTGCTCTCTTAATGATGACTGAAGCTGAGTTATGATAACTCCAATCATCATAAGTGCTCCATGAGATGTCATTTAGCCTTTTATTTTACTGAATTTGGATTAATTTGGAGAGTTTTATTTTTCTCCAAAATAATCATTTTTTAATAAAAATTCATTTCTTTACTCAAAACTGACTTTTTTGAGAAAAAATGCATTATGTGTCCGACTGTTGATCTGAAAGTTGGTTCTGATTGGCTGGCTGATCATGAATGATTTTTGGCTTAAGGTTAGAGCCATCAATCACTGAATTCAAATTCCAGATGACCGAATTACCATGAACGGGTTTTTTCCATTTAATTTATGGAAAAATTAACCCAAAAAACTTAGGAAAAGTAATTAAGAATTAAAAAATTAAAAAGTGATTTTTCACTGCTCGAGAAAACATTTTTTCGAATTCTTTTTATGTGTCCAGATGACTTAGGACATGACCATGATCTATCTAAATAATTTCTAGTAGGCTTATAACACTCAGTTGTGCTCTACTAACCCCCCAAGCTCCAGAATTCAACATTGAGCATTCCAGCTTTGGAGGAAGCGGGAGAAAACCTCGTCAATTATACTCGGCTAAAGGAAAAGCATAATTGTCAGGGGTAAAAAACTCCCTAGAATACCCTATTTGAGATTCTATGTCTCAGGAGACCGAACCACTCAAAAATATCCTACTAGCACATTTTATTACAAACCCCGCAGGGCCATGGTCAAAATTATTCAAATAAAAAAGTAACTAGCTGATATTGGCTAGACAAGCAGACATATCAACTGATACACTAGAATCAGACTTTGAACAAGTCTGTCAACTGGTGGCTCCTCAAGCAACCCAACTTATGGTACATAAAGTTGGATAACAAGTTGTCCACAAAACTAGTTTCACTAGTGCGAACTCCAGAGCTTCCCAAAACTATTACAGACATGTACAAACTTGTTAATATTGATTAATAAAATCATATCATAGTTTTGTATGTCTCTTTAAGCTCAATTATTTCACCATTGGTTGTTGGAGAGTGAACTGCAAAGGTTTTAGTTTGCATATGTTGGGAATCCCAGGAGCCTGGAGTTAGACTTCAGTCTGGCTGATGTTTAAAACCTAAAAGGACCAAACAAATTGTACATAGGAACCTAAACATTCATGGTAAATTTTCTAACTTGTTGATCCTCCTGAACTGTCTTTCTACTCACTCTTTTAACTTGAAACCCCCTACCTATTAGCTTGTTTTGTAAATTTCTTGTGAAATAGAGTTAGTGATCTATTGAACCTAATTTGGACCATTACATATATCCAACTAATATACAAGAACCCCCGGATGTGGGTGACAGGCGGGCACATGAAACCCAAAGCAGCAATGACGTGCCCTAGAATGTCACCAGGTACATCGCCCCTCATGCTGGTGCTAACTCGACACACACATGGTCAACTGACATCCTGGATCAGAACCCCACTCAGCTAACTCGCATATGTGATGATGACTCCCCTAAGCATGACGAATACCCCCCTCCAAGTGATGGCAAGCACGCTTCTCCATGAAGTATATGTCCTCTCGACGGTTAAGGTTGAGTAGGACTTGTACAGAGAATTAATGGTCAACCTTAATGCATTTTGGGTTCAACATCAGGGGCTCTTTGACTCCTTGGACAGACATCCCACCTTATTCATTCTTGCTCAGACCGCTCTGCAAAAACGTCGCTCCCCTCCATCCATACTTCTGCATGCAGACCCAAATTATGCCACCCTCCTTCCCTCCGCTCCCAGGCTCTCAGTGATAATCATGTTTCCACGCTGACGCAGCCCTCCCAAGGGAGGAAGAGGACGTGGAATGGTTGGTAGAGGAAACTCCATATTTCCACCTTTCAACGCTCAGGCTAGCACAGAGGGTTTTGATGTCGAGGTTCCAGATGAGCTGCAGGAAATTATAGACGATTGGGAGGATGAGCTTTCGTGCTCCCTCTCAGCAACAAATCACACTCTATCCCACATAGGAAACTACTAGATTATTAAAAAACTTATCACCAAACTCATTCTGCGTTCAGTAAATCTCCATGCCGCCCCTGAAGCTCAACCTGTTGGCCATGATCCAAAAGCTCAACCTGCTGGCCATGCTCAACTTGAGCCTGAGCCACCCTTAGCAAATTTGGCCTCCCTTACTCCTTCCTCTATTCAGCTCCCCCCCAGTACATCCCACCTCTGCTCCTCCTCACCCCACTTCCACCCCTGCACCCAGCTTCCCCCTCGTTCCTGTTCCCATGAGCACCATCCTCAATTCTCCCCCACCTCCTCAGCGCCAGTTTGCTAGGACAAAAGAAAATACTGTCAAGGTACTTCCACCTAGGAAAACATCTCCATTACCGGTCAAGCAACCTATCACCGACGGCAAGGAAAGCTCGAATAGCCCCAAAGGAAGCGAAACACCCAACAATGCCAATGGCTCGGGTGAAGATGTAGAGAGCACTAAAGAGCAGGGCCTATAGTGGGGCACCAGTTACTACTGCCCAATCACTGAAGTGCCCTTCAAAAATTTTTAATGCCAGGTTCAATGCTCCAATTTTACTCTTCCTGGTTATTTTCTGGTTCATTGCTCCTTAGAGCAGTTTTGTTAAGGTTAGGTCGATATTTTTTGTCTCAAACTGTTAGTTTGTTATGTAAGATTTGTTTTCCCCATATTCAGGAGGATCACCCTAATAGTCACAGCCTGCCTTTCACCTTCAGGAAAGCTGATATGCTTTCTCTAGTTTTGCTTTCGTGTTCGATGGACACACTAAATTGTACTTTTATCTATATTTTTATCTCTTCTTAATAGAATAGATCTGAACTTACCCAAAAAAAACTAATATACAAGAACTATAACAACAAGAGCATAAAATTTACTGAAACAAATATAAGATAACATCCCAAAAACAGTTCATAAAGATGTTTTTACATGGTCTCCAATCTTACAATCAACAAGTTGAGGAAACCCTGCAAGCATAGCTGAAAATAATCATTCCATACACCAACTAGCGAGAATATTGAAACAAGAGAGAAAACAAACAAATTTCGGGTTATAAGAGTAATATACAACAAAAGGGTATCATTCCCACAGTTGTTCAAATTACCAAAGAACAACAAGAATTGTTTAAACGAGCTCCATAGCACATTAGAAATCTCTTGCAGCAATATTGTCTAGTTAATGACTTCTCTCATTCATAAATAAAAGACTAATTACAATAGAAGTAAGAGACAATTGTGGTTTCTACTTAGAGAAAAAAACTTCCACCTCTCAAAGGGAAAACTTCTTTTCTTCATCTTCTTCATTACATTTATACCATTTTTCTCCATAGCTACATTTTATTTATTCTTGCCATGTGGTATCTCAGGGTTTTAATCAAGCAATTGTTTCCCCTTTTTAATGATCTGCTAAAAATAATTATGAATACTTCCAAAATCTCTTTTCAAAAAACAATTGAGATCATATAGTGGCAATCATAATCATACAAGTGATATTTTAAATACAAGGAAGTGTGTTTCCTTCTGAGCTATGCAGGTTCCATGTTCTTGGTTCCTCATTACAATGCCATAAGGAAATTATCACACCTTAATGAACATATGCACCTTGGTGATACAAGAAAAATTAACCACCAACTCTAGTTAGCTTTCATACATGTAAATCATCAATATTTTTCCTATGAAGCATTTAGTTAATGCAAAATCTCAACTTGATTTGAAATCCAAATCATATGGGTTCATCATGAGGGGAACATAATGACTTCCAAAATATGCACACAAAATACAAATGGTATGATTAATTTCCAAGAATTAGTTCCATCAATTATAATTATTTAAATATGTCTTGAATGAATTCATATGAGAAACTCAAAAAATATCATAGAAGACATTACAAACATCATCACCTAATTAAAAATTAATGATAAGTTATGATCTTCCAAGATTTTAATTTAAATGAACCTAAGTAAAATCAAATTTGAAACATAATTCAACATTCTCTCACCATAAAATGTTAGAAAAGAAAATATTTAAAAAAAATCATTGAGGGTAAAATGATTGTGTTTTAAAATGTCGATTAAAAAAAAATTGTAAATCAATCTTCGATTTCATTGCCATAATTGGAAAGATTTTAAATGATTCTTTGTGTGTGGTGACTATCTAAGCATTACATGAAATTCTTTTGAAAAATTAATACATGAAGATTTTGGACAATCACATAGCATAGCTTTTGACAGATTTAATATTTTCAATGTTTTTTATACTGTAAATTTGTAGAGTGAAATTTAAACTTTGCACCATGTGATCATTGGTTCGTAGAGTAAAATTTAAGCTTTACACCATGTGATCATTGTTTTGATCTTATTGTATCAAAGTAAAATTTCAAAAATGCTCTTAAAATTAGAAAATGAGTGTATGTGAAAATGTTTAGAATTTGCGATGGTGATTTTATTTTGGTTTTAATTTGCAAATCTAGTTAAAAAACATTTCTTGGGAAAAACATTTTTATTTTTCAAATCAGGGCTAGATTTTTATTATTTTGTCAATACTATTTTTGTACTTTGGGAAAAAAATTGATTGTTTTAGACGATCGCGATTTCTTCTTTTGGCTTGAACCCCTTCTTCTTTTGGTCAAACTTCCCATTTTTATTGTCCTTCCATGACTTGTGGAATTTTGGCCTACTTTTGTCTTGATCATAACAATACTTGGCCTTTCTTATGGTTTCTTGTAGATTTTGAGGCTCATCAAACTCAATTCTATCTTTGTAGGATTGAGGCAATCCACTTAGAAAATGTTGAATTTTTACTCTATCATCTCCGATGTATTTGACATATCTCAACAACTCCAAATATTTATTTACATAATCCTCCATAGTCATTTGGTTGGAATTCCTTAATTTTTCAAACATAGTACCATCAAAGAGGTACTTTTGTTGGAAGCAGTTCTGAATTTGCTTCCACGTAATCTTCCTTTCATTGATCTTCTTAACTTGCCTAAGGCGATCCCAACATATTGATGCCCTTCCATTCTTATTGAATAAGACCACTCTTGCTTTCAAATTTCCTGAGTATTCATGAACTTGGCAATTTTTCCTCATCCCAAGAATCCAAGCCTTCGCTTCTTAACCATATTTTACCTCACCATTAAATGTGGGAGGTTTGACCTCCCCAAATTTTCCATGCAAATTGTTCTTGGAATACCTCTTCCTCTTCTTCCCGTGAGATGAAGAGCTTGATCCTTCAGTGAAATCCTTAGAGCCATATTACTCGTTAGAAGAAAATTCTTGAGTGTATGACCTGCCTCAAGAAATCCTTATTGAACTATGGGGTATCTCGTGAGAGTGCGTCCTTGAGCTAATCCAATCCTGTTTTTTTGAGTGATTCCCAGAGTTAATTTTCCTTTGGATTTTTGTCAGACTTTGAAGCATAGATGTGTTAAATTTTATGAACCATAGATCTACAATCCAGAATGAGAGCTACCTAAAAAAAAGAATGCAGTGGAATTGACAAATCAATGTAAACTGAACAACATATTCATGACAGAAATTTCACATAAATCGGACAAGTATTGGACAGAATATCATTACATCAATCTTCATTAACATGTCACTAATACAATAGGCATACAATAAGGAGAATTAAAATATTGTGGATAAGATTTGAATTCTCCAACTCGAACTGACTGATATGCTAAGTCGTTGTGGAAATAATCACAGTTGGGTCTCACTAGTTTAACTCCGGATAAATAATTCAGTTCACAATCAGTTAACTGATGAGGTAGGTGAACAAAAGGCACCACACTTCCTTAAATCATGCAAACTTGTGCTAGGGTGACTGGCAGTGAACTAACTAGCTGTAATCAGAGCATAATTGAACATGACTTACTACCTACCATAGACAACTGAAGGTGACTGCTGGTGGCACTCATAGAGGGTTCCTAAAATGTAGGTATTGGCACCAATGGAACCAAAACTCAAAAGTGTATATGAATCTTGGGCATGCCCCCCCTTACTCTAGTAATGTAAAAAATACCTCCTACGTTAGGAAAAATTAACAAATAGACTATGTGGGTAAAGGGAGGATTAATTAATTCTAAAACCCCCCTTAATCCTAACTTTTGACAACTTGGGCCCTGGAAACTAGGCCAAAAGTCACCCATACAATCTAAATCAAATAAAAATACTGCTAAATAAATAAAGAAAATGGGGAAAACCTCATGGGAAACCCCCACCCCTCCTAAAAAATAAGCAGGAAATCAGGAAACAAGCTTCCATACTTAAGAGAAAAAATTTCTTCTTGAGTAAAACCTTGTGAAAAAATTGTTACAATTTGCAACTCTATGGAGAAATAATGCAAAATGTTGGTTCTTGTGTGCACTAGTTTCCTGGGACTGTGTATGTGAACTTTTCAATCTTCTTCCAATCTGATGAATGTTTCCTTTGTCTTCTTTTTGGAGGAAGAGTTGTATGATCCAATTTGTTCTCTAGTGAGCCCAATTGTTGATTAGTCCTTACCATCATGTAGCATCTCTCTGGGATCTAGTTGCACCACTTTGAAGGAAGTGAAACTGAATGGGATAGAGCAATATGTTCATTCTGATACTAGGACCTTGTTCTTCTTTTGTCATCTGGATCCCCAAAAACATTCCCAGCTGCTTCAATGATATTTTCGGCCCATTTATGCCTCTAATTTGGAATAGGTGTTAGATCTTGATCTAGATTCTCTTGAGGTTCAATCTCAATATCAAGATCATGTCGATATTGTTCCTCATATTATGAATCTGAAACATTAGATAATACAACATCGTCAAATGAAAATGAAAGAGTGTTTATACCTTCTTCTACTTTGGGTTGTGGTGGATCATGCACCTGATCTTCTTCAAATTGCAAAATACGCTCTATGGAGCACGTTCTGGTTGCAAGTTCCATCAATTGTATGCCTTAGCAACCTAGAAATTATCCCAACATTATGCATTCACTACTATGGGCTTGGAAATATTTTCTCTTATCAGTAAGGATTATATCCCAAGCTTTCGAGCCAAAAAATCTCAGGTGTGAGACATTGGGCTAATGTCCCAATGGTGCTTCAAAAGGAGTGGCCCCAATCACTAATTTGTGAGGCACCTTGTTTAGGATATATGAAGCACAATTAATAGCCTCATCCTACAAGTAAGGAGGAAGTTTTCTTGCTTTGAGAAGGTAGGTTTCCATCTCCTTCAAGGATCTATTCTTCTTCTCAGCCACACCATTCTGTTGTGGTGTGTATGGAACTGAGTGTTCCATTCGAATTCCTTTTAATACACATAACTGCTGAAAATCTCTTTTGACATACTCGCCTCCATTGTCAGATCTAATTGACTTGATCTTCTTCCCGAGGTTGTTCTCAACTAAGGCTTTAAGGACTTTAAAGGTCTCAAATACCTCAAACTTTTTCTTCATAAATTATACCCAACAATACCTTGAACATTCATTAATGAATGTAAGAAAATATTTGGATCCATTCATTGATGTTGTAGGCATTGGTCCTGAGCCATCATTGTGTATTAGATCTAGTGTGGAGGCAGCTCTTGTTTCCTTTCCAACCTCATACCTTTTATATGTATGCTTCCCTACCAAGAAACCAATGCACACTCCTTCAGAGGATTTGATCAGAGGAAAGCCCTCAACCAGCTTGTCACTATGTCGCTGCTGGAGATACTTGAAGTTCAGGTGGCCAAATATTTCATGCCACAGCTTGCTTGTGTTATTGGCATGAGTCAATAAGGCTTTCAGATATGAAGTAGGCAAAAAATGGGAAAACGCATATGCCTTGAAGGCATGATTAACAACCCATTTCGCTATTAGATTTCCAATAGAGGATTTAGTGGTTTCTACTGTGTCAGAATCGAATGTAACTCTCTTGGGAGAGCCTGCATGTGTCATCTGGTATACAGATAACATGTTTGTTGCAAGAGAGGGAACATAGAGCACATTTTGGAATTCTCCATGCTCAAGTTTAATATATCCTTTCCTGACAGTTGTGATCTATGAATCATCCCCCATGTGTATGATATGTCCTCTAGATGGATCCAGAGAGGTCAAGGATTCTTTGGAGGAAACCATGTGGTTGGATGCTTCTGAATCAATTAGATAGGCCTTTAACTGAGTGAAGCCTACTTTCAAGGCATGCCACCTCTCATGTCCTTTTTTCTGGTTTCCAGCTTCAGACTTCTTTGCACCTTAAGGAATGGAAATGTTGTTCTATTCAACGATCTTAGACAACTGGTCAATAGTCCTCTTCATATGCTAACTCTCTGGATGAAATCCTCTCATGCAGCAGGAACATTTAGCTTTCTCAAATTTCTTGTTCTTGTTCTTCTTGGAACTAGAGTCTCCATCAGAAGGGTTATGCTTCTCCTTGGGCTTCGAATCATAATTCATATTCTCTTTCCCTCTTTACTTCCCTTTTTCTTGTGCATTCCCAGAGTCTCCAGCTAAGAGGTCGTGATTCTTGGAGGCATTGAGCACTCCCATCTGAATCAATTTGTATTGCTCCTAGATTAATGATTATGCAAATGCATATAGAGATGGAATTTTCCAAATTGGGATGGATAGCCTTCCAGAGTGGAAAGTAGATACAAAGATTGAAAATTCTGATCTAAGATTGCTCATAATTGAGAGCACAAGTTGGTCAACCTTCCTCTCAATCCCACATTTCTTGCATTGCAAGACTAGGGCTTTGTATTTTGAGAAGAACCATTGAATTGTATCAAAGTTTCTAGACTAGAGTGCAATTAGCTCATTCTCCATAATATGGCCTCTTAGCTCATCTTGTTTGCAAAATAAGGATTCGATCTTGTCCCATACTTCCTTTGGAGTTCTGAATCCCTCAAGGTGGAACAACAGCTCCCTAGAGATGTGGATGCACATGAAGTCGAAGGCTTCATCTAGCTTATTTAGAAACTTGGATTTCTTAATATACTACTCAGGTTCGACTCCTCTGCCCATTGTCATCCTCTATAGGACTTTATTGCACAAGGATATATGCATATCTTCCCTCCAATCAATGTAATTGAAGGGTGTAAGGATCTTGGGAGATAAAGCAGTTGAATTCTCCAGTTAACTAGTATACTGATCAACAATTTTTCAAGAACCACAAATGTACTTGCAAAAAATCACTGTAAAAAACTTCAATTCGCAAACATTGTTAGTTCAAACCTCTCCACCTCGACATGAGCACTTTTTATGAGTCCATCACACCTGGATAGACTTCTCTGGACATAATCCTAAGGGAGCAATGCAATGATTCCAGGAATTATGTGGAAATTCAACTGCTTCTGGTGCAAGTATGAAGGTTTGTGAGGTTTTTTGTTGGCCTGAACATAAGATCCAATACCATGTTAAATTTCATGAACCATAGATATACAATCTAGAATGAGAGATATATGAAAAGAAGGATGCAGTGTTATTAGAAAATCAATGTAAACTGAACAACAGATTCATGACAGAAATTTCACATAAATTGGACAAGTATTGGATAGAATATCATTACATAAATCTTCATTAACATGTCAGTAATACAATAGTCATACAATAAGGAGAATTCGAATAGTGTGGATGATATTTGAATTCACCAACTCAAACTAACTGATATGCTAACCTAGTGTGTAAATAATCACAACTAAAACTCACTAATTTAACTCCGGATAACTAATTCAGTTCACAATCAGTTAACTAATGAGGTAGGTGAAAAAAAGGCGCCACACTCCCTTAAATCATGCAAACTGGCGCTATGGTGACTGGCAGTGAACTAACTGGTGGTAATTGGAGCATAAATGAACATGACTGACTACCTACCATAGACAACTGAAGGTGACTGCTGGTGGCACTCATAGAGGGCTCCTAAAATGTAGGGATTGGACCAATGGCACCAATGGCACCAAAACGCAAACGTGTATATGACTCTTGGGCATGTCCCCCCTTACTCTAGTAAAGTGAAAAAGACCTCCTAAGCTAGGAAAAATGAACAAATAGACTATGTGGGTAAAGGGAGGATTAACTAATCCTAACAAGATGCATTCAACTAATTTTGATCTTCTTGGTCTCTAAGCAACCTCTCATTGTATGCTTTACAACTATGCAGCTCCACCCCTAGGCTCCTCGTGGTTTCTGCAATGTCTATGGGAGTCATTTAGTTTCTCCTACCATTGATTTTGTCTTTGCATCCTCGGTCTGTATATTCTCTTGCATGGCATCTGCCTCAACTTCATAAGGATCCTATGCATCATCCATGTTGATGACCTTCTTTCCCCAACCAAGAACAAGATCCCCAACTACACTATACTCACTACTATCCCTTAACAATCATTGATATGATTATGGATCTGTACAAGTGTTCATATAAACACATTTGTTATATTTATTACATCCTTTGAAAATCAAAATCATTTTTTTGTATATTCTGGAAAATCCATATGGAAAGTTTTTGTCAAATTATGGAAATCGTCACTTTTTTTATTAAACCATGGAAACATCTGAATCACCAAATTATAATTGTTCCATGCACAATTGTTCCCCTTTGGATAATATTTCCAATGACTATTATTAATTTGTCACAGTGGTCTAGGAACTGAAAACACAGTCTCACAATGAATTCAAACAAATATGCATAAAATTGGCAAAATGGTGCTGCAATGGAAGTAGCAGCTCTGTATAATCAAATTAAAGAATGATGATACAATACAATGATCATGCCAGATGCATGAATTCCAAGACAATTCGAATTCCCAAGGAGGTCATTCAAATTGAATGAATGGGTGTAGCTTAACTGACTGTAAGCCACAATAAACACACTAGCTAACCAACTGATCAAGTGTCGATTGACTCAACCGAGTCCTAAATGAAGTTGGAGTGCAATGAATGACTAAGTCTAACTGAAGGTCACTCAGACACATGTCACTGCATTCCAACCAACAAGTGGTAGCGCATCAATAACTCCAATGAACCTCGATGAGCTTAACTGAAGTCAACTGGTCATCAGAAGTGGTTGTAGGTGTTGTGTTAGCTCCAGTTCATAAAAAATCATTAAAAATAATTAAATAATGTATGGAGGCACCTTCCCCACTTAAATTAACTGATTGTAACCATCAGTTATCAATTAGGTGCAGTTATGACACTCAGATCACTCCCGGAGTGCTACAATTGGCCTCCCCAAATGAAGAAGGATTAGTTGGCCTCCTTGACTGAAGGTAGGCATGGGTGTGCTCATGCTGATGTCATATAGTGCTCCTCTGATGTCAATTAAGTCAATAAAACTTAGTATAGTGGTTTAACAAGGGAAAATTGACCAAATTAAGTGTGCATGGTGGGTAAATGTCTCCAACACCCCCCCTTAAGCTAGACTCAGAAGAAGTAGAAACATAAAGTGCATGAAATGCTAGGGCCCTGATAGCAAAGGCCATAGGTCACCCTCTACAATAAATTAATTGCTTAATATAACCAAGGAAACAGGAAAAACCTCATGGGAAAAATACCCCCCCTCAAACTAAGCAGTAAATCAATAAATTTTTGGTTCTTCTATGTAGTAGCATCCTCAGACTGTGCATGTGAACCTATGAATCCAAAATAAATGAATATGTCTGGAGGAATATTCCTCTTTGGAAGAATAATGATATGTTCAACCAAATCAGAAATATAGACAACAGCTGGATGAAGACTGGACCCATGTAGAGCAACTGAAATCAACTGATAAGTGAGAAAAGGTTCTTGAGGATTCAAACCATGTGAGCAAAACTCAAGAAACTGATATGTTGCAGCCATGAAAAGCAAACCATAAGTGGTAAAAACAGGCCCAACTCTTAGAAGCAAGTGTCCAAACGGATACAGATTGTCTTCCTCTTTACTAGTTCTGTGAAGAGATGAGCATGTGACCAAAGGTAGAGAAGCCCTGGGACTGTGGAGAGAAAATGCTTGAGCTCCATAATCTGATATAGCTTTAGAAATAGCTAATTATTCACAAAATAAAATATCAGCAACCTCATAAGAGGAAACTAACACCAAATCCCCAGCAGCAAATTTGAAGAAGAATTGCGATACTTGATTTTTCACACTGAAATTGGTGAGAGCAGCTTCAAGCAGTACTAAAATATCTTGGATTTTAAAATTTGAAACAAATAATATCATATCAGAAAGTAAATCAGATCCAAATATGTGCACAACAGATCCAAAACTGTGAAATGAAATCAAATCCCCAGCAGCAGTTTCGAAGGAGACTTGCGATACTTGTTTCTTCACACCGTTGATGAGAACAGCTACAAGCAGTATTGAAGGTTTATGAACCTGAAATATTGAACCAATAAATATCAGATCATATCTAAATAATATCATATCAGATCCAATAAGGTTCATAACATATCCAAAGAAATGGTCAACCGAGACGGTGGATGCACAATTGTCTTTTTCTTCAAATTTATGAATTTTGGTGCATGCAATCCTGCAGGAATTTGCACAGTTGTCTTGTAATCTGATATTTTTTCCAAAATATCAAAGGTATTACATGTTTTCACACCATCAGCAACAGTAGAGGGAGAAAAAACAAATTTCTCTTCACTTTCGAAAGCAATTACTGG
Organism: Pseudotsuga menziesii; assembly: GCA_001517045.1. Taxonomy (NCBI): domain Eukaryota; kingdom Viridiplantae; phylum Streptophyta; class Pinopsida; order Pinales; family Pinaceae; genus Pseudotsuga; species Pseudotsuga menziesii. The sequence continues at coordinate 26,427 of LPNX010895521.1, read as the reverse complement.
TAAATTTTACACAGAATTCAAAGGAAAATCACTAGTGAATGTTTGCATGGAAGTACAGCAATGTTTTTCTTCAATATTAGAGATTCAAATGTATTCTTTTGTTTCATCCATATGAGGATATGAGATATCAGAGATATGAAAAACTTCTGGAGCATCAGGAGAAGGATTCACTGCAAGGAGACTTTCTTCAATTCGAATTAACTGTGTAGAAGATTCTGCTTCTTCTTCATCTTGAACAACTTCATCAGAGAGAGTAGAGGCTGATAATTTTAAGTAAAGAACTCTTGTGGTGCTGGATGTGATCTCCAAAGTGCTATTATGATCCTCATTGTGCTTGCCAAAGGTTCTGTCCAATTTTGTCTAGAGATCCTTTGGGTATTCAGCAGAACCAATAAGGTAGCACAAGCTAGGAGAAAGGGCCAGACATATTGCTCCAAAATATCTATCACCATCATTTAGCCAGTCATTCTCATTCTCATGATACTCTTTTCCAATTCCAATAGACAACTCATAGAGACCTCGTCTCTTCAGAGATGCAATCATCTTCAACTTCCATTTTGAATAGCTTGTGAATGGGGTAAGAAGAGGGACTGATGAGTCCATTCAAAGTTGTACCTGTTAAAACCTGCAAATCACAACAAAAGGGGCACCGTAAGGTCAGACAGCTTGCACATTTTAGGCTTTCATCACAGCCAGCATAATTGATCAAGTAAACTTGATCAACAATTCCTTTACTTGGGGTATTAAGTGGTAAGCCTTGGCTTCTGGTGCAGTGCTGGAATTTTGAGCTTTTGCTCAATTTTTCATGCAAGATCTGTCAAAAAAAATGTTTTTGAGAGATCCGAGCTTCGTCCCACCATGATATCTGATACCATATTAATTTGTCACACTGTTCTAGGAATTGAAAACATAGTCTCACAAAGAATTCAGACAAATATGCATAAAATTGGCAAAATGGTGCTGCAATGGAAGTAGCAGCTTTGTATAATCAAATGAAAGAATGATTATACAATACAATGATCATGCCAGATGCATGAATTCCAAGACAATTCAAATTCCCAAGGAGGTCATTCCAATTGAATGAATGGGTGTAGCTTAACTGACTGTAAGCCACAGTAAACACACTAGTTAACCAACTGATCAAGTGCCGATTGACTCAACTGAGTACTAAATGAAGTTAGAGTGCAATGAATGACTAATTATAACTAAAGGTAGCTCAGACACATGTCACTGCATGCCAACCAACAAGTGGTAGCACATCAATAACTCCAATGAACCCCGATGAGCTTAACTGAAGTCAACTGGTCATCAGAAGTGGTTGTAGGTGCTATGTTAGCTCCAGTTCATAAATAAGCATTAAAAATAATTAAATAATGAATGGAGGCACCTTCACCACTTAACTTAACTGATTGTAACCATCAGCTATCAATTAGGTGCATTTATGACACGCGGATCACTACCAGAGTGCTCCAGTTGGCCTCCCCAAATGAAGGAGAAGGCTTAGTTGGCCTCCTTGACTGAAGGTAGGCATGGGTGTGCTCATGCTGATGTCATACAGTGCTCCCTTGATGTCAATTAAGTCAATAAAACTTAGGATAGTGGTTTAACAAGGAAAAATTGACCAAATTAAGTGTGCGTGGTGGGTAAATGTCTCCAACAACTATAAGTATGCTCATTTCTAATATTTGAGCACAAAGTTCCAATACTCCCAAAATTGCTAATATTACCCAATTTTGCACTTTTCCAGTAGGTGCATTTAACCCCAAAGGCCAAATTCAAACACCTACAAAAGATGATCTATGGAGAACCATAAATACTTCTCTATTGGTCCTGATAATTCATATCACCAAGAATACTCAACAAATCCCCTTGCTCTGATTTGATGCTCCAATCACCTATTATAGGATTCTATAATTTAATACTTTATGTATTTTTCCATTTTCTTCACACTTAGAAATTTGTAGTTATGTAGCATCGCTCTCATTCCAAAATATGACCAATTCTAAGTTGCTTCAATGGCCATGATTAAACCCCAAATACAAATTTGATTTTAAAAAAAGAGAATGGGGGTCCAGGGAAATCTGGTGCATAAGAAAAATGACATTTTTTTGTTGACCTAGCAAGGGCGCGATGTGGACTGACACATGCCTACCAATGTGTTCGACAGGTCCTATATGTCACCTATCCACAACCTCCAAGTCATTGTATAATCAACCTTGGGCACAAGTGTGTTTGCAGTTTTCCCCTTTAACGAAAGCAATAACGCCTCCTCACGAAAGTAGTTTTGAAAAATATCCTAGGGAGGAGTTGTCAATTAAAAAAGTGACATGTGTCCTGGGTGGTTTTTGTACCAACGCACCCTTATTCCATTTTATCTAACGTGCACTTTACCAACATGTTATGAGTTGCAACCATTGATCTTCCAAAATATTTGACGGTTAGATCTCTACCTGCCCACTATTAATCATTATTCATGTTTATGTGCTATGCGCCATAATCGTTGATCTCCCTCATCAATCAATGGTTAGATCTCTGGTCATCCCCTCTCCCATCACATGCAGTCACCTACGCACAAGTTTTATGTGGTAAGTCCACATCATGCCTTTTTCCCATGTGGATCCTCCACATCACTTGTCCATGGGGCACGGGTGAGGCCCACTTAAAATTACTAATATTTTTAAAATTTTGAAATTAAATGAAATTCTAATTTTGCATCAAGGGGATTAAATCAAAAGTATGTTTGGCCCCTTATCCATCTTAACATAACCCTACTTCCATAGAACCATTTCACTACAAATTTTCAAATTTCAAAAATTTTCCTCAACGAGTCTACCTCTCCCACTAGTAAACCATAAATATGTCTTGCAGTTTGGCTACGATACCATCTAACAATGGAAACCATGACTTTTCATAGGTGTATTTCATCTGCAACTCATATTTTTCCATGTATCTATTTATTCTCAACCCTTACATCTCTAGTGTTTAACCAAAACCTCTGATACCATTCTATAACATCCCCATCCCTCAAGTCGACTAGTAGGAGGGGACATTAACTAAATTTGGGCTTCTAAAATTCACCCCATAACCATAATTACAAATTTATAACCTCTAAAGTGCATGTGTAGACATGTAAATAAAAACACATAGAAAAAATAACTCAATCCACACACACAACATGCAATTACATACATAAATATCTCAAGCATATATGTAAAATCATTGCACATCAAATACAAAAGAAAATAATTGTCTTTAACAAAGAATATACAAGAAACTGGCTCTGTAAGAGCGGTTTTCCATTCAATAGTAGGCACTCTGTCTAGTGTATACTCTTTCTATGAAGAGGCCACCCCCAAGTTAGACTATGAGGCTACCAGGGAAAAGGAAACACCTACAGGATTCTCTCACTCAGACCACAACCCATTCTACTCTCTAAGCTTAGAAAAAAAACTCATACAAATCTCTACATAGATCTCACTCAGCCATCACAACCATGGAACTCCTTACAACTTCCCCACACAACACAAGGAAGGCATTTCCCTTCATTGATCCACATTTTCCTTACGAAACCCAACCATTACAATGATTTCTAGTTTTGTAGTAAGAGCCCAATCTGTTGTATGTTGTTGGAGAACCTCCTGCAACATAAATTGTGGCTTCTCAAGCATCCAAGAGTAGCAGAACTCAATGGTTAAGGGTTCCTACCTTGCCCAACCTCTATGCTCACCTATAACCATCTATTTCCCCTTCCAAAAATTCAACTCTGTCTCCAAATTCAAATTTATGGGTTCAAAACACAGTATGGTAATGGACATGAACAATAGTAAGAAACTCTATGCAGTGTAGAGACATGCATGAGAAAATGATCAATAGAGTGTTGACTCTAAGGGATATGATTTGATGGTGAAAAGATAACTGACATAGCTATCAAAACCCCCATGCTTCAATAACTACATGAACTGTCTTTTGCCACTAACCTACCACATGCATTCAATGATTAGGTTTAATAGTCAAGATGAAGTAATTGGGTCATTTAAAGCACATGGCATAATTTTGTATGAGTTGAATCTAAGGTTGACACTTGGAAGCAAATGATTTAGTTTCCCATAGGCCCCCTTTCCTCTTCCTCTCTAGTGGAATCATATCCCCTCTAGTGATCTTTACACATCCATCTTGGACCATTTTATCAATTTCCAATATAATATTTACATACATTTCGGATTGGCATGATAAGCCAATCTTATTTTCAAATATATGTGTGTGTGTGTGTGTGTGTATCGTAATGCCCCCAATTTTGACTTGGAATGTGTTTAATAAAAAATTAAGTGAATGATGTAAATATGCTAGTATGAATTCCTAGTGTGGAGGTCAAGGCCAAGGCCCGACAAGTGAATGGCTAGGAATATATATATATATTCGATGGATAAAAGCATAATTTTAGTATATATCTTAATAAAACGGCATTCTTCGGGTATGTTATTACAACTTTCCAAGTCTCTTTTGATAGTTTTCTCCAAAAGAAGATAAAGTCTCATATTTACCTCTTATTACAGATTCAAAATTTTCTAGTTCGTCCTTAAAGTACATTACAAAATTTGATACCTTTGTAGGCATAAACTCGTATTCAAGATTCAGTTACATCAATACAAAAACAAAAGATATAGCTTTAGTGTGTGAGTGGTTCATGTTGACACCCAGGGTATCCTTATCCTTCAAGCAATCATGCTAAGTCAAAATTATTCTAGAAATGGGGGATGGTAATATTTTGAATTCACTCCTTCTCTCTCCTCCACAATGTCCCATTGTCTTATTTAGAGTTAAAGACCTCACTTTGAAATCCCATATATAATGTTATTTATTTCCCTATAAATATGTTCCAACTATAAATTAGAGTAAAGAGAGTAGATCCTCCATACTTCCTCCAAGAGAGTGAGTAACAATAAATTTTGACTGGTTTGTTCCTTTACCGAATCACATTTAATGAGTCCTTGAACACCTACAAGTCCTAAATTCCTTTCTTCAATTACAGTAATAAAATGAGTTTTAGAGACATTACCTTGGAGTAGTTGTTTGTCCCAAGCCCGAGACCAACTTTGAACTTATAGCATAATACTTCATTGATAAACAACACACCTCATGCCCCACCTATACCTGTATCTCCATGGGTCATCCCGTTGAAGAAAGGCCATGGTTTGGATCGGTCAATAATTTCGGGTTTCACCCGTCTTACTATTTATTTATGTATTTTTATGTGGAAAAAATATCAAAATGTTTTAATGTTTTTAGGCACAAAGTGAGGGCATAGTGGATTTCTCTTCAAACAGGGATTTGTTGTGTGTTAAGCAGACTCTCCAAGCAATAATAAGGGGTAATGCTTTGTAATCTTGAACTAGTTTGTTGTCACAACATTTCCTCATTCCTTCTTCTATACTTCGTTCCCGCCAAGCATTAGTAATGCATGTAAGAGTGGCAATTTCATTCTAAACCTAAAAAATGAATGAGCAATTCATATTGAGATGAACATTTGTTTCTTTACATAGACAATAGAGTGGACATATTCCCAACCCATGAAAGGATCACTTATGCATCTAATACCAGGTTAGAGATTTGTTATTCAAAAGGCACCACATGAAGATATTCATATTTAAAGGACATTTAAATCACCAAATGATCTTCCACCACCACACTTGTTCCAAGTGATTATCATTTGCACTTAAAAATAAGTATTCGACCTTAGGGGTGTAGCTCCCCATAGGTGTTGTTATCTAGACCTATGAGTCATTGTGATTCGTGATTTGATTGTGGCAAGATTTTAGTTTTGAAATGAAGGGCATCCAAATATGTGTGTCCTTCCCACTAAAGCTCAAAAAGTGTGTGGTTAGCCATGCTTGTCCCCATATGCTAGTATTATGCAGGTTTGCTACCTGGTGTTGATTGAAGTGTCCTTGGTCTCTGAGCCTCTAAATCATATGAGTAGATAAATAATGTGAGTGGATACTTACAACCCAAGGATCTTCCCCCATTTGTACTTTAATTTCATCTCCAATTTTCCAAACTAGTCCATTCACGATCACCAGGAAAACCAACACTAGAGCTTTCTAGAAAGACGAAACATTTTGAGTTCTTTTCCTTGGTCTTCTAATCCAATCCTCCACCCCTTCTGGGTAAATATATTTCATTTTTATGAACTTGTACCACATCACTATTCCATTGATGAGCTTCCATACACATTTTTCTACCAATGCCTTTGAGAAAAAAAGTGTAAATTTCTAAGTCCCCATTTGCCTTATCTTTTGGGTTTGATTAGCTTCTCCCACTTGAACAGGAAGGATACACTTTTCACTCTTTCCTTTCCATAGGAATGTGAAACACCTTTTTTGAATTGTTTATAATATCCCTTTAGGGATCCACGCAAGGGACATCTAGTAAACATGAGTAGCGTCTAGTACATTTTTCATCAACACCAAATGACCCCTCTTGGATAGCCATCGGTTGCACCAAATGTTTATTCACCTCTCCAACTTATGAATAATCCATTTTCAGTCTGATTTCATGTAAGAATTTGGTTTGAAGTAGAAACCAAGGTACTTCAGATCCTCTGTGAAGTCATCTTGTTGATATGGGAACAAATTCATAAAATAACGCTCATCCTCATCTACTTTCCCCACCAGGGATATGATCAATTTATTTTCATTGATATTCATACATGTCGTTGATTCATAGAAATTAAGTTGATTTGGTTTTCATATTGTCTCTTTGAGTCCCATCATAGAATATTAGGATATCATCTACAAATAGTAGATGTGTAAGGTAACGACTACCCTTCATATGAATCCCTTGAGTTGTCCTCTATTCTTTGCATCCAAAATGGCCTTGCTTAGGCCTTATGCCACCAAAAGAAACAAAAGAAGGGATAAAGGGAAATGTTTTCAGATTCCTCTCCCCATTCGAAAAAAATAGAGAATGTAGCTTTGATTAAAACTACTAATGAGATAGATGTGATTTAGCTCATGACCAATGAAATGAAAGAAACACAAAAACCCAGATGAGTCAGCAACATCCTGATAAAATTCCAACTAACCTTATCGAATTCCTTTTCCAGATCAATTTTGATAATGGCAGTCTTAAGGTTCCTTGTTTTAATGGAGTGCAGACATTCTTGTGCAACCCTGATTGGATCATGGATCTGACACCCTTCTAGAAAACCAAATTGTTCCACTCATATGGATGAGGAGATAAGATTTTTTAACCATCAAGATATGACCTTCAAGATCACTTTATAGATGCAATTACATAGCGAAAGTGGACGGAAATAGTCAAAAGAGGAAGGGATGTCTTTTTTTGGAATCAACGCTAAGAAAGTAGAATTAAATGTAAACAAAATTGTGCCAATTCTTCTGGATTCTTCAATAACTAGTAGAAGGTCTCTCTCAAATAAGTCTATAAAGCCTAGGAATAATTCAACTGACCATCTGTCCAGTCCTAGGATTTTATCCTTCTAAAAACTGTATAGGAATTATTGTAGTTCTTTCCTTGTCACTTCCTCCATTAACATTCAGTTATCCTCCTACTTGACAAAACTGGGATAGTATTGCATTGAACAAAAACTTCTACAAGATTTGCCCAATCCTTAGCCTTAAACAAATTACTAAATTGAGTTACACCAACCCTTGCTATATCATCAAACTTACAGACTTATGGGCCTTCCAGGTTAACTATCTTCCAGATGGTATTGGTGTTTCTCTGCATATTATCATAATTATGAAAGTATTTGGAATTCTTATCCCTCGCTGCAAGTCATGCTGCTCCACTTTTCAACCTCCAAGCCACTTCCTTTGTTGTTAGGAGTTCTCTCTTTCTTCTTCCCAAGTTCACTAGCATCACCCTACTATTCTTCGAACTATATCCCCCATTAGTAGAGTCATAGAGTTTTGTTAGTTTGTTCTCAATTGCTCAAAGCTCATCCTTGTCCTTCTTTTTCTTACTAGCAACCCACCCAACAAGGGTTTCTTTAATATTTTTATTTATTTTTTATTATTATTTGTTTTCCATATTGGAAAGGAACTAACCCTGCTCACATGAGTGGAGCGAGAGATCGTAGTGAACCCAAAGGCTATTGAGTAGTTTAATAAAGCTAATCAACCATCCATAACAAAATTTGAATGGGTTAGGTGGCTTCTTTCCCCCATCTAAAACTTCCATTAGGATTAGGAGGTGGTCATGATCACCATTAGTAATTACCCATTGCTTTATTCGAAATGAGTTGTTGAGGAAACTTTCATACAACAAAATCATGTCTAGTATTTTGGTGATGTGGTCGATCCCTACTCGCTTATTAGACCACATAGGTTTAAGTTTGTTAGGAGCGATGTCCACAAGGATAACTTGTGGACATCCATATAAAATGATATGTAAGTAAGTCCACTTGTGCATTTTGAACCCATACCTCTGAGAAACCAAGTGAGAGGTTCAAGTCACCCCCAAGTATGACCAAATACTTATGAATGCAAGGCCTTTTTTTGCAGGTCATTGTTGGGCACCCTATATGCAAGTTAATTAAAGCCAACATACAGAGTGTTCAATATAACTTGTCAACCAATGGAAGCATTTTATTTCAAAGATAATGTGCATTGTATATGCTTAAACACTAAGTAGCTGATACTGTAACTGAATTATCCTACTTTTTTGTTCATCCCAACTCATCCCGAGATCAACTTAATGTAATTTACCGTCTTACAATCCTTAATCTAGAAATGAGAGGTTCATAAAATAAACATCTAGATTTATTTTTTCAGAAAGTTAAATCCTAAATTACCAGGCCATTTGAATATCCATTATAACTATCTCAATCCAATTTAATCTATAATTCATAAATGTAGAAATTGAGCTTCAACAATTGTAACTACAAATGGACTTAATTAACAAGACTCAAGAAAGACATCAATTGAAAGAAACTAAGGATGAGATCGACTGTTACAACTAGCACACATTCTGCATAAAGGAAATTAGTCTACACAGTTGACTGTCACACCACTCTGCCGCAACTCACAAGGAATACAATTACTGGTCGATTGAAGGCACACACAATAAATCATTATTGTTGTGGTTGTTAGAAAAGAATAAATCTACTGTAACATCCACACCACACAACAGAGGAAATAAATACCTAATTAACTCAGCAATCTCTGTAGGAAGGCGGGCCCAGCCTTTGAACATAGACGCCAGAAAGTAACACACGTTAAACGCCGAGATCAGAAGAATCCTACTCCTTGTATTAAATAATAAAACTGAAGCTATAGTCTCTATCACAGCTTATACAATAAAATCAATTAATTTCCAACCCCTGGCTCGGAATAGTTCCCAGTATTTATACATTCACAATCATAACTTCTACCCATTGATAGTGGGAAACCATGAAGATCTTTGATCTTCAGGCTACCCCAATTATGATATGTTGTTACAGCTGTGGCAAGATAGAAGAAAAAAATATAGGAAGGTTTTTACTCGAGCCAGCAATGAGAATCATGATCAATCTAGAAGATGCTCCGTTCGTTGCAGCTACCCTTGAGCAGAAGCGCACTGTTGCATCCAAATTTGTTGCAACCAAGCCTGTTGTAGCCACCTTTGTATAGCTTGCATGGAATAGTAAACTTTGACTGTGTCCTTTATGCAGAGATGGAATAGGTGGTGATCATCTTAGTAATGAATGTTCATCTCTCTCTTGACTCGTTCATCCTACTACACCTGTATCCTTTACATCTCGAATTATCTTTATAAAATCACCATATGTTAGCATAATTCAAGATATAGAGCCCCGATTACAACAATCATAAGTATTAATAAGATAATACAATAATTAACCATACCTATATGAATTGAGGGATAAAGTGAAGGAAAACATCTGTTTGGTGTATATAATGGAGTAAGATAAGGCAAAAAGGGATAGGTAAATGTGGTCAAAAAGGGGTCATTTCTGGGCCCAACATATCCCCCCAACTATCATGTTGCATGTCCCCATGCAACAACCCCCATTTGTCTGAATCTAAATTTGGCATTGTGATTCGTCCATGGAGAGAGGAAAAGTTATATGGGAGTTTAGGTGTTCCCTGTTTTTCCAAAAATCCATTATAGACAACCCAATATCTCCAACACTTCTTCTCTTCTGCCTTTGTCAATGAGAAGTCTTCCCTGTATGGTTTTGTTGGCCACCAGATGAGAGGGAATTTGAATTTGAGTCCCATCCAATTAACTCCACATTCCTTCATGCATCCAACATATCCCTCAACCCTGGAAAGTGCATGTTTAAAATTCCTGTAATAGTAGGGATCTCTATTTCTCAAGGTTGAAGAGGCAGCCTACCATCTATGTTGGCTTCCTTCCAAAGCCATTTGCTGATGCTTGGAAATATAGCTGACACTGGTAGAGATAACCTTTTCTTGAAGTTCCATCATCTATTGAGTTTGGATGGGACATGTGAGTCTACCCTGCTGATGATCAAGGAGAAGACGAGGGGTTTGAGGTTCACTTCGAACCCAAAGGTTAGAGTGGGACTCATTATGAGAAAAAGTTTGGAAGGATATTTCCCACTGAACATGATTGCTAACAAAGGAGGCAAAATCCCTTAGCTGAAAATCACCTAAGAAAGGGGTAGGATTCGAATGGCAGTCCAAGGGACAAGCCAACTCATGTAAATAAAGCTCACAAAGCAAGTTTTTCTCATCAAAATAACTTTTCAGAAATGTTTCCAGGAATTTCGCTGAGGTTGCTATTTCATAAGGTCTCCCTTCTTTTACAGCCTTCAGTTTAAACCAAATGAACTGTTCAAATAAAAACAAAGGGTAAGAGGAAGATGGTGCTCTGGTACATATCAGTTCCTGGGAGAGAGTGTATAGCTGGTCTTTTTCCACCTGCATGGATTTGAACTTTTTTAGCTCCTTTAGCTCTTTCTGTATCTCTTCCCAGCGAAATTTCTGGAACATTAGTTCTTCTGCCCATCTTTCCTTCAATTCCATGATGGTCTTCCTATGTTCAGCAAGGGGAACCATTCCTTCTTGGTACCTCTCCACCTGACTCTTCCACTTCCTCACTTATATTCTTAGGAGTGAGAGATCTTGGGTCAGCCTTTGGATCCCTTCATCTTCAGCATGATCTTCATTATCAGAATCCCAATTGACAAATTTTTGTGAAAGTTGAATCCATACCTAGCCACTTGATGCTTTAGCTTGAAAATTCTGCACTGCCTGTATGGGTATTCCTGCAATAACTTATGGGGATGTTGGTTCTTGTGTAACAGCATCCCCTCTTTGAATTTATCCTACAACAACTTCAACCATAGGTGCCTCTGAAACAACTTCTGGGGATGTTGGTTCTTGTGTAACAACATCCTCTCCTAGGAGTTCTCCTACGGCAACCTCAACAACCAATTGTGAAGGTGTTGGTTCTTGCGTGGCAACCTCTTCCACAACTTTAATCTCCCCATCTGCCTGATTGTCAGCTATAGCTTTGACAGGGAGATGCAAGGCTACTGGTTCTTGTGTATCAGAGCCCTACCCTTCTATTTACTCATGTTGTTAGGGTTGTTCTTGAGTTACTTCCATGTTCTCTGCAATATGGAGTTGTTCTTCGATAATTTCAGTGTCCCCCGAGGAATGTGATTGCATTTGTTCATCCTCTCCTAGATTCAAATCAAGGATTATGTCCACCTCGGGATTGATTTCTTCTTGTTGCATGAGAATCTTAGCAGAAATTTATGGGGATGTTGGTTCTTATGTGACAACATCTTGGTCAACTTCATCATTATCCTACGACTGAGGTTCCATCTCTATTAATTATGTGCCCCAAGACAGTTCAGGAGTCACATCATAGACTTCTTCATTAAAATCAGGAATGTTTTCAGTCTCTGGTTCATCTGCCCCAATTTGGGTGGCGAATTCAACAAGAATGCTCGGGGGTGTTGGTTATTATGTATTAGCACCCTGTTTATCTTCTGCTTCCAATTGCTGAGGTAGCTCTTAGGGAGATTCACTTTCCTTCCAATCAAATTGTCCCAGGAGCACTTATGTTTATTCTGCTGGTTGTGACTGTACTTACCCATTTTCTCCCTTTTATGTACCAGGGATCATTTCTATTTCTTCTACATCCCTCACTTCCAGCTTAGGTGCTTCTTGTCCTTGTTCTTCCACAGTTGTTGGTATGGTTGTTGTGTCACAAAGGCATGAACTATGAATTTGTAGCCTGAATGGTTAAAGATTTCTCCACACACTGGGCAGACCACTCTCTCTTCCTCCTCACCATCCTTAGCAGGAGGTGATCCTTCTAATCAGTCTGCAGCTTCCTTTCTACCTACTTCCTGCATGCTTCCTTCCAGTTTTCTAGTTCTTTCCGAAGTGTCTATACTTCTTCTTTCAGTAGACCATTTTCATGCAAAAGTCCCTCAATTTGAGGTTCCTCTGTAGCCAGCTCCTATGGGGCATCATTTTCTTTAGGTCTAAGAATGGGGAATTCAATCTGTACTTCTAGGGTTTCCCATCTTGCCCGTGCTGCTTCAGCTGCTGTAACCGACCTGGTTATTTTTCTTCTTATAGGTAGTGATGCCTACACCTCCTCTTTTGACCTCCTTCTTTTCTTTCATGGTGCAGGAATCTCCAGATTTGTAGCTAATGTGGAAGGGATGTATTCTATCTCAGCGTCCTCCTTTTCTTCTTCAATCAGAGTTCCCCCCCATTTAGGGGAAGATTCAATGTTCAATACCTCTGTATTATCTTTGATTATCGTGGCTCTAACATCCTCGGCTTCAGCTATCACAGCATCCAATGCTGCTCCAACTTCAGCCTCTACTGTCAAAGCTTCCACATTATTTAATCTTTCCACGGGGTTTTCTCTTGCATCTTCCTCCAATTCCTCTGCTTGGTCATCTGACTGATCATCCGATCCAGTCTCATCTCCCCCCCCCCAACGAAATTGGAGGGACTCTGGTCCTCCTATTGCTCCTCATCCCCCCCCCAACTGTACATTTGCATGCTCCTCTTGGATTTTAACAACCCCCAAGAGTACAGGTACTTTTAGTTCTACCTCTATTGGAACGCCAGGAAAAAGGGTTAGTTCTTGGTTTATTTGAATTGGACCTATGAATTGATCCCAAGTTTGGTTCCTTTGAGCTAAGGCCCTTAAGATTATTAATTTGATTATGCCATGGTGGGTAAGGGAGGAGTTTGGATGCTTGGTTGTTTTGACAAACCCCGCCATATGGTGTAGGTCTTTAAATAGATAAAATGGCATATTCAGTAAGGCCCTATGGCGTAGATGAGACAATAGAGGAAGTTTAGAATAATAAACAATCTGATACCTACCTTCATAGGTGATATACTTTTTGAGGAATACTACTACTTGATCCCACGGCCGAGGCAGTGATTGTAACACTATCCCTCGCCTTGATTGATGAATTTGTTCCCCCTCTATCAGAAAATCCTGTACTGCAGCAGCATTGGGGGTTCTTCGACCAAACCAGGATCTTCCCACCTGAGGAAGGACGGTGACTTCAGCCACTATTTCTTTAGAGACTTCTATATGCAAGCCCCTAACCTATGAGTGGGTTTCTGTAAGATTTAAGGAAAATTGTAGAGCTTCCTCTCGATAGAACCCATTTAGGCATTGGAAGAATTCAATCCAGCCCGCAGCTTCAAAAATAGCAAAAACTTCAGCATTTCTTCTCAGTTCTTGTGTATTTGGAGGTTTGTGCCGAGCTGGGATACCCATGTTTGTTTGACTTCTGAATTCTTTATCAGCCCAATAGATTGCAAGTCCCAACAATGGAGGTTAAAGCACAAAGTATGCGTGAACAGTTGAGAGTGGAGTTGGGTAAATTCAGAAAGTTAAGAGCATGGAAATGTTTGGAAAATTTATCCCAAATTAGGAAAGGTGGCAGTTATCAGATAAGATTAAATGGCCATTAAGTCGTACAAGTGGACAATTAATAGTATGCGGGTGTAATAATGGGCGCAAAAAGGAAGGCGTGATTAATTATGTCAAATCTAGTTAACGCTCAATCAAGTAGATAAATTGAACCATACCTTCGTAAATATGCTATGAATCATGACCCTTGAGGATAATAAAGTGTGTGAAGTGAAACCATCTAAATTTGAACATTATTGCAAGTGCGTTGTCATGATCTTTTCTCCTGGAAGACCAAGACCATCTTGTCAATCCTGCCGGAAACATAATGAATGCTGTGAAGTAAGTCGGAATTGCCGGCAACAGGAATTCTGGCAAGATCTAGAGGAGTCATGAACCAAAATTGTAAAGAGTTCTGCCAATATTGGGGGAGTCACAGCCGCGAGCCATAGAAAAACTAACCATTTTGGCGGAGTCGCAACCGTGAATCATAGAAAAATTAGCCAGTTTTGGTGGAGTTGCAGCCACTGGAAAAGGTAAAAATGGGAAAAATTGAAACGGAGTTGCAGCTTCATGGGACAGAAAAAGGCATTAGGTTACGGTGTTGCAGCTGTAGATAAAGGGAAAAATAGGCAAGGTTTTATGGTATTGCAGCTGCGTGGAACGAGAAAAAGGGTGTTATTTTACGGTGTTGCAGCTGCATGGAATGGGAAAAAGGGCGTTATGTTACGGTGTTGCAGCTGCAGGTAGACAAAAAAAATAGACAAATATTTATGGTGTTGTAGTTGCGCAGAACAGGAAAAAAAAGCGTTTTTTATGGTGTTGCAGCTGCAGGTAAATAGAAAAATAGGCAATTTTTATAGGAATCGCAGTTGTGACTGATTGTTCACTATTGATTTTAAGGAGTTTTCTTCTGAAGCAGGAAGTTACAAAAGGATTCCCCTGGTCATTAGGCTCAATCATGACCATTGCTCCTCAAGTACATCCCTGCACATATTCTTAAAAAAAATGGATCAAGCACAAAGGAAAAATAAAAATAAAAATAAAAATATCAATTTATTTATGTACAAAAATTTATGTAGGAATCACAACGATTGTCTAAAGATTGACAGGGCCAGAGAAAGATTCTTTCTCTTGTTCTAACTGGTATTTCGGATCAACTGCAATCTGTGAAGTGAATGCGTCCTTCAAAATGGGCTTATGGTACGGTCGTAGCCTGTGACCATTAGCAAATAATGGTGCACGATTCTCATCAATGGTAACCAGGCGAACTGTACCATTATCAAATACTCTATCTACCAGGTATGGACCCATACATCTTGTGCGTAACTTACCCTTGAAGTCCCTTTTGAATCTTGAATCATATAATAATGCCTAGTCTCCTTCATAGAAGAATTTCCTTTTGATGAATCGATCGTGCCAATTAGATCTCTGTTGTTGAATTAATACTGTCTGATCCACAGTAGCTAAATGTTTCTCATCAAGTTCATTCAATTGATTCAATCTTCTCCTCTGGGCTTCAGTCACATCTAAGTTTACCTCCATAGTTGTCTTCAAGGTCTTGATTTCGAATTCAATGGGGAAGACAACACTTTTTCCATACACCAAGTCATAACGAGAGAAACCTGTAGTATTGCACCAAGTAGTCTGTATGATGGCTCCTGATTGTTTTGGTAAGGATGGCTTCAATAACCTTGTTAGTGCTTTCCACCTAGTCATTGGCCTGGGGAAGGTACGGTGAAGCTATCTGATGCTGAATATGGTACTTCTGTAGCAAAGCTTCAAATTGATGCGACACAAACTGAGGTCCTCCATCTGTAACCACTTCCTTGGGTACTCCAAAACGGGTAAATATTTCACCATACAGGAAATCGATTACAGCGTGGTCATTCGCTTTCACCAAAGGCACAACTTCTACCCATTTTGCCATGTAGTCGATACAAACCAAGATGTAGGATTTCTGCCTGGAATGAGGGTTGATAGGGCCAACAAAATCTAAGGCCCATCTGTCAAAAGGTTCAACCAACAACTGTGGTTGAAGAGGCATTTGATCCAATATGTTAGGTTGGCCCATCCTTTGGCAGTTGTCACAAGACTGGACATATTTTTTTCATACCTGAAAAGTGTCTGACAATAGTAGCCCATTCTCAGCACCTTATGACCTGTCCTCCTATCTGCAAAATGTCCCCCACAAGGCTCGTCATGGTAGGCCTTCAGAATATGGAACATTTCATCTTCTCTTAAACATTTTCTGATCTCAATATCAGGGCCTGTGTAGAAGAGATGACCACCTATCCAACAATACCTGACACTTTGTTGAATGATTTTCCTCTTCTCTCTTTTTGACAAATGTGTCAGAAGCTTCCCGGCAACCAAGTAGTTATCAACATTTGCATACCAAGGGGAATAAGCTGAAACTGCAAATAAGTGTTCATCTGGAAAAGAGTCCTTAATAGACAGATTATCATCACTTTTAGTAAAACGAGATAAGAAATCAGCGACAACATTTTCTTTTCCAGGTCTGCCTATAATAGTGATATAAAATTCCTGTAATAATAACATCCATCTAGTTACCCGAGCATTTGTAACGGGTTTATTCATTAGATACTTGATGGCTGAGTGGTCGGTGTGCACAAAGGTGGGATATCCAGTGATGTAGTGTCTAAATTTGTTAATGGAGTAAACAATGGCTAAAAAATCATTCTCGGTAACAGTATAATTAAGTTCAACAGGGGCTAAGTTTTGCTAATGTACTAGACTACATAAGGTGCACATCCTTCATTAATAATGAAAACAAAGGAGAGACAAGTTTGGAAAAGTTTTCTATAAATATTCTGTAATAACCAGCATGCCCTTAGAAACTACACACTTCTTTCTAAGTTCTAGGAGTGGGTATATTTTTTATTACCCTGATTTTAGAGGGATCTACCAGGATGCCATCAACAGAGATAAAATTCCCCAGCACTACCCCTTCACTCATCATCATATGTCACTTTTCAGTGCTCAAAGATAGTTGGGTCTGCTTGCAGCGTGTTAAAACCTTTTCCAAAATTTTCAATGCTTCTTCAAAGTCCTTACCATAAGGAGTAAAATCATCCACGAAAATTTCCATACTATCATTAACCAATTCTGAAAAGATGCCAATCACAGCTCTCTGAAATGTGGCTGGTGCATTGCATAAGCAAAAGGGAAACACCCTGTATGCAAAAGTCCCCTAAGGACAGGTGAAGGTAGTTTTATCCTGGTCTTCAAGAGCAATCTGGATTTGATTGGACCCGCTAAACCCATCCAGGAAGGAGAAAAAATTCTTTCGAGATAAGATGTCAAGTACTTGATCGATGAAAGGCAGGGGAAAGTGATCTTTTTGTGTTTCCTTGTTCATCTCTCTATAGTGCACACAGACTCTCCATTTACCATTCTTCTTGGGTACTATCATGAGTGGAGACACCCACTCGTTGTCTGAGATGGGATATATAAATCCTGCTTCCAAGAGTTTTTTATTTTCTTCCTTCACAATGTCCCTAAGATTGGGGTTCATTCCTCGTTGAGGCTGGCACACAGGTCAGGAGTCACTTTTGATATAAATGTGGTGGGTGCATAGATTAGAAGGGATGCCCTTCATGTCTGTGTACTCCCAGGAAAATGCCCCCTTATGTTTTTTTAAGAGAGTGATTAGGCGTTCCTGTTCATTTGGAGCAAGACTGGGATTGATATTCAGGATTTTTCCAGACTCTATCTCAACAGGAACACTTCTTGAATTTTTCAACACTAGAACTATGTGAGTATCATTGACTAATGTCTCCTCTGTGAGATTTTCTTGTTCTTCTTCACCTAGAGTAGCATTAAGGATCTAATAAATTTGCTTATTGACATAAGTGGGTTCACTAATGAAATTATTAATAGCATCGTCTTCAGTTTCATCTTTAAAATTCAAGGCCTTCCCTATCGTTAATAATGGCTGAACGCCCTCCTCTTCCTTTAGCTCCATCCATAAAGGAGTTTCATCTTCTAGACTCGGTCAAGCTGGAGGATAGAGAGTGGGGTTCTTTATCTCGGTTCCATATGATATGGTCATAGACCCAGACCGACAGCTGATGCAAGCATCAGTTGTATCTAACCAGGCCTTCCCAGGATCAGTGGGTGTCCCCCTAGCTGCGAATTGGGTTGTAAAACCAAGAAGTCAGTAGGATATTCCCACGAATCAGCTGAGATAATGAGGTCATCCAATATTCCTTCGGGTTTAATTGTGGATCTATCTGCAAGTTCTAAAACAGTAGGAGTTGGCCTCAGATTAGTGAGCCTGAGTTTCCTTATAGTTTCAATGGTCATGACGTTAATTGTTGTGCCTAAATCTACACATACGTTGGGTATCTGTGTGCTCCCAATATGCACAGTGACAGTGGGATTCCCAGGATCATCATATTTGGCGAAGAGGGTTTTTCCCATTATTAACTTAGATAATTTCCCTATGACATGAACAGTGGGAGGATCCCTGGGTTTTCTTCCTGGTTTTCTTTATGCACAGACCCCGAACGGTTCTGGCATAGATAGGCACATCGTGAAGGGCCTGAAGGAGTGAAATTTTGACATAAAGGTTTTTTAACTCTTCTAAGAGGTTAAATTGAGGTTGTCCCACTGCCTTTGGTGGTATTAATCCTTCATGGTATGGTGGTTCCCTAACCAGTTGTGTAGGATGTGTGTCGGTAGATCTTTCTTCTTGTGTTTCAGCGGGTATCTTGGTAGGATTTTCAACGTCCTTAATAATGGGGATTGTTGTATTCAATAAGTACTGTTGGTTCATCCTTTCTTCAGGAACAGAGGATGGAACATCCTCAATGACCAAAGGCTCCACCACCCTCCCTGATCGTAAGCGGATGTCGTTACAAGGAACTAGAGTAATGGAGTAAGAGGGCATGTTGGTAGTCTCAAATTGATGGTCTGCTTTATTGTTTGGATTGGGGTTAGGTTGAGAAGGCAGTTGTGGTTGTATAGGCACATTGGGGACAACATTATTATGGAGTTGCAGCTGCGACTATCGATATTGCTGATAAGGCTGAGGATATTGTTGAGGAGGTGTTGACGGGCATATGTGACTATGCACGTAACGGGGAAGACAACCCAGACCGAGATCCTTAGAGCAGGTTCCAAGCTGTTTGGGATGGTTGTTTTCGACAGGTTTAAAGGCTTTGTTAGCCTGAAATTCTAAAACTAAAACAAAGCTATTGTTAAATCTATCAAATACCTACGAATATACACAACAAACTTATTAACAAATGTACAAATTAAATGAGTTAATCTGATTACTAATGAATTATTAATATAATTAAATTAATCTATGAACTAAATCTATACAATTAATCTTAACTTATAATATAATAATCATAAAATTAATCAAATATTAACATGTTTAAATAATTACAAAATTGTATTATTAACAAATATACATTAATTACAAAAATCAAAGACTAATCTCACAGCAGTATAAATATTAAATTCTGATTTAATGAATTGTTAATAACATAATGAAAAGAAAAGAAATTGTGTTATTATGCTGTAAGTTTGATCCTGAATGTGATTCATTGGCTGGTTTTCATAACATAGTTTAAAGAAACAGCATATTAATCTATCCTCGATCTTATCCTGATCAAAAGTGAAAAGAATATTAAACCTGGAATCGAATTATGCTGATAGGAATACTGCATGAATACACTTGATAATATTTAAAGAAATTTAAACATTAACAAAACCATACAGTAATCATTACATATTATATAAACAATGATATCGATCATTAATTAAACAACATGACATATCAGCAAAATCAAAAACATTAAAAATTGATAATCGTACAAGACATGTATATTTGCAAAATTCTTTAGAGAATCATAACAAACATAGATAAAGTAGAAAAGAAATGACAAGACTGATAGATATCAAAACTATATGCCAAGTATACAAACTATAAACATATATTAAAAATATCACCAATTTAACATATCGTAGCTGAAGACAGATAGCTGTCTAAAATCGCAGATAAATCAAACCAGAGTCTTGTTGTCTCCTCTCCCTCAACTATCGACCTCATGCAGCAGTGTTTTCTGAGCTTACAAGAGAGAAATCTCTTCAGCTTTGGCAGCCCCCACGTCCACCTCCCTTCCAGCAAATTCCAGTCTGCTTAAATAACCAAAAACGGAATCCAAATTAGGTTTTACACAGGCGAAATTTTGCCGGTCGCAACTGCAAAAATTGTGTCCAAAAAATCCCCGAAATCTCCCAGAATCCATCATTTTTTTTAAAATCATCGTGAGTACAACTAAATGGGTCCGTTCTGAGAAAAACCCATGTGGCGGATTTTTCAGATCTATCTCCATTTGTTCACAACGTGGCTTGAAAAAATACCTATTATTTGAAAACGCGTTTTTAATAACTAACAGAGAATAAAATTCGTCTCCTAGCAATTTCCAGAATCATAACAATCTCCTTAGTATCTGCACATGAAAAACAAAAAACCTAATAAAAGAAAGAAGTGTAAACAGAATTCAATCATGAGAAAATAAATAGCTTAACCAATTATCTTTCCAACTCTTTTGGCGTTTTCAAAATCTGCGATTTGTTTCAATATGTACAATTAAAACATTTCAGCATCTACAAGATATTTGTTTTATCATTATTAGCAATATAATAATCCATAGATTCGGCTGACATCTCTCAAATCTCTACAATATCGGAGAATAGATAGTTGGTTTAATATGAGGATCCCGTTGTA
>LPNX010895517.1:0-64998 GCA_001517045.1 Pseudotsuga menziesii | reverse complement strand
ATAACAATTCGTATGATACTTTGCAAAACGACTTAAAATAATTACATATTATTTGAAGCTCAAACCATATCTTTTGCAATCGATGATAAGTACATATTATTTGAACCTCAAAACATATCATTTGCAATCAATGGTTAAGGTTAGTTAGAATTGCTTTTAATTAATTGTCATTTGACTATAGAGTAAAGGCGTTTTTAAACCATGTCAAATAAACATTGACAAGGCTCAACCTTAGTGTAAACCTTTACAAATAATGTTTTGTATGCTCAACTTGCCAATGACAATAATAATGAATCCTATCATTATTTATAAAGTCAATTGTGCTTATTGGGTTCTAATATAGTATAGGAGTCTCAGTTATAATGTCTCATTGATATAGACCTTAGATTAGAAGTTCTAGGTAGTAAAATCTACCATAGTAGTTATTATAAACTACAACTTATTATGAGTGAGGCATCATGGTAATAGTAATTTTACTATGGTGTAAACCATGCACAAGGTTTATAAATTATACTAACAACACTGATAATGTATTTACATATGATTCAAATCTTATAAAAGTGGTGGTAGGTAGAATTCCATCTTGAGATGATGTATCTAGGTAAAGGAACCAATTTTATAATGTCATGGAAATTTCCATGTAATAAGATCTCTACAGAATGCAAGTAACATTTAGATTGGTACAATATAAAATAATGTGATATTGTATGTTGTTACAATAATACATGCAGCAAGGCGATAATTTAAGTACTGAAGTTTAAAATTGATGTTTAGCATATGTACATAAAAACAACAGGTTAATAATCTCTATGGCTAGTAAGATAGAGACAAAATAGAAACATGTACTCTATTGAAAATCTTTACCATCAAGATTGATAGGAGTATTTTCATGAATAACAGACAGTACTTTGAAACATAACTTTAGCGATATAAGCATGTTAAAATAGAAGTAAATGTATGATGAAGAACTTGAGCTCTAATCTCACAGTAAGTATCTTTTGTTTCACTAAGTATGATAAAGATAACGATCTTTATATCTAAACTTGAATACTGTCTTAGAAACAAAGTCTATAGAAGACAATTACGTTACCTCATCAGAGCTTGGTTTAGAATAATCATTTTATTTACTAGCATATTAACATGCAACAAAAATACTTCTTGCTACCTTATGAATTAAACTTCTACTTGATCAATCATTACATGTTGAACCTGTAAGAACCAACAGTCCATCTGCGTTAGCATAATGCTAAGTAAGCCCAAGTTTTGAAAGATATATTTCACCTACTTGCCAAAAAGTAAAATTATTAGTAAAGCTAAAAGAAATCTGAATGCAGGTCATTCTTGTATACCTTATGAAAATGAAAGTAGTATTAATTATTGTATTATGAAACTAATTAATACTAATGGTTAAACTGTTTCATTTCTCCGCTAGCCGCTAGTAGTTATAAAACTGCGACTTTAGACATTTGATGTTACATTAAAAATTTTAAATTTTTGTGGAAATTCGGGGTTATGACATGTGGTATCAGAGCACAAGATTCAAACACTAGGCCTTGATGAAGATCAACTTGCTTATATGAAACAGTGTATTAAATCATTTTGTTGATGTTGTTTTCTTTTAATGTTATTAAACAGAGAAATTTGTTTTTGAGTTTAACAACAGGTATGGAGATACTAGAGGAATATGTGGAAGAGGAATCTCACTTTACTGAACAAGAAAACTTACAAAGAGACCCTATACAAGAAGGCATAACCACTAATTCCTCAGAACTTTTACAAACAGTAAAAGAATTAAAATCTGAAATGGAATTTGTTAAAAAAGAAAATGAGAGGATTCTGAGAGCTCAGGAGGAGCTGAATCAGATCCTAACAAAAAGATTTGAAACTGAGGGAAGGGGTAAAAGAGATAATTCATAAGATATAAGTCACCAACATAAGTATAAAAAGATTAAATAGACAAAAAATGAAAGCAGCTCATTTTCCGAAGTGTTTGGTGATCAATGTAATTTTCATTCTACTAGTGATAGTAGTGAGGATAACCACTATACCAGAAAGAGAAAATACAAACCACATGAAGAAATTTTTGGAGAGTTTAAAAAGATCAAACTGCCAACCTTTAATGGGGAAACTGAGAAGGGGGAGGAAGCGAAATCCTGGTTATCTGGGATGAAGAAGTACTTTCCGATTTATAACTATTCTAACCAATTAAACGCTAGAATGACTATCTATAATCTTTCAGGGAAAGCTGATATATGGTGGCAATATTTAAAGAGAGTGAAAGAAATAAAAGAGAAGAACATAAATTGGAGTACCTTCAAGATGTACTTTAAAAAGAAATTTTTATCTGAACAGTACTATGAAGAAAGAGCTAAAGAATTCTATGAGCTTAAACTAGGTGCAATGACTATGAAAGATTTGAACAGTAAGTTTTTAAGTCTGCTTAGGTATGTACCATACCTTGTAGATGAAAAACCAAAGGTACAACGGTTTCTCAGCTGTCTACCTTATCACATAAAGGATAGGATTGAGTATGACAATCCAAAAACTCTGGAAGAAGCTATGAGGAAAGCCAATTTCTGTTATGAACAGAATAGGAAAAAGGAAAGTATGGCTAACTAGAAGGCCAAAAAGAATAATAATTATGATCAAAAGAAGAAAGAGTTTGTGCCCAATCGGAATTCTAAAAATAATAAGGCTAGACATTTTCTTAATAAGAATTTCCAAGGGAATAAGAATAATTCACCAAACAATCAGAACAATCAAAAGAGTAAAGAGTCTACTAATAATCATGGTAATTACACGAAAAACTTTGAACGAAAAGAACCCATAAAGTGCTGGGAGTGTAATGGCCCACATTATGCCTCAGTCTGTCCTAATCGAAAAAAGACCGTCAGTAATATCCATACAATATAGGAGGAGATGATTATTGGAGATTTAGCGAGGACTATGCCCAGGATCAATGCAGCCTTGGAGAATCGACAAGCAAACTATCAAACTTCCATGGTGGAAGTAGAAGGTAAAATAAACCAAACACCCATAGCTATTTTAATTGATCCAGGAGCTAGTTTAAGTTATATTTCACCTAATTTGGTAGAAAAATGTAAGCTGCTTGTCGAAAAATTTGTAAGTTCTTGGTTGGTTCAGTTAGCTACTGGTGCAAAGAGGAAGGTAACTAGTTTTGTAAAGAATTGTGCAGTAGTTATGGATCAATTTGAAACTTTTGTAAAGCTTAATGTACTACCTCTGGGTTCTTATGACATACTAATCGGTATGGATTGGTTAGAGCAACATAGGGTGATATTAAACTGTTATGATAAAACCTTTACTGGTATACATAAATATGGAAAACCAATAAGTGTAAAGGGAATCCCTAGAAAAACAACTGTAAGGCAGATTTCTGCTCTGCAGCTTAAGAGAGTTGTTAGGAAAGGATGTAAGGCTTATGCAGTAACAGTAACTAATGAGGAAAATCTAAACAATACAGATAAATTAAAATTGGAGGATATACCAGTTTTAAAAGAGTATGCAGATGTATTTTCGGAGGAAATTCTGGGATTGCCTCCAAAAAGGGAACTAGATTTTACCATTGAACTGGTACCTAGTGCAGTACCCAGCTCAAAGGCCCCTATCGGATGAACATACTTGAACTTAATGAACTTAAATCACAATTAAAATAACTTATTGACAAAAAGTATATTCGACCCAGTGTGTCTCCTTGGGGGGCACCTATCATTTTCGTTAAGAAAAATGACGAAATTCTATGACTTTGTATAGATTACCGTCAGTTGAATAAGATGACTATTAAAAATAGATACCCGTTGCCTCGTATAGATGATTTGTTTGATCAACTACATGGAGCTACGGTGTTTTTAAAAATTGATTTGCGATCTAGATATCACCAAGTTAGGATTAAAGATGAAGATATTTTTAAGACAGCTTTTAGGACTCGATATGGCCATTACAAGTTTGTCGTCATGCCATTCGGGCTAACTAATGCTCCAGTTGTTTTTATGTGTCTAATGAATAATATAATGCATAAATATCTGGACAAGTTTGTGGTCGTGTTTATCGACGACATCTTAATCTATTCAAAATTTGAATAAGAACATACGGAACATTTAAAAATTGTTTTGCAATAATTACGAGATCATCAACTCTTCACAAAGTTTAGTAAATGCGATTTCTTTAAGGATAAAATCCAGTACTTAGGTCATGTGGTGACTAAGGAAGGAATTTCGGTGAAGATAAAGGTGATTGAAGATTGGCTAGTTCCTAAAAACGTAACTGATGTTCGATCCTTCATGGGAATTACCGGTTATTACCGGAGGTTCATTGAAGGGTTTTCGAGAATCGCAAATCTGATAACCTCTTTGCAAAAGAAGGGAAATAAATTTGATTGGAATCAGAAGTGCAAGGAGAGTTTTAAAAAGTTAAAAACTTTATTAACCAGCGCACATATTTTAAGAATAGTTGATCCAAATAAAGATTTTGTAATGTGTACTAACGTCTGCAATGATGGTTTAGGTGGAGTATTGACTCAAGAAGGGCATGTTATTGCTTATGAATCTAGGAAATTAAAAATTCATGAAAAGAATTATGCAACTTATGATTTGGAATTAGTTGATGTCATACATGCTCTAAAGATGTGGCGTCATCATTTAATAGGAAGAAAATTTATTCTAATGACAGATAATAAAGGTCTAAAATATCTCCTAGATCAACCTAATCTAAATGCTAGACAAGCTAGGTGGCTAGCTTTTCTAAGTGAGTATGATTTCGAAATTCAGTACATTAAAGGGAAAGAAAATAAAGTTGCTGATGCATTAAGTAGAAATGCAAGGTTGAACTTTGCGACAGTTATCAGCACTTATACAATAGATCTAGAAGAACAACTTAAAGCAAGGTTAGAACAAGATGAAATTCACCAAAAATTACAAGCAAAAACGAAAGAAAATCCAACAGAAAGTTTAAGTAAAGGGTACAGTTTGAATGAAAAAGGATTTTTACTGTATAAAGATATAATGTATGTACCTAATGTACCTAAAGTTAAGTTATTAATTTTATATGAAATCCATAAAACTCTTTACTCAGGCCATCCAGGTTATCAGAAGACTATAACTATGTTAAGAAAAGAATATTTTTGGCCAAATATGAAGACTGAACTGGCAGAATATATCGCTAGGTGTTTTGAATGTCAGCAAGTAAAAACTGCACATCAACACCCAGCTGGATTACTTCAGCCATTGCTCATTCCTAGCTGGAAATGGAAGATAATTAGTCTTGATTTTATTACTGGACTGCCTAAAAATAAGAATTTAAATGATTCTATAATGGTAGTAGTTGACAAATTGAGTAAAGCAGCCCATTTTATACTTGTAAAAACTATGTATAAAGTTGCAAACATAGCTGATATCTTTTTAAAGCAAATTTTTCGACTGCATGGGACACCGAAAGTTATAATCTCAGATAGATACCCTAAATTTACAGGTAACTTTTGGAAATCTCTGTCTTAAGGATTAAATATTACACTAAATTTTAGTACTTCGTTCCATCCTCAAACTGATGGACAGACTGAAAGAGTAAACCAAGTACTGGAAGATTTACTAAGAATGTATGTAAAGGATCAGGCAGGTAAATGGGAGGATTATTTGCATCTGGTAGAATTTGCTTACAATAATAATTATCAAGCTTCAGCCAGATTTAGTCCTTTCAAAATCTTGTATGGAAGGAAGTGTAACACTCCTATCTCTTGGAGTATTCTGGTGGACATATTAGTATTAGGTCCTGAATTATTGAAAGAAATGGAAGAAATTGTAAAGTAGGTGCAAGGTAATCTGAAAATTGCGCAAGATCGACAAAAAAGTCAAGCAGACCTTAAAAGAACTCCAAAAGAGTTTCAGGTAGGTGAACATGTGTTCATCAAGGTGAGGCCCAAAAAGAACTCTCTGAGGTTGGGTAGTTGTGCAAAATTAGTACCTCGTTACTGTGGTCCTTTTGAAATACTGTCTAGGATTGGACATGTAGCTTATCAGTTAGCCTTACCACCGAATTTAAGAGTTCATAATGTTTTTCACATTTCGATATTAAAGAAATATGTTCATGATGCTACTTATGTTGTTAACTGGAATGATGTACAGGTGGAACCAGAAGGATATTTTCTGGTGGAACCGGACTGTATCCTCGTGCGGAGGGAGATCACACTTCGGAACCACACCATTGGTCAGGTGAAGGTGCAATGGAAGCACCTTAGTCCAGAGGAAGCCACCTGGGAATTGGAAAGTCATATGTGGGATGCATATCCAAATCTGTTCCAGGAGAATTCTGAGGATGATGAATAAATAACATCGATGACGATGTTATAATTTAAGGGGGTGTGTATGTCACATGCCCCAATTTTGCAAAAACAATTTTATATTATTTGAGGAACAATATGTTAAATTTTACGCTAAGTTGTAATTGATGACCCAGTGGGGTCAAGGATATTTAATGTAAATTCTGAATATTTTATTTATAAATAAATAAAGGAGGAGATAACAGCTTAGGGGAGCTGTTAAAAGAGTGTTTACTGGTCAAATTGGTGGAGGAGACTAGGTGGAGAGCAAACTGACATGTGGCAGCATCCTCAAACCACTTTCAACTATTGCAGGTGGCAACCTCCCTACATTTGTGGTCATGATTCCCCAAGAAAGTGGAATTAGAGCAGGTGGCTCAATTAATGAAAACTGACACAAAAGACCTAGGCAATCATTAGAGAAAATTTGGGGTCTAAAATGGGCCTTATAAGAAAATGGCCAACAATAAATTTTGTGAGTTGGAATTCGAAAACCAATAGAATTTCAATAAAATGAGTCAACCATAATGGTTGAATTGACATATTTGTCATAAAAGAAAACTACTTTGTTTGTTTGTATTTTCGACATATCTCCATGTGTTTTTACTTAAATTTCAAGTGGGAGAGCTCGTTGGATGTGGAATTAAATTCCGCATCCAACGAGCTGTCTCGCTCAGAATTTGAGTAAACACATAGGGAGATATGTCAAAAATACGAACACAAAAAGTAGTTTTTTTCATTCTTCATCACGTTTTTCAGGTCTTTCTTGTTTTTGGGGTAGTGGGGTCCGTCAAAAGTATGGAGTGTGCATACTCGTTGGATGCGAAATTAAATTCCTCATCCAACGAGATCTCCCACTCAAAATTTGAGTAAACACATAGGGAGATATGTCGAAAATACGAACACAAAAAGTAGTTTTTTTCATTCTTCCTCCAAAATTAATAACTATTATTATATTATTTTAACTATTATTTTATTATTTTCCTTAGGAGGCCCATTTTAGACCTCAAATTTCCTTTAATGCTTTATAAAAATTCCCATTGAAGAGAGTTGAGGCTGCTCATTCTAGAGAAGTGATCATTCAGAGTGAATGAATGTACTTCAGAGAAATTCAATGGAAGGGAAATCACGAAAGTGTTTGAGGGGATAACTGCTGATTGATCTCTTTGCAGCTTTTAAGCTGAATATCATACTACTGAGAGCAGAGTGTTTTATTGAGGTATTGAACTAGTCAGTTGATAGAGGGTTCTACTGTTTGCATCTCTACCAGTTGTCAGCGAAGAAGACTAGGAACAGGTTTGGGGGTCCTGAGGAAGCGTTGTTTGAGTGCTCTCCAGGAGTTTGGTAGGGAGGAACGACCTCCTAAAGTTGTTGTCGTCTTGTTCTCAACAGGTTCTATGTTATTTTATTTACTGTTTAAGTTAAATAAATCTTAGTTTAACTGCTATATGAATGTAAAAAGTTAAGAGTTTGTGAAATGTTAGATTTAGTATTCTTATTAGATTGTTATAGAAATGAAACTAGCTTAGAGAATAGTGAAATAGAATGAAAATGAATATTTCTAAACTGTGTTTTTCCCCACTTGGAAACCAGGTCATACTCTAGCACAGTTAGAATGCTTTAAGTAGATGAAATAATTCTTAAGAGAATGAAAATAGTTATTAGGATTTGAATCTGTAGATAGCGTAGTGTAATTTACTTCAATGTTTTAAATATAATGAAAAACAGTGTTATGGTTTAATGGTGTTTACTATTTACTTAGAGTAACTAAATAAAAATGCAGGAAAAGCAAATAGTAACCTACTTAGAGTTGCACTAATAGTATACTGATACAAATTAAAGTTTATAGAAGATAACAACTAAGTATATAAATAAGTTATTAACCACACAGTATATCCTTTTAACTATTAACTAAATCATAAACTGTTACTTAATAAAACCAGATTAGGGTTATGTTTATAAACCCTTTATTTATGAAAAATAAACAGAGTTCCAAAGTAACCTTCTATTCTTTACATAGTTCCGAACAATTATAAGTTACAGAATAGTAATTAAAAATAAATGTAAATATAAGCATTAAACGAAATAAAACTAAGTATTTCATATTTAGGAGCTAAATATATTTAACTAACAGGCTTATAACTTGTGAAAGAAAAACCTGAGGGTCAAAACCCTAAACAACTAATTTATCCATTTATAAATTAATTTATTTAAGTTTTACCCATTTACATTGATAACTGTGTAAATAAAATTAACAAGAAGACTACAACTCATGCTTTGGACTGTTTACAGTCTTTTTCTTAAAATAAGTCTCTTTTATAAACAGTAAAATAAATGCATAATTTACAGGTTAACAAAATCATAACAACACGAGACAGAGCTCAAAGTTTAACAAAATATTTCTTCATAAACCTAACTGTATTACATAGTCGTAAGGCTAAATTCTTAATTAAAAACCAAATACATATCACGGCTCAAGGGCCAGTAATACCCAACATAACAGCAAGGGTTTTGAATAAAAATAGAGAAAACATCATACTAAAACCTCTTAACTAACAAAGAAACCGAAATAGACTTCCAACACTTTGTTTCTCCTTCAACAACCCTCATTTGCAAGTAGGGAAAAACCCATGTTTGAAATCAGGGCTTACAGGTTGGGCCACGAGTCCACTGAAGCCGACCATGGTTTTCTTTTCCACCGAAGCTTGGAGCTGTCATGGGTTCCTGTACATAGCACGATACCGAGCATTAGTATAAGGCTCAGCTTGTAAGTTTAAGACCCTAACTATATTAATAATTTGACAAAGAGTTTTCGTATAAAAAACTGAGTTGTCTTTACCTGCAAGAAGAAGAGTTGTCGAGCAACGAAGAAGCTGTCACCAGCTTAGCAATTTACATAGAGGAGTATTCAAACCCTATGCTGACCCTGGAGTGAAGACAGTGACAAAGGAGCTTAAGCTTCACAAAGGCTAACTTCTCAATGTGGGAGTACCGAAGTTCAGGTCCGGCCAAAGCACGCCTAAGATAATAAACGACATGCTCTATGAGCTTATTGTCCTCCTAGGCCAGCACTACCCCAATGGTCGACTCAGACGTGACCTGATATAATATAAAATCCCTATAATAATCTGGCAGACGCAGTAAGGGTGCCAACAACAAAGCTTTTTTCAATGCCTCGAAATCAAGTTGTGCAATTTCATCCCATACAAATGGGGTGTCCTGTTTGAGCAGGCGCATGAAACTCTTAGTAATCTTGGCATAGTTAACAATAAAATGTCGAAGAAAATTAGACTTCCCTTGCAGGCTTTGAAGTTGATTGATAGAACGAGGAGGAGGCAGATTTACAATGGCCTCAACTTTTAATGGATCCACTTGGATGCCTCTATTAGAGACAATGAACCCGAGCAATCTTCCTGACTCAACACAGAATACACACTTGTGGGGATTCAAGCAGATTTTATAATGTCTGTATCTCTCAAATATCAACCGTAAGTGATCTGGATGTTGAATCCTCTTACGAGAATGGGCAGGCAGATCATCAAGGTAGGGTTCAACAATGGCTTTAATATCATGGAAGGAAAAGTTCATAGCCCATTGAAAGGTTTCCCCAGCATTTTTCAATCCAAAGGGAATTTTCTTGTACGCGAAGGTACCCCAAGGACAAATGAAAGAAGTTTTATGTTGGTCTTCTAGTTTTATTTGAATTTGATTGTATCCGGAGAAACCATCCATAAACGAGAACACCTCACTTCCCACACAAGCATCTATAATCTGGTCTATAAACGGCGTGGGATAGTTATCCTTAGGACAGGCTTTATTCAGATCTCTGAAGTCAGCACAAACACGGATAGTCCCTTGCTTCTTATCAACAGGAACAGGGTTGGATACCCATTCTGTCAAAGCTATGGGATAGATAAAACCATCCTTCAACAGCTTTTCAACTTCAGCCTTCACAGCCGCTGCTTTGCGCTGGTTAACAGGTCTTAACTTTTGTCGAACCGGTTTGGCATCAGGATATGTTCGGATCTCGTGTTCAACAATCGATGGATCTATGCCTAGCATCTCCTCATATGACCAGGAAAAGACATCGCGGAACTCCTTAAACATGGCAGTATAGATAGCAATCTCTTCAAGAGAGAAATTTGCACCTATGTATATGTTTTCCACGACATTAGGGTTTACAGAGATGTTAATAGGTATAGTGGCGGAAATATTTGCCATATTCCCCTCGGCAAACATTCCTTCCCTGGGTAAGGGATTGATTGGTGTATCAACATCTTCTGACAGTATCAAATGAAACTCTTGATTTTCTATTCTGCTTAGTTCTGGAAGAAAATAGGATCGATGGTGAAGATCCTCACAAATCTTACCACGTCCACTCATGGCTTCCAAAATGGCTTCATCAGAAGGTAAAACCATATCTAAACAGTCTGTAGAGTGTAAAGATTTTTTCGCCCATGCGGACAAATAGACTTCTTCCAGATCCTCCGAGACTGTAAGAGGATTCAGAATAGGATCAATAGTGGTTTGAGTGATAGCTTGGAAAGCTACTTCCACTGCTGATAAGGGTACCTTCGGTTCGTGGGGGAAAGGGAGAACCCAAGGATCAGTCCTATCAACAACCATGGCTATGGACCTCCCCACACCAACAGAAACAATATAATTAATCGGGGCTGGAAGATCAACTATGCCCATCAGTGACATGTACATTCCAACCCCCAAGCTTTGTGCAGCAGGTTTCACCTGATCAACCAATGGCACAACGGACTCATTAGACTCTAAACGGCCTTTTCGAGTAAAATCAAGTTGATAAATAGTAACCAACTTGCCCTCATGTGGAAAAACCACTACATGAAAGATGGCCGACGCAATAGTGGACATCGCATAAGTCTAATTTCTTCCCAGGAGTAGATTATAGTCCAAGGGTGCATCAATCACTTCCACCTCAACAGACACTGCTTTCCCTGCCAGCTTAATTTCAAAAGCAGGCATGATACCATGCAGATGGAAAGACCTTCCATCGAAAGCAGTAAGTAGAGTGTTTGATGGGACCAACTCTAGGGATCCGAGAGCTTTCCAACAGGTCAAGGACATAACACATGTAGAAGCACCCTCATCAACAACTTCCCTTCCAATGGTCTTTCCACCATGGATGACATCTATTGATAAGGCTACATGGTAAGGTAGGTGAATTTTAACATCCGACAAATGAAATTTCACCATGAGACTCAATGAGTCCATGCTGCCTAAAGCTGCTAAGAGGGCATCCCGCTGACATTGCACACGGGGTTTGGGCTAGATCTTCAACCACGGACTAGTTTGAAGCAGCCCTAGCATTAGGGTTATGCAAGGTCTTCTTGAAGACACCTTTTGGTATCTTCGACATAGTTTCAACAGGCTTCTCTATCGTGAGAGGGTTAGAAGTTTCACCTACAGCTTTACCCTTCTCAGAAGTCTCTTTCTCATAATTTGTATTCCTTGTCTATAACAAAGTCGAAGATTGAACCATGTTGATATAGTTTGGGTCAGGGGCATTTTGAGTGCCCCCTACTACATTAGAAGCTAAAGCAGAGTTTTGTCCTTGGGGAAAAGGATCCTTCAAGACAACAGGTTTTTGAGCTTTAAGCAGCTTCTGTGCTTGTTCCATAAGGGGACAAAGGTGAGTAAGGTGGTCCTCGTGGAACAACTTACAAGGGAACTTAACCTTCTTCTTTTCTTTCTTGCCCCCATCAGCATTGTTCACGGGTTTTTGCTTGCTTTGGTTTCCCTCTCCTTTCTTTCCTCTCTTTTTCTTTCCACTGGGCTACTGATTGCCCTTCTGAGAGGTTTGTGCAAAAACATTTGCACTCTGGGGGGAGGGGGTAGCCTTTGCTGCCTCCGCCGTATACTGCTTGACGGATAACTAATGAAGTTGCTTAGCCAAAGACTCTACGGTGGGAGAGTTGACGGACCCAACCACACCATCGGCATGGGGTCCAGGCTTAGGCTTCTCCGCATCGTGCGTAGGCCTCAGTGCCTTAGGGATAATCTCATACAAGATCCCAGATTGTGAACAAATCAACTCCAATTGTTGGGCCCTGAGAATGGCTTCTTCTTCATTCGTCACTCCTGAGGTGGATACATCCTTAGATATGTAGGGCAACAAGGATTTAAGGAACCACTCTAGTAGGAATTCAGGAGGGATAGTGGCTTTTATAAGGCTCTTTCGCCTCCTCCACTCTTGGATGTGATCCGATATGTGGGTAGCCTTTTTCTGCCTAAAGGTAGATAACAAGTTCGTTCTGAAATCATATCGGACCGAAAGCTGAAAGTGGCTAAGAAATGCACTAGCCAAGTCCTAGAAACTACTAAAAGCAGCAGAAGGCAATTCAATATACCATTTTGCCATAGTATTTGTTAAGGTTCTCTGGAACAACCTCAACTTGAATGAATCTTCATTCAGTGAATTCGAAGAACACCATAAATGGAATGTGGTGGCATGAGCCCCAAGATGTTCACCTACTTTGCCCTCGAATTTAGGGATGTCCGATGGCAATTTGGTGGGAACAGGTGGCCACGAGGGGTCATTCCTCACTGGGTCATTCATCAATTTTGACAAATCTGACAAGTTTAACGTTGCCAGGAATGGAAGCTTGGGTCAAACCGAGGCACTAAAAGTGCCATCCTGGGGATTAGAGGGACCTGCCCCTGAATGCCCATAGGTAAAGGTGGGGTTGCCCCCTGCCATTGGTTGCGAAGTGGGTAGATTACTCTGAAACAGATTCCATCTGTAAGCCATAGGGTTGTGAGTGGGAGGTGCAGTATAAGAAGTTCAGGCCGTCCCAATCAAAACTGGGGTCTGAAAGACAGGAGCCGGTATCCCTCCGCTAAACAACAAAAAGGGCGAGCTTGTAAACGGGGCCGAAATCGAAGTTTTAAAACTTTGCCCATAAGAGGTCTTGTTTCCAAACTGCACTCCTACATACGAAGGTGATGGGCCTATGTATGGAGTAGATGGGGGAATGTGCCCCCCATTCCAAGGAAATCCTTAGACGAAAGCTGAGGATCCTACCAGACCACTCTAGGTAGTATATGGAAAGGAAGAAGGAACAATAGGCATACTAGGAATCCCAGTAACCATATCACCAGAAGTATCTGCTAAGTTTGAGTGAACCAGTGGTTGGACCACCCAGCTTGCTGGAATCAAAGGCGTAGAAGGTATACTAGATTTAGGGGCACTTACCGGGGGAGGTAGTACCTCTTCAGCCGGAATGGCTGAGGTGAACACAAAAGAACTTTCTCCCGCAGAAGACATAATCCTACCCACATGGACACCTAAAATAGGTGAATCAAAAGGTCTAACTTGAACGATCACAGGATCGTTTAAATCAATCAAGGGTGTGTTAAAATTCCTTGCAAACTCGTCAATCTACAAGTCTTCTATCTCAACTGTATCAAGACTAAAACGGTTAGCTATAAGTCTTGGTTCACCTAGAACTTCACTTACTCCTACCCGTTCAAATGAACCGTCCGTGTCCAATCTCCGCCTTTGGGGTGGAGGTGGAGGTTCCAATGTGACGAGAGGAGGAAGGTTTTGCAACTTTCTTGACCTTCTTATAGGTTGGTCCTCCATGATTGAAAATTTAACAAATCAAACCCTAAGGCCAACTAAACATAGGAAAAACCACAGAGCACACACTATAAAAATTCCTAAAGCCTCAAACAATAAATCAAGGGTGAAAGATATGCTTTCTTGAAGAAAGCTGAAGAACGATTACTTGGCATCCTTGAAGTGGTTCTTAGGCACAAGCGGAGGAATCACCCACTGCCCTCCCACACTTACAACAAGGGTTACCTTCCAACCCTGTCCAAGGTGAACCAGAAATAGCCTTTCGATTTACCTAGGTATGAATCCTAAATGTCAAGAGACTAAAGGCTACCTTAGCTATACCAACAGTCTGGAGGGACAGTCGCAAGCCTGACTCGTATGCACGGGCAGGGTAGCTGAGCCTGAAACTCTGTCTAAGACAGAATCCCTAGATGCGTAAAAGTCCTGATTTACATTTCGACAAGGAATCAGAGGGTTATCTCCTCAGTCCAATGCCTCCACGCGGCCTCGTGCTTGAATCCCTTTTGAGAGGAGCTTCCCAGATACAATTGATAAAGACAAGGATTTACCTAAATAATGGTCCACTACGTCTGAATTTTAAAACTTATGGGAAGTTTACACTTGCTATCCCACAAGTCTAGCCTAAGCTAGTAGGTGAAAGGCCCCTAAAAACAAAAATTACTAGTAAATTTTAATTATTGCGTTCATAATTTTAAAGGGCTATTTCTTACTCAGAAGGAAATGGAGTGATGAACTATGGTGTTTTTGACTTGATAAGAAATAAAAAAGTAAAGGTGTATATTTTTTCAAACAAATTGCCACTATTAAAACAAACTTCTTTTTCTTTTTGTAAATATAGATTGATGAACAAATGCAAGCAATAAAGAGAAACTAAGACTATGTTTTTGTAGTTTTTGAGATTATATTTTAAAACTGAAATAAAAAATACTTATGCGAAAGCAAATGAAAAAGCTTGAAAATGTTTTTCTTTTCACTTTTTAAAATGCTCAACTACTACCATGCACCTAAAATGCACTAAACTTGAGTCTACTTAGATCAAATCAGCCGTATAAAATAAGCAAACTGAAGTAAACAGGTCAATAAAACCAAGAATCAACCAACAAGGGAAGACGGAGAACCCTAACTTGGGTGTGTACAATGACAAGAAATCACTATAAACTCACAAAGGTAAGTGACAAACCAACCACTGTAAAAAAGATAGACTGGAAAAACAATGCCCAAAACCCTGATCACTGATTTGGATAGAGACACTTCAACCTATAACCCAAACAAGCCAACCTACTTCAAAATGCCAACAGAAGACAATCCAAACAAAGAAAACTCAAGGGCTTTACGAGAAAGCACAAAGTGTGGTCACCAAGGTCTTTAGACTGACTGCACAGTATTTATAAAGAAAGCCAACTAACAAACATGAATAACAAAAGGATAGGGACAAGCAAACCCTAGCCCAAAAATCCCTATTTCCAGGCTTGTACGTGACTGTGTATAAGGGAAACTCGCGTACTGTACGTGACTATCCAAGAGAGCAACCCGCGTATGCAGGCCTCTGTACGTGACTGTGTATGAGAGCAACCCGCGTACAGGTACAAAATTTTTCTCAAAAAAAATAAAAATCCACAAGGATTTCAAACACTATGGTAAGTATGAACCAGGATAACATAGCACACACAAACTTCAAGGCAAAGATTGGTCAAGGGTGACAGAAATAACCTACAGCAGTCTAGGCTCCCCAGCGGAGTCGCCAGTTCTGTTGTATAGGAATAAACACCTTATAATCGAAGGTCTGGGGTTACCAACATACTCATAAAACTTGTAGGCAATCAACTTTAGAGTACAAAAAGGAAACAAGAGGATAGAATAGACTCACCTAATTCACGACGGTGATCCTAGCTTTGTCCTCTTTTGCTCTGCTTCTCCTCAAAAGCCTTTAGGGATGTTTCTCCTTCACCTGTAAAGAGAAAATACTCCAAGTGCAAGCTTATACATGTATATAGAATAGGTTAGATAAATCATATACAGAGTGCTTAATCATAAATATTCATCAAACCATGATACATGAAAGACATTCAAAACACATTTGGAAGAAGGATTCTCTTTATTAACAATAGTGAATGAGTTAAGATTACAACCCAACGCCTGAGACAAGGACTCCTCTGCAACCAAAGGATTCTGAGTTCAACTGCTCCAAAGACTTCTGAATAGACACCACTAGCATAACTTTGCTCTCCAAGTATCATTGATTAATGCCCTCCCTAAGGCCTTTATTTATACTTAGTGAAATAAGGCAGTTTCGAGGGTTGAGGAGGTTGAGACAGTTAAGATGGTTATAGTTAAGGGCTTAACAAATCTCAAATAATCACGATTTATTATTTTTAATGTCAAAGGAAGGCATACGCGGGTATTAATACTGGTAAACCGTGTATGACACGCGATCTGCTCTGATGGAAGCCCACGTACAGATCTGTACGCGGGTTGCAATTACAAAGACTCGCGTACGGTACACGACATGCTGTAGGAAAAGTCGCGTATGTACGCGGGTTGCATATAGGCAAAGGAGCGTATGGCACTTGACATATTCAAAGGTAAAAATGGCAAGCTGGATGGAAAATGAATGTAGTTCATAACATGCCCATCTATAGTGTTTTAGGCAACCTTCAATCCATAAGTGTCCTTTTGTGTTCCAACATAGGGAAATGTCGGCACTCAGACGGAGAAGTGCCATTTGGGTAGATAACAACCGAATCTTAGAGCTATCATGGGTTCTTGTACATAGCACGATAACAAGTGTTAGTATAAGGCTCAGCTTGTAAGTTTAAGACCCTAACTGTATTAATAATTTGACAAAGAGTTTCCATATAAAAAACCGAGTTGTCTTTACCTGCAAGAAGAAGAGTTGTCGAGCAACGAAGAAGCTGTCACCAGATTAGCAATTTACATAGAGGAGTATTCAAACCCTACGCTGACCCTGGAGTGAAGATAGTGACAAAGAAGCTTAAGCTTCACAAAGCTGTGACAAGCCACGAGAAGAACAGAACTGAAACTATGGACATGCCGAGAGCCAAACTCATAAACCAATAACCACTCGCACAGTAAGGATTACAACCATGAAGACTCGTGACCAAGACTGAGTAATGAGACTACAGCAACAACAAACACAAGCTATGGAGCAAGCATGCAGAGGAACAACTTCTCATGGCTGCCATGGAAACTACATAGAGCAGCCTGCAGGCCAGCGAAACCCTCAGAGGCAAATGACAAGCGAATAGGGTTTTCCAAGTCTTTTAAGTCACAATGCATGGACGAGAGCAGACCACGTTCCCTCCAAATCTTTCAACCATGCAAGGGTCTTGTCTATAGTCAATCTGCATTTTCCAATTATCAAATTATTGCCATGATCAATAAACAATTATGCACTCGACTATAGAATGGATATATATATATATTCACAAATGAAAACATAAAACTATATAATCAATAGTATCGAGGTCTTTGATATTTGATTAACAATGATTCTATGTTGTTGACCATAGAGTAAGGCTGTGAAAACCTTGCCATGGTAACAATCCCAAGGTCGACCATAACATAAACTGTTCCAAAGAACAATTCGTATGATACTTTGCAAAACGACTTAAAATAATTACATATTATTTGAAGCTCAAACCATATCTTTTGCAATCAATGACAAGTACATATTATTCGAAGCTCAAAACATATCATTTGCAATCAATGGTTAAGGTTAGTTAGAATTGCTTTTAATTAATTGTCATTTGACTATAGAGTAAAGGTGTTTTTAAACCATGTCAAATAAACAATGACAAGGCTCGACCTTAGTGTAAACCTTTACAAATAATGTTTTGTATGATCAACTTGCCAATGACAATAATAATGAATCCTATCATTATTTATAAAGTCAATTGTGCTTATTGGGTTCTAATATAGTATAGGAGTCTTAGTTATAATGTCTCATTGATATAGACCTTAGATTAGAAGTTCTAGGTAGTAAAATCTACCATAGTAGTTATTATAAACTACAACTTATTATGAGTGAGGCATCATGATAATAGTATTTTTACTATGGTGTAAACCATGCACAAGGTTTATAAATTATAGTAACAACACTGATAATGTATTTACCTATGATTCAAATCTTATAAAAGTGGTGGTAGGTAGAATTCCATCTTGAGATGATGTATCTAGGTAAAGGAACCAAACTTATAATGTCATGGAAATTTCCAAGTAATCAGATCTCTACAGAATGCAAGTAACATTTAGATTGGTACAATATAAAATAATGTGATATTGTATGTTGTGACAATAATACATGCAGCAAGGAAATAATTTAAGTACTGAAGTTTAAAATTGATGTTTAGCATATGTACATAAAAACAACAGGTTAATAATATCTGTGGCTAGTAAGATAGAGACAAAATAGAAACATGTACTCTATTGAAAATATTTACCATCAAGATTGATAGGAGTATTTTCATGAATAAAAGACAGTACTTTGAAACATAAATTTAGCGATATAAGCATGTTAAAATAGAAGTAAATGTATGATGAAGAACTTGAGCTCTAAGCTCACAGTAAGTATCTTTTGTTTCACTAAGTATGCTAAAGATAACGATCTTTATATCTGAACTTGAATACTGTCTTAGAAACAAAGTCTATAGAAGACAATTACGTTACCTCATCAGAGCTTGCTTTAGAATAATCAGTTTATTTACTAGCATATTGACATGCAACATAAATACTTCTTGCCACCTTATGAATTAAACTTCTACTTGATCGATCGTTACCTGTTGAACCTGTAAGAACCAGCAGTCCATCTGCGTTAGCATAATGCTAAGTAAGCTCAAGTTTTCAAAGATAGATTTCACCTACTTGCCAAAAAGTAAAATTATTAGTAAAGCTAAAAGAAATCTGAATGCAGGTCATTCTTGTATACCTTATGAAAATGAAAGTAGTATTAGTTATTGTATTGTGAAACTAATTAATACTAATGGTTAAACTGTTTCATTCTCCGCTAGCCGCTGGTAGTTATAAAACTGCAACTTTAGACATTTGATGTTACATTAAAAATTTTAAATTTTTGTGAAAATTTGGGGTTATGACAGGTAGCTTGTTGTACTTGACACATTCTCGGCCTGATATCTGTTATGCCGTGAATGCTGTATCAAGATACATGCAACAGCTTCATGATCTTCATTGGAAGGCAGCCAAGAGGATCCTCCATTATATTCAGGGAACCAGGACCTACGACATTCACTATGCTGCAGACTCCGAGCTAGAGCTGGTTGGATACACGGATTTTGATTCGGCGGGTGATTCTATTGATCAGAAGTCTACTTTCGGATATGTATTCATGTTTAGTGGTGGTCCCATTTGGTGGTCTAGCAAAAGTAGGCTGCCATAGCATTATCTTCAGCAGAGGCCGAGTATCGAGGAGCGGTGAATGCTTGCATCCAAGTAGTTTGGTTGCAAGGCGTTCTTTCAGAGTTTGATCTTGGTAGTACTTTTTCCACTGTCCTCTTTTGTGACAGTCAAAGTACTATTAAATATCCACATATCCAATTACCAGGCAGAGGACCAAGCATGTAGAGATCCACATGCACTATATCAGGGAGCTAGTGCATGACAAGACCATCATTCTGCAATATTGCTCGACTGATGAGCAGATTGCAGACATCTTCACCAAGAGATTTTCAGAAAATAAGTTCACTTACCTCCGTTCACTGTTGGGGGTGAGTTCATCAGGGTGATTAGACTACTTTCAACGTTCAGCTTGAGGGGGGGTTTTTCCCACTAGGTTTTCCCTCTTTTCCTCACTTAGTTTGTTTTTGATCATTGTTTCAGTTTCAATATTGTATAGGGTGACCTATGGCCTTAGTTGCCGAGGCCCTAGCATTTTTATGCATTTTATGTTTTCTACTCCTCCTGAGTATAACTTAAGGGGGGGTGTTGGAGACATTTACCACCATACACACTCAATTTGGTCAATTTGGCCTAGTTAAACCACTATCCTAAGTTTTATTGACTTAATTGACATCAGAGGAGCACTAGATGACATCAGCTAGATCACACCCACGCCTACCTTCAGTCAAGGAGGCTAACTTAGCCTTCTCCTACATTCGGGGAGGCTAACTGGAGCACTCCGGGGGTGATCTGAGTGTCATTAATGCCCTATATTGTTAACTGATGGTTACAATCAGTTA
This sequence comes from Pseudotsuga menziesii, assembly GCA_001517045.1. Classification (NCBI taxonomy): domain Eukaryota; kingdom Viridiplantae; phylum Streptophyta; class Pinopsida; order Pinales; family Pinaceae; genus Pseudotsuga; species Pseudotsuga menziesii. The sequence goes on along the minus strand of LPNX010895517.1, from coordinate 44,846 downwards.
AACAGAGTAGTGAAGGCACCTCCCTTCATTAAATTGATTATTTATTGATTATTTAATGAACTGGAGTCAACAGGGGTGCCGCCAACCACTTCTGATGGTTAGTTACACTTCAGTTAACCTCATCGGGGTTCATTGGAGTCATTAATGCGCTACCACTTGTTGGTTGGCTTGCAGAGACATGTGTCTGAGCTACTTTCAGTTATAGTCAGTCATTTATTGCACTCTGACTTCAATTAGGGCTCAGTTGAGTCAATTAGGGTTTTGATCAGTGGTTAACTTGAGTTTTGACTGTGGCTTGCATTTAGTTAAGCTAGAATCACTCATTCAATTCGAATGACCTCCTTGGGAATTTGAATTTCTTTGTAATTCATGCTTGCAGCATGATCATTGTATTGTATTACTCATTCTTTGTGGGAATATACAGAGCAACTACTCATTTTGTAGCACAATTACACCATTTCATGTCTTATTGTTATTAATCTTTGATGAGACTGTGTTTTGGTCCCTAGATTACTGTGTCAGATTAATAAGAGGAGATATTATTCCAATAGAGGGGAAGAGGTAAGGGAGTCTATGAAACATTAAATCATATTTTTCAAAGTGTTGGCTTTAAAAGTCATCAATATATTCCTTGTGACTTAAATTAACCATTCACCTTATTTTGACTTATTAAATATAGTCATTGAATGCACGTGTAAGGTTGGTGGGAAAGTCTTCTCATGTAGTTATGGAAGCAGGGGATGAATATATTTTTATGACAATTGTAAGAGTCCTTCCTTATATGGTTAGAAGCAGTTTTAATTGTCTCTTCACAAACTATCACATCTCTATTGGAATATATAACTCATTTTCCATGCATAATTCATGCACTATGCATGCCTCTAAGCTCTTTTTGTCCATTTGTTGATAACTTGACTGTGAAAATAACTATAAATTAACATTATGTGATGAAAATTGCACACCTTATGGGAAAGAGAATGGTTGTAGGTGAGCACATATGATATCCAAGCAAAAACTTAGAAGGTTTGTGCTTGTGCTTCCTCAAAGAATCTTCCATTTCTAGCTAGCCACAATCCTTATAGAACCAAGAATGGTATGGTCCTATATCTTGTTTTCCTATATAGTAAACTACCTCCACAAATAGTTTTCCACACTATCTAATCTCCATAAGTCTTGTAACTTCACCCATGAGTTGGTATCTTTCCAAACTTATTTGGAAAATGGGCAATGTACATATAGATGAGAGGTTGTTTCTTCACCCTCGATGTAGAGTATACAATACCAAAACCATAAACATTCCTTTTCTGTCAAGCTTCACAAGTTAAAACTTTGTTCTACAAAGCAAGAAACATAAAAAGATTGTTTGGGGGGAAGATTTTACCTTCTAGATATAGGCCCACCAATAGGAAATAAGTTGTCGAGCAAATTACTTCAATACCTAGTATCCCAACTTTGTCATGTTACTCACCTATTTTGTTACCCAACCAAACTAAACTGTCAAGCCGTCTTGAATCCAAATAAGATATCTTTTGAGTTTAGACAAATATATGTCCCAATCATTGGCCCAATTATCATCAAGAGCAGTATCCGTAGAGGATTTCCATCCTTGCATCAAGAGGTTGTGCCTTTAAATATCACTAAATTATCTAAGGAATCTCAAGTTCTTGTCATGAAAAAAATATACTAAATATTGGGCAAGAAAAAATTGGTTTGATCGCTACATCGTTGCCTGCCTTCCATGCCAAAATCCTTCCTATGAGAGAAAAAGAAGAAATGAGAACCTTCCAATGAATGGAACCATTCTTCAACGTCTTTTCCTCCTTCATTATATAACTCAAAATGGTATCATGAACTAAATATTTTTTGAATATCAGCTTGTTACAAAGTCCATCTTTCATGATTAGATTCTAACGTGTCTTACTTACCAGAAGGTATCGAAAGAATGTATATCGTTGAGTCCCCAACCATCTTTTCTTTTAAACTTTGAGATCAAGCTCCAATTAGTTCAACGAGTGCCAAAGTTACCTTCTCGGGCACTCCATGGAAAACTATAACATAACTTATGGATTTTTTCCAACACGCCATTAGGAATGTGAACCTCGAATTGTTAGTAAACTATAATCCATTCCATCATAGATTCAACAACTCTCATTTTCCCACGTCATGATAGGAATTTATTACATAAAAATGTATCATCTTTTCATCCCTATCCATCAACCATCCCTAGTTTTTTTTACCATAAGAATTAGGCTTTAAAAGATAACCTAAATACTTAAAACCCTCATTAAAATTAGTAATATAAAATTGAAACAAATTTTAAGGTTCTTGTTCCACCCTCTCTACAAGCTACTTAAACATATGAAAAATTTATCAACATTAATTTCCATACTGAAAGCCCTGCAATATAGTCTCAAATTGTCATGTAAAACTCTTCCTTCTTTCACAAAACAATTGGTAAACAACAAAACATCATGAACAAATACTAAATAAGTTCGATTAAATTCCACCCCGATTCCTTGTAATATTTTGGATCTCTTCGCATCCAAAATGGGACTACTTAAACCTTGATTAATTAATAGAAACAAATATGGAGAGAGTGGACAACCTTGTTGAAAGCCTCTTGAAGGAATGAAGAAAGGGGATGCAAAACCATTCACTAACACTACGTAAAAAATCGACATCAAACATTCCACAATCCAATCAGCGACGCTAAGGTTGAAACCAATATAAATTAAAAGAAACCAAAGGTACAACTAACAAGTAATGTTACAGGATTTTAAAAGACCGACTTTGATAAACATGGCACTCATCTTCTTGGTTTTGACAATGTAGAGTCCCTCTTGTGATAAACTAATCGCACCATAAATATTTATATCTTCCAAAAACCAAGAATGCTTAAGGGATGCTATGTTTGACATAACTATTTTGAGTGTAATCACCAAAACTTTTGCAATGGTCCTCTAAACATAATTATAATGAAATTGGCCTGAAATCGCCAAATGATTTTGGCTTATCAACATTTGAGATATATGGAATAAAGGTTAAATCAAAGTTTGGGAAAACTCTACCTGAAATCCCTCCCTATTTGACCAGTCTTAGCTAATCTCATTTTATTAAGTCAAAGAAATAAAGAAAAACCACACCATCTAACAATCGTGACCTAGGCCCTTGAAATAGTCCAAAAAAAATCTTTGTTTACTTCCTATAACATCTTATCATTGCCCTTTGGGGCGACCAATATGGGAAAAAAAGAGAAAACCTTCACTATTTCAATTATGTTTGTTCCATCTAATTCTTTGTAAATAATGGAGAAATGATGAACACCCTATTCTTTCAAATCCTTAAAACCATGGACTTTTTGACCTTCTTCATTTCTATGTTCTCAAATTGTATTGTGACTTCTTTTATGATTGGTGAAATGATGAAAAAAATTGTATATTTTCCCTCAGATCCATCCAAATCACTCAACTCTTCATCTCCCAGTCAACCTCTTTGTCCTGTAGTATTTTATTTTTTATTTTTGTCTCAAGTCCTGCCAGTGCCTATATTTGTTTTTTTCTCAAGCCCTGCTAGTGCCTATAGTTCATCGATTGAGAATATCATGTTTGTATTATTAATTAAGAGTGTATCAATATCATTCTCCACTTCTTTGATTCTAATATCTCTATTATTATGCCTTCATCCTTACCATTTTCCCACCTTATCTTTAACAACTAATATGAATATGTAAATTATATGTTGGTTGGAAGGATGAATCTTATGCAAATGGTTTCGTCAATAAGATATTTAAAGTGATCATATTCCAACTACATTAGGTTTAACTTAAAAGTATAAGAGGGGTTTTCCTCAATCTTATAAAGTTGAAGGAAGTCATATTGTGATCAAAACCCCCTCTTATTCCTAACCAACTTCTAATAATATATGCATTTTGTAACAACTGCACCCCTACTAAGAACCTATCCAACCTCTTAGAGACACTTGCAAATATAGGTCTTTTATTCCACCAAGTAGGTTTTATATTTATTGGATCCACATCTACCAACTCATCTATCATTAATTGATGAAAAAATACCATAATATTACATTTTTATGGGCTGAAGAACCCCAAATATCTAGTAGTTTAAAGTAAAATTTAAGTCTCCTCCTGTAATGATCCTTTAAAAAAAGGATTATATTGAACAATTAAGCACAATAGTCCTTAACAGAGAGTTAAACATCATAAAAAATTTAACAACTACTAGAAAAGTCCATTCTAGATCGTGAGTAGCCCATTAGGGCAGAAATAATATTGGTAGACACAAACCAATTTAGGCAAATAGAATAACCACAAAAGAATGAAAGACAAGCATGCAAGCACATATTTCTCATTAACAAATGTACATTATATTACATGAGATGACCCTTGGTTTCGACTTCCAAGGTGCCTTTAGGACTCCCAGGTGACTCTTGGTATCCCCTGTAGACTTATGGTCTTAGTTGCACATGAATATTCCTCACACCAAGGATTAGTCTCCAACAAATCCCCCCTTAATCTGAAGGGTGTATATGAGTCCAAGAAAAAATAAGAGAGATGAATAAAAGGCTTGACAAGTCGACTATGCCAAGCATGTTAGCAAAAACTTGCACTATCTTCTACTAAATACAATATCTCTCTTAAGAGTTGGTTTTCGCTGACCACCAACCAAAGGGGTTAGTAGAAGCTGAGACCTTATATTATGTGGGTGGTTAAAGGATGACCACTAACTCTTGAACTTGGCGCGAAGGCTTGAAGGTTTTGTTTGGAACTTGGCATTAAGGCTCAAAGGTTCTCTAACAAAAGCAATAAGAGGCCAAAGTCTTTTGTTGAATTGGTGGTTTATGGCTAACCATGAACCATCTAGAGAGTTGAAAATAGGAAGTGAGCAACTACCACTTGCTAAACATTTACATCTTGTCAATCTTTTGACAAGTAATAGCTAGAATCTTGCATTGACTTCTGCTAAATGAAGGTGCTCTAGATACTGGTGGTTTTAGGATGACCACCAACTCTGGAGCTCAGTCAAACATAGCTCTTCACAGGCTCGCTTGATCTCGCTAACTTGTTTCTAGCGATCTTTATTTCCTCCCTATTAGGAACAATGTGAGGACAAGAGAGTCTCAAGGTGTCACAAATAGACACAAAACACATGAGTACTCTAGAAGAGAGGAGAGTCTCAGGGATGATTTTAAGAACCCCCCTAGATTTATATGTATAAAAAATGGGTGAATCTCTCCGATATATAGGAAAATTTGAAGGCGATTTTATCAATAATATGATATGTATATATAAAAAACTTGGTGAATCTTTCTTTTTATTATATAATGTTGTAAAATCCTGGTGAATCTTTCATTTTATTATATAATGTTGAAAAAATCTTGGCGATTCTTTCACTAATTTATAACATACTGTAAAACCTTGGCAAATATTTCACTTCATTATAAACAAATTGTAAAAACTGGCGAATCTTTCACTAATTTATAAAATATTGTAAAAATAGAGGAACAACAACATTAGTCAAATAACATGAATCACATCATCAACAATAGAACATGTAGACTCATGAGTCATAACTAGAAGGTGTCAGTGAAACACAATTGCACTCACTAGATTCAGGGCAAGTGGGGACTCCACTTGTTATCTCGTCCCTTTATGGTCCAGTGGACATGTTGGGACCTAAATCTTGATAAACCGATAAACTTATAGAATCAAACATTATGCTCGATCTTGGCCTCTTAGATTTAACCTTTTCTTCCATCTTAAACTTGCTTCATTCTTTTGTTTTGTTCTCTCCTTCAAACTATAATCGGTATGCCAACTAAGAAAGCCATGTTGAACAATATTGCAGATTCTTGTCAAGAAAATAGCACAACATCTAACCCATATGATTCACCAATTACCATGTATAAAACATAAAACATAACAATGATGATTTACCAATTACCATGTATAAAACATAAACAATAACAATATTATAACTAATGAAAAGAACGATAGCAATGTACAAGAAATAAAGCAGTACTAACAATACTAGTAAATTTAATAACCAGTTAACAAAGAACGTTAATAAATCTAGTCTAGAACTGTTTGGATCAACATTATACTCAGATACTGATTAAAATCACTAGAAAGTTGATGCCATTATTTTATAAGTTCAATTCAATAGGTGCGTGTTGCCCTTCAAACTGAAAATGCAGTTCAGGTGTTGCCCTTCAGATGAATTCACTGGTGGACTCAGAGAGGACCATAGTGTTAATATGCTTGGTTATATTCCTCCATTAAATGGCATCCTCCATCACATTACTGTTCCTTGTAGCATGTATCCTTTCTGATTTTCCACACTAGAATCTTTGTTTATTTATTTGACAGTTAGGTGTGTTCCGCAACAGGATTTTTACATTATCATTATATTTTTCTACTCTCCTGTAAGAATCTATGCAGTTCACTAAGAATTTGTGTAGTTCACTATCTTGTAGAAATGTTTTCATATAATTGCATTCTTATTTACTTTGTGTAATCATTAACCAAACTGAGCACATAGACATCAACATCAGCCCTGTATAAAAGGGTATAATGCATGAATCAAAAAAATATATAACAATATTTGTCAAAGCAATTTATTGCTAGAATTGGACATGTAAGCATGATAGTTGATCAATTCAAATCATATTACATTTGGAAACTTGAAAGTGTAAAAAAGCATCTTAATTTTAATTACTCCATCAATCTAATTTTTAAGCATGTGGAGCACAAAGCCATCTGGCAGATAATGACAGATAATGAACAAGAAAAATTTCATTCCAGCGTTTGTTTAGTACCTGTATATCATATAGAACAAAACAACCATCCTATTGTAGGATATTTTAAAGCAACTGATTAATCCTACGTTTTGTACTGCATACAAGACAACATAAATAAAACAAAATGAAGGTAACTGTAAAAGACATACATGCTCCAACAAAGCTTAAATTAATTGGGAAGATGTTATGATCCAACTCAGATATCATTGGCCTTGTTACTTCATTTTCAGATTGGAAATTGTGGCATGCATTGCCAACAAACTTATCATGCATTTTTCTATCAACAATCATTTTGCACCCAACCTCTTCAGCATTAATAAATCTATTAACAATCATTTTGCACCCAACCTCATGGAGAATCAAATACTTGTCTTCCTTCAAATCTTGCTTACAAGGCCAGATATCTTTGTTGTCGGTAAGAGAGACAATGGTAGAGCCATCAACTTTCTTAATATTCTCAAGTGTATTCGACATGAATTGACACTGATCCTTTATTGTTTCAAGCTCCGATGTTGGAGACTCACCAATAGACCCTAAATGCATTTCCTTCTGCTGTAGAGCAAGTAAGAAGGGAAGAGGAAGAATAGGACCCAATAAAAGCTGGGAATCATTTTGTTCAGAAAAAATGATGCTTGCTTTTAATTTGTAAGTTCTAAAAATAAAAAAGTGGCATTCGTACATAATCAGTAGGAAAAATCTGAATAAATTCTCTAGGGGGATTCCCTTTTGATGAACAAATCTCTGAATATGTTGCAACAACCAACTCCAAAAGGTCCATAAGAAAGCTCATCCACAATATCTGGCATGAAAATTGATATCTTGACATGTAAAGGTTTGACACCAGAATACCAATAACGTCATAATTATACCATACACAAGCTAAACTGTTGAAAGTGGGCAGAAGAAACTTAGAAAAATAGTATGCAAATTAGAAACTAAAAAATGAAACTGATGTCAAATTTAATCCCATCTAGCATGAGATGAAGCTATCTTACTCCTAAATAATTTCCCATGTCACACAAATGCTTTTGGCTCATGGCCATTAACTACATGATGTCAACCAAACACCAAGTTAAAGGATTATCAGTTGCAAATGCATCACTATCTTGAACATCGTTTTTGAGTGACATGGTACCAGCAAGAAGCGGACATAGAAAGGTCAAGCTGGTGGTATTTGCTTATCTCCACTATCTTGACCATTTTTTTTATTGACATGCTACCAGCAACAAGTGGAATAAGAAAGTTTAGGTTGATGGCAAAATTTATCTTTTTTTTTATCTGTTATGATGTGTACATGTTTGGAAGAAGAAGAGGAGTTGTGGTATCAGCTTCACACATTTAGCACAGGAAGATGAGATGAAATATTTTCCAAATTATAGAGGCATAAGTCAGGAATGTATTTGAGAGTAGGTTTCATGCATTATACCCTTTTGTATAGGGATGACGTTGATGCATATGTGCTTAGTTTTGTGAATGATTACAAAATGTAAATAAGAATGCAATTATATGAAATCATTTCTACAATATAGTGAACTACACAGATTCTTAGTGAAGTGCACATATTTTTATAGGAGAGTATAAAACTATGATGATAATGTAAAAATCTTGTTGCAGAACACACGTAACTGTCAAATAAATAAATAAAGATTCTAGTGTGAAAAATCAGAAAGGATACATGCTACAAGGAACTGTAATGTGATGGAGGATGTCATTTAATGGAGGAAGAGATCCAAGCATATTAACACCATGGGCCTCCTTGAGTCCACCAATGAATTCATCTAAAGGGAAACACCTGAGCTGCATTGTCAGTTTGAAGGGAAACACGCACATATTGAATTGAACTTATAAAATAATGGCATCAACTTTCTACTGCATCAAGTAATCAGAATCAGGATTTAGAAAATGAAATGAAACATGACTTGCTGTCATGAAATTGAGGTATAACAACCAAAATGATGAAGGATGTTAGCACATCAAGCTAAGAACTTGCATGTTGAAGACCCAAAAAAAACCCAGAAACCACTAAAAATAAATTATTATAGATTAATTTAACACAAATATATTATGAGTAAAGAGATTTTCCCCTCAAACACATTTGATCTCAATAGATTCAAAGATAACATGATTCAAAATAACATGACCTATATTAGTGATTAGAATACAGATGCACACTTGCAGAATTCCCATTTGACAGGAATCTTTATAACATTTGCATGCAGAACTTCTTGAACATCATGCCTGTTGAAATATTCATTTGTGTATACTTCAAAACATGGTTCATATCCACCATAAAAGAATCCCATTGTTCTCCTGGAGACCTGCAAGTACAAGCAGTTAAATTCAAATCCAAGCTACTTGATATTTTGTTGTTGAAATTAGGATCCAATATCAAAACTTTGAAGTGAATTACCTTATTTTGTGAATATGTAAGCTTGTCTCTCGTCCTTACTCCTGAATTCGAGATCGTAAGACAACGAGGTGCATAGATATTATATATGTCAATCTCTCTATACTCCTCTTTTGTGCATTCATCCGTCTAGTTGAACAATTTGAAATTACAAATGCTCTTAATCATATTATACATTTGATCGGATATAATTGTATGGTTCCAAGCATAATCTACTATTCCTTCCCAGTCATGGAAATCATCTGTTTCAGGATTACCCACCTACGCATGTATTCACAACCTTAGCAAATCTTCAATGCCAAGTACTTGCTGTAATTTCAAAAATTCAAAAAAGAAAGATAGATTCTGTTCTAGTACTAACAATGAAGCCTTTAAGATTGATGGAAGGGTATTTCGATTTATTCTATCTTCAATCATACACAAACTCTGCAAGCTGCGGTACATAATGGGATGAAAAGCAAGGAAAATGTTTACACTATCTGCTTCAGATTCATGAATATATTCATACATAGATCTCCACTCATAAGGGCAAACAAACATTAATATCAATATATTATAGTATATACATTGTCCCTGCCATGGTCTATATCCCAAAGTGTATGGCAGAGTGTTGCAAAGCATTTACTGCAACTTGCTCCAGACAATATATGTCAAAGTGTATATCCTAGGATATATTACTACTAATCATGCACTGCTTGGTGGTTACTATTTTCCCCTTCCTATGAGGAAACTGTAAAAGTACATAGAAAACAGTAGGTTTTAATTACAGAAAACTTGTCTGCATCAACTGTAAAAGTACAAAAAATAGTAGGTTTTAATTACAAAAAACTTTCCTGCATAGCTTTCTCCTCCTATGTAAAAGTCATTGGTTTTATACTGGGGGAATCTCTGGAACCATCTCACAAGAAATTCATATGAATCCTTAGCTGCAAAACTCACATTCTTAAAATCCAAAGAATTCTTTACCACTAATCTAATATTGCATAAGGTAACACTTGATTAAGATTTCATCTTGTTCAATGTGGAATTTACCAGTGAATTTATCATCCAACGACATCAAATCAGAAGAAGTATTGGTATATGAAAATCCCACACCCACAGGAGATTTAAAAAAAAGCAAATTCACTTTTGTGTGCAAAGTATAAATCAAGAGGAGCAATCTCAAAAATCATATATATAATCATATAGATTATTAGATGATAACCAGTTCGCTTACCTTTGTTCCAGGAATATGTGCTCAGGGAAAAACCCGTGCCATTCGTTTTCACCTAAAGCAGACCCAACTCTTGTGCTGCTCCATACCCAATGGATGAACATCTAGGGCCTGCAAATTAGGGACGAACTAAGACAATTTTACCCAAAGATCCATAAATAAGGGGTGAAATACCAAAATTTTAACCGATCATCCATAAATATGGGCGAACCATCTCTGTTTCTCCTCCAAAACTGGAAAATTTTGGCGATTTGACCTCCATTATCGAAGAAATACGGGTGAATGTCAAGATTTTCCCCATAACCGAGCAGGCTAAATTCCATTTTATGAATTTCAACAATTTCATGGTGCGGGCTATTTAATTTAGGGAAATTATATGTAAAATAAAAATGGGCTAATTTATTAAATAAAAAAAACCATTTTAATATTAAAAATTCACCCACTTTTTTTGGTCACTCATTAAAATTCGCCTATGGGCTATAATTCACCCCTAAAATCATCTCTGGAGAGTCTCATTGTGTCGACACTAGACACAATACACATGAGTACTCTTTGAATGATTATGTTTTGTCTATGTGGGTGAATCCATGAACATGGGTGTCTATTTTGGGGGGTCTTATGAGAAAATAAATTTGATTTTTTCATGTTTTTCAACTTTGGGAAAACGAAAGTGACTTTTTCGTTTAGAATTTCACTTTCAAGTAAAAACAAAACTTTTAGAGAATTATGTTAGCTTTCTACTCATAATTTTTTCAATTTTTTATTATTGAGATTTGATATGTCGTTTCGGAAAATGTTTGACAGTGTGTCCTTATAAAATGAAAGGACTAAAAAATAGACATGTTTGGTTGTGCCACTAAAATCATTGTTAAACTTGTGTTTTGCAAAAACAAAATATGTTACGACAATCTACACACAATATACTATTGCGATGACTATAAATTTGTAACCAACGGATCTATACACTAATTATAATATTTATTTGAATTCGATCAATGGGGAAACCTTGTCAATTTTCAACATGTGTTTGGTTGCGCCACTTTTCTCGCAATTGACTATAAAATTTAAAAATCTACGAATACCCTTTTGAAGTAGACACTCCAATTAAGCGCACCATATTTGTTTCAATTTTTTAGGTGGTGTATTTTTAAAGTTATATATTTTTCATTGCACCGCATGTTGAAAGAGATGAAACGAAACTCAACACATGTTAAGAAACGAAAACAAATAAAAATAGCGGATCTCACCTATACACAACAAAATCTATACCTACGGAAAGTAGGTTCAATGACGAAACTAATGGTATCAAGTCCAACAGTCGATTTGTAGTGTAAGGAATCCATTTTACCTTCCGAAAATGGAGAAAACTGAAAATTGTGCAGGTTTCAGGTCTCAGAGGTTATTCGGTCGAACAATGGTTCGGCCAAACAATTATTTGACCGAACAATGTTTTTCCGTTACGGAAGCGTTATTTACAACGCAAACGAAAAAAAAAATTGTCGGCCGGAAAAACTTTCGTCTACCGAATTTTTTTTAGCTCACGTTCTTCTAGTTATCTACCATTAATGGTTGGTTATCTATTCATCAACTATAAGTTATCCATGCACGATAGTAAACAATAATAATACATTACAATTTATCATATTACTAACACACCCACGAACAAAACATGTACTCTTTAAGAAGATACACTAGGCTTAATATATCCCTTGTCTATAACAACTCGTGTAATTGTATTGTTCACTTCGTTAATTCTGGGATACTCTTATGATATGGAGCTCATGATACTAGCGTTGAAAACGACATTAGATCTATGTTAAAATCTAAATATCGTTTAGGTGGTAATACTGATATCTTATCACAAAATACAACTTCAAATTCCTTTAAGATATGAAATTGTTCTAATTTCATTTTTTATATTTTGGGCTCAAATTATTTAATTTTGATGCCATAAAGTTGACACCCTTTCCTAATACACTTTTTTACGTTGTAGTGCTGAAATTTTTCGTGTAGATAAAGGTCTATAAATTTCATTCATTGTATGATACTTATCTTCCTCATCCACACTATTAAAATTTTTATGTAAATAGTCGATAACATCTTTATGAGATTCTAGCCAATCCATACCTATCAAAATGTCATTGGATTCTAGGAGAAGTCTATTTAAATTAACTGAAGTATCCAAGTCATTAGAACCTAATAACAAATCTTTAACTATCTCCGTAACTTTCATTTTTACCTTTGTCAACAGTTATACCAATTATGCATTTTTTTGTTTTTCTTTACTAAGTTTACACTGTTTTCAACTACTTTTGATGCAATGTAACTTAAACTAGACCCTGAATCGATAAGTATTGAAACATGTATGTTCAAAACTTTACCTTCTACTTACAACATGGTGGATTGATGGTCCACCTGCCGATATTCCAAAGAAACATTAACTATAGGGATATTTCGGGCTATGTCATTCACAGTACAAGCGTCCTGCAACGTGCTTACAGGTTACTATTCCATCCTCTAGTGGAAGTTTCGATACTCTTTACCCCATTGCTATTGGTTGAACCTCGACTGTTGTAATTTTTATCAGTATGACCTCTTGTTCTTTTTCCAAAAGGTGTGGGTTTAAATCCTTTCCTACGTTGATCGATCTTTTCAATTTTTTTTATTTTTTCCAACTTCTGCTCAATTTGGATATTTGTTTAAACAAATGGTAGCACAACTAAGCCTTTCTAATTGCTTCATCCATTGTTGAAGAATTTCAAACACAATCTTTTCTTTATACACTAGGGGTAAACCACTGATAAAACTGTATACCTTAGCTTTTTCAACTCTTAGATATGGTACATAGCGTTGTAAATTTACAAACTCAGTTACAAATTCTTCCATGGTTAACAATCTTAGTCTCAAATCATTGAATTATTGAGCTTTCTCATGCTTTGAGCTTTAACATTTTCATATCCATTCCCCATATATTCATTATGAACATTAGATTGCACTTATCAAAGCATTCACTCCTAACATTCCCCTATTTCCACATTCACTCCTAACATTGCACCTATCAAAACATTCACTCCTAACATTAGATTGCACTTATCAAAGCATTCACTCCTAACATTCCCCTATTTCCACATTCACTCCTAACATTGCACCTATCAAAACATTCACTCATAATATTGCACCTATCAAAACATTCACTCCTAACATTAGATTGCACCTATCAAAACTTCATAACATATTTATCACTCTCAACTTCTCAACAAGAAACATTAATTTAATAAATTACATACATTCATATATTTGCACCTATAAAAACTTCTTAACATTCATAACATTTACATATACATGTATATAATCTCAAAAACAATATATAAGGTCAATGCACATTTATATAATCCAAAAAAACAATCATGAACATGTAATATAAATGTACATGTATATAATCCAAAAAAAATCATGTACATGTGAGTTCAAAGTACATGTATATAATCCAAAAATTAAGCTCCTCCATGTCCAAGTCAACTACAACATATATATCTACATAAAAAAAAACAATGTAAATAATTCTCTAAATAGAAGTCCACCACTATCCTCGACCAGGGTCTTCCCTTGGACTCGTAACAATCTGCAACATGTATAAAACTAGATTATGAATAACATAAATTATTTAAAGAACTTTAAACCAAAATCAAAACATTAAAACATTAAACTAATATATCGAAGAACAATTCAATTATCAACAAAATTACCTCCAATTCTCTATCATCCAACAAAGTCTTCTCTTTGCCTCTAAAAGGTGGAGTAGACCCAAGCCACAACATATATAAAAACAATTTATAAATCTTACAAATTATTTAGACTATTTTAAACGATATAAAAAAAATAAAATATTAAACTTACAATTCCAACACTATCGTCCAATGGAGTCTTTTCTTTGCCTCGAAAATATCAAAGAGACCCAAGCTTCAACATATATAAAAACAATTTATAAATGTCAAACATTATTTAAACTATTTAAACATATATATCAAAAAACAATTCAATTATGAACAAAATTACCTCGGTGCCAATATCCACATCCATCAAAGAACCTATATCTTCACCTCCAATTTCAATATGTTCTCTTCCCTTAAAATTTAAATTTTGTTAATAAATAATTCATGGTAAAAGTAAAAAATATTAAGCTTAGCAATTAACTTAAAAAACAAAAAAAAATAAAACATTAGCTCACAATAGATGGAAAATCATCTAAAAAGTTCGAATATAATGAAACCTGCATAAATAAGTCAAATTAACAATAAGATACATAGTTAAATTTAAAAACAAAAAAATATCTTTCAAACATAAATATAAATGTGTAAATTTTAAATATACCTCTCCAATATGCTCTTCTACATTTCCATCTTTTTGACTAGTGGAGACTCTAAAATTATGTTCATTTAACAATCGGGAAAACTGAAAACAATAAACATTTATGTAACCTATTTATTACTATACATCAAAAAATAATTTATCATACATAAATATAATGTAACAAAAAGTTTAATTCATAATGAATAAAAATAATAATAGATTGAAAGTACACAAACCTCTCCTATGCTGATCCATTAAACAATTTTGCAAGTCGAGAGGTGGAAAATGCAAGGAGATAGTGTGTCAGGCCTGGAGTTTGAGAGCCATAATGCGTTAATCACTAAGGGCCTAACCTTCTACATGTTAATTAATCAACTTCAAAGACCTAGCAACTATAAAAACTAATATTTCAATAAGGACCTAGATATCACTAATATTATTTAATAGTCCTTTAACTACATGTGCATGAACTACGTTTTGCTAAGTATAAAATATAGTCTAAGGCAAGTGCAAGTACTTACCTACTCTACAGAAAGACACTACTACTGACTACTAGCTACCTATTCATTATAGACTTGTTAGTGAGAGCATCACTATTAAATATAGATAGAGCTTCTTTTTCTTCAACTGAACTTAAATCCTAGGTGAACCAGCTAGCTCATCCCTGAATCTCATAGGGAGAAAGTATTCCTAGATTATTCATTGCCTTCTCTTCGTTTCTCATCTTTAAATACTTCCACTTCCCTTCTTCTAGGATCTAGAGTGTTTACAATGAATTATATATCCTAGTGCCTCTAGTTGTATAAAGCAATGAAGAGTAAGGGCAGTGAATCAACTAACTGCTATCAATCAGCTATTGTGATTTCATGGATTTATCACATCAAATGGCAAGGACATATATAATTCAACTTGGACTAAGACGAGCATCTAGGGACTGAATACATACACCTATGGATTTCCTCCATTAGTCCAGCCTATCCCTATCATTTTACATTACACTTCTGGTTGTTTTGGTCTCCATCCCCATAAGAAGATAAAGCAATTATTTCTTTAAACTTGCCTTTATCTATCTAACTTTTTCTCTCTATGTTTCAGAAAAGCATGAAATGACAATGTTACTTAATGCAATGCATCATGGAATAAGATACTCATAAAGTGCCATGGGACTTATACTTTGGCTAGTAGTTGTATGGACTAGAGCAAATACTAGAGGTTAAGAACAAAACTATATAGTTATTACACTACAGCTGAAGTTGTAACTCAGGGTAGTAAAATGAAAAGGTTTTGAAATCCTGTTCTCTACCAACGAAAAAACATACAGAAATAAATTGTTTACTTAAGGACTTGATCAGCTCTATCCATGTGGACAGAGCTGTTCAACTCTGTCCATATGGATAGAGCTCATCAACTCTGTCCAAATGGACAAAGCAGATCCGCTTTGTCTATTTGTACAAAGCTGATCAGAACTGTCCATTTGGACAAAGCTGCAACCTGTACAATCTTAAATGTCTAGATGTCTTAAATATCATTTAGAGATGCTACATACTGGTGGAGTTATTTAAGCCTACATAACCATGGATTTTTTTGGACAGAGCTCTCTAAATATTCTATAAATTTTCTTGTACATAGAAAATAAAAACAAGATAATTAAAAAGGTATGGAATTTTTTTAAACAGAGCTATCTAAATATTCTATAAAATTTCATGTACATTGGGAAGAAGAATAAGTTAATTAAAAAATATAGAAACAAAAAAAACATTAACAGATTTAAAGTTTTATATTGAATTTTGTTTAATTAAAATTATTTAAAATAAGTAGAGCTGTCCAAATGGGCAGAGCTATTCAACTCTGTCCAAATGGACAGAGCTATTCAACTATCATATAAATTGTTTACATAGGGACTTGATCAGCTCTGTCCATATGGACAGAGTTAATCAGCTCTATCCATCTGGACATAACTGTTCAACTCTGTCCATATGGACAGAGCCGATCAACTCTGTCCAAATCAACAGAGCAGATCAACTCTGTCCATTTGTACATAGCTGAATAAGAATTAGAATAAAAATAAGCTAATCAAAAAATATATTTACAGAAAAAACATTAACAGATTTCAACTTTTATGTTAAATTTTGTTTAATTAAAATCATTTAAAATAAGTAAACTGTCCAAATTGGCAGAGTTGTTCAACTCTACCCAAATGGGCAGAGCTGTTCAACTCTGTCCTTACTACCATTGTAACTATGTCGTTACTAACATGATATGAAACAAGCACATAATAGTTTAAACAATCACTTAATAATAATAGTATAAAAGTTCAGAATGGCTTACCTCACAGCGAAGAGGCAACACAACAACACCACACTATGAGAAGACCATGTACACCTCGACGGATAGATCTCCATGACGGACAGACCTCCACGCCCTCCACGCCGAATAGACCTCCACGATAAGGGGTGACAGGATGGCAGATGCACACGTCAGACAGCTGGGTGACATGGACAAGGATGAGATAGGTGGCGAGAGGGGTGGCGAAATGAGATGAGTGGGGAAATAGGTGGGGCGACGGGTGGCTGGACAACAACAAATCATTGCAGGACAAACAACGAAAATGAGCCCGCAGCTGAGATTATATGGTAAAAAATTATTCGGCCGAATAATTATTGAATTGCCAATAAAAATTACCGGTCGGCAATCTGTTCCGTCAAATTAAATGGTTACCGTTAAAGTTTATTCGACCGAAAAACCATAAATATTTGGTCGAATAACTCCCGCTATGTTGGTTGGGCACCCGATTCTCACGGAAGTGTTACTCAACTTCAAGTTTTCACCCATGTGCTACATCTCTAAATTTGGCCAAACTGACTCTGGATTAGGCTCACTTTATATCTAGCTTACTTGAGGAAGGTCGTAGCTTCCTGTTATCAGAAGAAGGCTTTGAAACTTGAAGCTTGGCATCATGTCCCCCCTTGTCAGGTGCAAGAGGAGAAGTCTTGGAAGAGTTATCTCTACATAGAGTTCATAGGGATTCTTGCAACTCCACCCTTTAGAAATAATTTTCAGAAGATTCAAATTTAAAAGGTGAGGGGTGTTGGTCACAACTGAAAATGCACCCACATACAATATGCAATTCAAATTTTTATTTTGAATTGATACTTACAAAACAAAAGCAAGTACCAAATATACACAATAACTTACAATCAAACATAGTTGCAAGTTACATATATGACTGTTGAATTAAGGAATCTGCTATACCTAAGATGATTATCTGCATCTACAATTTTTTTTCTCAATGCCACTAATAACCTACAATTGTCTCTGCACGGTCTTTACAATCACTCCCAAGCCTTATCTAGAATCTTGAATACTGTGAATTAACATCCAGATTGTCAACCAACACTTTCTGCAACAGTTTGCAATAATCTTTTCTACAACAATATTACATTCAATCTTACAACTATGAATTTAATTATGCAGTTGTCAATTTAACTACGCAAGTACCAATAAGATTCTACAACAACATTATATTTGACTTTATAACAAGTGTTATTCCAATGTTATACATAGAAAATTATGATCTCCAACTTAAGTCTTCATGAAATACATGAACAAATGACTCAAGAATGCAAATTATTACTCCAATGTAGGTTGCGCAGGATAAGAAAACTTCACAATGGATATAACTCAGTCTCATATTCTAATTCTATGGGCTATCATCAAGGAGAGAGGCATCTCACAACTCTTCTCATGGTAGGTCACACCCACACACTCTAAGATAGAGCACTTCAAAAATACGCAGTCATAGCATATAATTTTAATATGTAAAGCATATCATTTATACTATCGTCAACAGTCTTCAAAACACAAGGTTCTTCACCAACGCAGCAATCCACCAGTCTTTACACAAAGATAACACATCACAATAGAGTATATCACTTATTACGTCGATAGGCATATATATCTTAGAATATTTTGGGGTGGACTACCATCTATGCTTTTTCATCTACGAATGAGAATGAGACAAGTGTATTGTCCAGATTGGTTCTATGGGCGTTGTCCAAAATTAAACTAGAATGAGACAAGTGTATTTTCCAGATTGATTCTATGGGCGTGGTCCAAAATTAATAATTAATAATTTCAAAAAAATAAAAAATAGCTTAATTAACATCTAATAAGCATAGTTCGTGATAGTTGGAAAAAATAAACTTCAACTTCAACTATTAAATTATTAGATATTACTATGAGCTTAACTTCATTTACGATACAACTATTAGCTTAACTTCAACTCCAATCATGGCTTTGATTTGAAGTCGTATATTAACTTTTAAATTAATTATTAGATACAACTATTAGCTTAACTCCGATGATTCTACAACTATTAGCTTAACTTCAAATCTAATCACGGTTATATTGGATAACTATTATCTTAACTATTAGATACATCAATTAGCTTAAGTTCAATGATTCTACAACTATTAGCTTGACTTCAACTCTAATAGTCGTTATATTGGATAACTATTAGATTAACTATTAGGTTAACTCCAATAGTGATACAACTATTAAATTAAATTTAGATGAATTGCTAATTAAAACATGGTAATAAAAAACTATTAGATGAATGTGTAGTTGTACTCCAATGATTCATCTCTTAGCCTTAGAAGTCGACCTTCATTGCAATGAAAATATGCACCGCCCAATAAGCTTTCCATTTGGTAGTTGTAACATCATGAGAACAATCATTTAGATAATGTGCTAGGAGGGTGATAGATTCAATGCAATTTATAAATATGAATAAGAAGGAGTGAAGGTGTTGAGGCCCGAAAATTCGTAGGCAACAACAGTAAGGGATTCTCCCCAGTCAACGTTACCAACTAGCCCGTGACTGTTTGGTATGGGGAATCCGTCCGGTTTGCGGTCCGGCTACCATAGGTCAAAGTAACAAAAACAAAAGGTTTTACCGGTTGCGGCCCGGTCCACCGTGTATATTTTTGTATTTTTGACTTAAGTATGATATGCAAGTGCCTATTTAACATGCAGATTGACGTAGAAAACGAGGAGCGGTCACAATGTGATGCGCAGGTTCTTACCTCTCATCTTAAACTCTCTCGCATCTAAATCACACACAGCAAGAAATTACAACTAACTACCTAACCTATCCCTAGGGAGCAAAGTTATCATTCATTAATGAGTAATGTAATTTGTACATGCATTATGAAAAATCACAGATAGCTGATACTTCTTTCAAAACGCATGAACATTAAAAGATATTTGAACAACCAGATAGCCAATTGTTTATGAATAGCATTCATTACTCATAGTGGAAATCTTCATAAAATAAACCAGAGAACATTCATACAAGAATATAGGTTCAAAGAGTTAGAACGGTCTCACAGTTAATGGACACAAAGCTGAAAACGAAATAGTTCCTCTTCAACAAATCCATAGCACAACACTTGAATATTCCACCAAGCTTTCTCCAACAGGCAAACTGTAATTATCTATTGCAAAAGGAAATAGTTCTTCTTACAATATGTCTTCACAAATCTAACTGGGAAAAAGTCCCAGTAACTTCTAACTTTCAAATATTTAAACAAAATCAGTAGACTGCTTGGGTCCCCCCCCCAAAACGTGTGACTCTTCGGTTCTTCGAGCGTTTCATATTCCTCCTTTTCATCTTTTCTGCGCAAGCTCATTATCTGATGAGTAACTGACAGACTTTTCAGATCTGCGTATTTTTTTGCTTTCGATTTTGTCTTTTCCTTTGCTTGTCTCCCTTGCGACCCTGCCGGTTTCGATTTGATTTACAATGTCCAGCTACACCTTCGTGCCTTGGTAGTCCGACCAATCCCTTGAGTCCACCTGCAAATAAACCAAAATGCATCATTCATCGGATTTGCGTTCCAAAACAAAGCAGCAAATTATATTATTGAAACAGCTAATCCACAAGAAAAGACCAAGCGTGCCATCATCATTTTACAAATGCCGACAACACTACCTCGTCCTCCTACAGGCTCATGATAAAAACACCAACTGCGGAAAACGGGAGGAAACTGACATCGGAAGCAAAAGCTCTGCCCAGCCGCAACGGCGGAAGAGTAAAGGCTATAGGCATGCGACGGGAGGGTGGGAAAACTCAATCGCAAATCGGAAGGATAATGACATCGGAAGCCAAATGGTTTTCCCAGCCGCAACAGCGGAAGGGGCACAACTACGGGCACGCAACGAAAAAGTCAACACGCATCGGCAACAGAGCGCTTTTTACTTCGGATGGCTAGTTGATTTGGGAGCCGCAACGGTGGAAGCGAAAAGGTTAGGGACATGAGACCTGAGGGTGGGAAGACTCTCAATCGAAATTCGGAAGACAATTTACATCGGATGCTAAATGGCTTTCCCAGCCGCAACGGCGGAAAAAGAAAA
Organism: Pseudotsuga menziesii; assembly: GCA_001517045.1. Lineage (NCBI taxonomy): Eukaryota > Viridiplantae > Streptophyta > Pinopsida > Pinales > Pinaceae > Pseudotsuga > Pseudotsuga menziesii. The sequence continues at coordinate 23,646 of LPNX010895517.1, read as the reverse complement.
GATACAAGCAAGCGATCAAAAGACTAATACGCGTCGGTGATCGGAACGCTTGACGCTTCGGGTGGAGAAATGATTTGGGAGCTGGAACGGCAGAAAAAGAAAGACTACGGCTTCCGATCAAACAAAATTGACGCCCGATCAATAGAAAAATTAAGTGCTTAGACAACTTTAAAACTCAGCGACGGTAAACCTGTTTTACTTCCGCAACAGTGGCTTTCCAAAGAATAATAAAGTCCGATTCATCCTTAGCTAATAAACCAAACTCACATCTGCGACTAAACGCAAAATTCAAACGCAGGCAACCTCCGAAAACAGGCCGAGAGTTAATCCTCTAACATCATCCAAAATTGAAGTACAACCACAAAGTTCAAACGATCCAACGATTAAAAGTAACGCTAAATCATGAGGAGGGGCCCAAAATTTAAGAAATTTGGGGAAATAGTTGCAGCCGCAACAGGTTCCTCATTGCTTCTTGATTGCAGGCTGGCAACAGACAGGCGGGATGCCAATGGATGCGCTTATGGAACCAACAACAACAATTGATTTGATTGAGCAACAAACCGAGCAAACAAGCTGAGACTGTATCCAAAGGCAACAATCAAGTTTGATCAAACAATTTCAAGCGTTAAAGGAAAATCTAAAACAAATGGGAGATCAATCCAAGCATTAGAAATCTTTGTAGAAAATCATTAGAACAAATCAAAGAAGAAAATCAAACTAATCGAAGCAAAGGAGGGTCCTGAAATTTTTTGGAATTTTGGGAAAATGTTGCGGCTGCAACAGAAGGTTCTCAAATTTTTTTTCCATCTAGGTGGGTGAAGCGAACCCGTGGTGGATCAAAAGCCATCAAACCAAGTAGTGGGAGCTAAGCTAATCTAGGGTTTCCACATTGCTTTGTCTTTGATATCCATTACTATGGATATCAAGAACAAATTTTGACACCACTAGGTAAGAACGTTTGATTGTGTTTTTGTAATATATATGCTTTGTGTTTTCGTAATATGTAGAAAAAGTGAAGATATCATTGTTCAAAGCATGTATTAATGTAACCAATGTAACCAGTAATCCCAATTACTGAAATAACTGAAATCATTTTAATGCTGTGTCGTTATTTATTTGATTGCAAAGCATATTGATGGCAGAGTGGTTGATAACTATGAATTTATTTCTTCCCAAACTGTTCGCTTGGTATTGGATGGAGCTTTCTATGTTTGGTTATTCCATACTTGCAGGACTATTGTGATCATTTATGTTGATTTGACCAAGTGCAATACAAAATCATAGACACCACATTATATTTGGTTTAAAGTGCTTATTTTTAAAGTTTACGAGTGTAAATATTTTTTATTTTTAAACCGAAAGGTTCCTTCTATGATTAAAACGGTGAATGAATAAGCCGTATTCTTTTAATTTTTAAATAAAAAGTTTAATGAAAACAAAGGTTTATAATATCAATTTTCAGTGTGGTGAAAACTTTATTTTGTTGGCAATTTGACATCTGTAACTTTGGTGATTTAGAGATTTTGATACTTATAAATTTGGGGATTTTGATCATTTTGAATTATTGAAAATATTAATAATATTAATATTTCGCATGCTCATTCTTACACATATTCTCAATATCTACTCACAAGATATTAAAAGATGATATTTTGATATGTATTAATAATAAAGAATACTTTCCCTTGGTTTCTTGTAGATTTGTAGATTTGAGATCGAGCAAAGGAAAAACATTTTAGAAGTCTTCGTGTTTGCTTAGTGTTGCATGCTCTTATGGATTTCATTGTGATGCCTTTGTATACGCAGTTAACATAGTATGGCTTGTCGAGGGTTAGAGATTAATAGTTTTGTTAGAAATTAATAATTTTGGATATTTGTTTTATGGGTTTTTTTAATGATAATGTTTTTTTTTTATATAAAATATATATTAGTTATCAATTTAGTTTTTTTCTTTTCTCAATGTGGTTCACGAGTCGGCCCAGGCCCACCCCGAAGGCTTCACTTCATGCCTAACCCTAATAGCGTCAATGAGAATTGAACCCGTGACCTCTATACCGAGAGGCCTAGCGACGGGTGCTCAACCAATTGAGCTAACTCTTGGGGCTTATCAATTTAGTTTTATAAATAACAAACTTGTAAATTAAAAAAATTATAAAGGGTGTATCATTTGTAAATTAAAATTTTTATAAATGATGCATTATTTGATGTAGACACAAAGATGTATCTGAAATCTATTTGATATAGAAGAAATCCGACAAAGATGCATCTCAAATCAAGTTTTATAGTATAATTGAAGTTTGGCATGCAATTGTTTATTTGAAGATTTAACATAAGAGAAGAAATGTAGAAAAGTGAAGGCATGCCAAGAAAAAGTAAATGTATTAATATTTAAAATGTTTTATATTATGGTTACGCAAGTGTGGATAAAAAATGAATAATATTTTACACATATTTATTATACATTTTAAGAGTAGGTAATTTACATACGAACAACAAGAAGACAAAATAGAGTGTCAAGCAAACATTTCTCAACATATCTTTCCTTGTTGCAACTATTTTTCTTCTTCTTTGTTCCTTTTTTATTATAGTTCTATATTCACTATTTTATTATAATTTGTGTGAGGAATAAACTTATTTATCAAATAAAAATAATAATTAGATTAGATTTTAGGTAGATACTTTTCTAAAGTTAATGTTGATTTCATCTAATTTTATTATTAAAAATATATAACTAAACATTGAATTTGATGAAAAGAGAAATATAAATTTAAGTAATTTTATTTCATGTAACATTATAAAAATATATTACTAGGTAAACAAAAGGTCTGGTTAAATATTAAATATTTCAAAGAAATAGAGATAAATAATTTCAACTTTAGAACTTTAGTATTACTTTTGTTAAAAAGTAATTTTTTAGATTTGATATAATAATTTCAGGAACTTTACGATTACTTTTGTTAAAAATTAATTGTTTAGATTTGATATAATGTTTTGTTTTTATATTTATTAAAAGTTTAGAAGAAAATTGTTTTAATTTTTATATTTAGATAAGTTATTAAGATTATTAGTATTATAAATATTTTGAAATGTGGTTGTAGTTTAAGTATGTAGAATATTATTATTATATGAAAAAATCATATGAAAAATGAAATTTAATATTAATATATTTATGCCTAAATGTTTATATATTTAAGAATTTTAGGGTAAACTACCACTGATAAATTATTGTCAACTCATGTGATAGTTGCATTTATGGCATGGTAATGTGTAGCTCATGTAAGGAGAGAACTAGCCCTTCGGAGTTGAGTTAATGTGCATAAGCCTTAGTCTAAGGCTATTTGGGGAGTTGCTCTATTTTAACTTTTAAATAGAGTATCAGATACAACTATTTTAACTTTTAAATCAACTACTAGATACAACTATTATATTAACTTCAATGATAATACAACTATGGGCTTAACAAGCACAAATTAAGTTATTATATTTTTGTGTAAGCTCCACAGATCTATTAAAATATAAGGAAATAATGTACAAAATTAACCCTGACCAAAGGAGGGCTCACGAGGTGAAGCCACCACCCAAGCCTCTAAAAGACAGAGGGTCGTCTATGAAAACTAGAGATGAAATTGTTCATGACTATAAGACTAGCATAGTACTGAGTTTTAGACGACATAATAGACATAGACATGGTTATAGGGTTCAAATTTAAAAAGAGACAGAGACATAACCAAGATTGACAACTATTGCAAAAAAACCTGAAACGATAAGTCGTTTTTGCAGATGTTGAGAGCATTCTTCAGGACGAGGGGTTTTCCTCGATGATGGGGCACGCCCATCTTTCCTCCTGCGAAGGGTTGGACGTGTTGGTAGCGGCCTCAAGAGCAGGTTGAGGCATTGCTGCTACTATTCTGGCTTCTGGACTACCATGTTCTTCAGACGTTTGAAGAGCGGCTCCACTGTTGAAGGGATGAGGAAAGGCGGTTTTTGTGGAGCCGTAATCATGCAACCTATCGCACTCCCGCTGCCACCTCCCCCAAAACCAACGTGCACTACACCCCTTATCACACTTCCACTGCCACCTCCTCCAAGTCCACCATGCCCTGCGATGCCAACCGTGCATTTCCATGCAAACGTATTGTCCAAGGTCGTGAGCTGAGAGTCAATTTCAACCATTCTGGTTTTCATGGCTAGGACAGAGTCATGGGCATCTGACCAGTTGCTAAGCATATCCTCAACTAGATTACATAACATATTTTTAACAAGCCAATAGTGATTTACCCGGCTTCCTCCTTGTCCGGAAGCTAGCCTTTGGTTGAGGGCCCTTGCCTCCCAGTCTTCAACAAGGATGCAGACCTAAGGAGAGATATGATTTTCATAGTCTAAAGTGACTTGCACGTTGCATCCGCGTTGGGATTTGCCTCTGCTCGAGCTAGCATGACGCGACGTTCCCCTCTGTCTCGACATGAAAATCAGGCTGAACCTCAACTCACTGAAACCTGCAAGCTGAGCACTGCAGAGAAACGCCATCCAAACAAAGGCACCACCTTGAGGCAGAGGCCAAACTTCCAAGCGCTCAGTGAACCCAGAATTGCAAGAATGGTGAAATAATTCTCCATGGCGAAGATAACCCCCGTTTTCCCTGTCAAAGTACTTGCGCGCATTAAATATCCTTGTGAAGCCATGAAAGCTAGGAGGACTACAAGGTGTCGCCAACCCTCGTCGCAGGTGTCGAAGAGACTTGCAGATCATCTCCCACGCGCGAGGAACGTCGAAGGGTCTTGGAGCTAATGATGGCCTAGTTGATGGACGTGTCAGGCGCATGCAGCTTGCCACGTGGAGGGTGCACAGGCCGAGACGGGGCATGTCAATGAGCATCTGTGCTGTCACCCGCATCCGAGAAGTGGCTGTTATATTACATTAATTATTAGATACAATTAATTGACACATTCTTTAGGAAGAAAACATTATAAATGTGTCAAATATATACCTATCGGCTTATTCCAAACATATTAATCTTATTAATATGGTTGTTGTTAGTTTATAAAGGACAAGTGTCAACTCTAGGATGAGCACAAAAAAAAAGTTATACATCTCTTCCTTCTTACTGTAAAATGTACTTCTTCGATATAATAAATATTATATTTGTTAAGTTAAAATATAAAATAACCTAAATACTTTAGAAACACTTTATTTCTTAATAAAATAAGAATAATTATCAGATGGACAATTTCAATAAAGTAAGTATTGACGGGTTTCTTTCACCCTTATGCGTAGGTAGAGGTTGCAGGACTTCCACTGGTATAGGTTGAGGTTGCAGCATTGGCGGTTAATTACACCGAAGGTGTTTTTAAATACTTTAGAAACACTTTATTCTTAATAAAATAAGAATAATTATCAGATGGACAATTTCAATAAAGTAAGTATTGACGGGTTTCTTTCACCCTTATGCGTAGGTAGAGGTTGCAGGACTTCCACTGGTATAGGTTGAGGTTGCAGCATTGGCGGTTAATTACACCGAAGGTGTTTTTAAATACTTTAGAAACACTTTATTCTTAATAAAATAAGAATAATTATCAGATGGACAATTTCAATAAAGTAAGTATTGACGGGTTTCTTTCACCCTTATGCGTAGGTAGAGGTTGCAGGACTTCCACTGGTATAGGTTGAGGTTGCAGCATTGGCGGTTAATTACACCGAAGGTGTTTTTAAATACTTTAGAAACACTTTATTCTTAATAAAATAAGAATAATTATCAGATGGACAATTTCAATAAAGTAAGTATTGACGGGTTTCTTTCACCCTTATGCGTAGGTAGAGGTTGCAGGACTTCCACTGGTATAGGTTGAGGTTGCAGCATTGGCGGTTAATTACACCGAAGGTGTTTTTAAATACTTTAGAAACACTTTATTCTTAATAAAATAAGAATAATTATCAGATGGACAATTTCAATAAAGTAAGTATTGACGGGTTTCTTTCACCCTTATGCGTAGGTAGAGGTTGCAGGACTTCCACTGGTATAGGTTGAGGTTGCAGCATTGGCGGTTAATTACACCGAAGGTGTTTTTAAATACTTTAGAAACACTTTATTCTTAATAAAATAAGAATAATTATCAGATGGACAATTTCAATAAAGTAAGTATTGACGGGTTTCTTTCACCCTTATGCGTAGGTAGAGGTTGCAGGACTTCCACTGGTATAGGTTGAGGTTGCAGCATTGGCGGTTAATTACACCGAAGGTGTTTTTAAAGGGGGCGTTTCTACTCACAATTTCGTCGTCTGTCGACGACCTATGAGTAGCCGCCCCTTATTCACGGCCACCTGTCCACCGCTGCAGCGCTCTGCCCGGGCTGGAAACGAGTGACTAGCCGCCCCCGTCCACCGCTGCAGCGCTCTGCCTGGGCTGGAAACGAGTGTCCCTCCTGAAAACAGTGCACCTGGCGACAAAAACCAGCAGTTGAGAATTAGTTCCAATTTGATGGAGGAGAGTTCGCAATCTAAAGATGACTTTCTTGCATTGGCAGACAGTTCAACATAAGTTCAGGAGATCGAGCTCAACGTTTTCAGGCTGTAATCAAGCAAAACAATTTGAAGCATAGGCCAGCCTATAAAAAAGGATGAAGATAAGCATTCAAACCTATTTAAAAATGATGAAGATTAGCATTCAATCCAGTTCCCGATTTCTGCTTCAATTCAGATATCGGTTTTATTTTAGTTTATTGATGCCTAAAAATTGTCAACAGTTAAATAATGTATTTTCTATATAAACTATGATTCTTAATGTAAAGGAGGATCTTCGGGGTTTGAGAGGTGAGATTTCTGTATCACACTGTATGCAAGGAAAAATCTTATCAGCAATATATACATGCTTAGAGATAGATTTTATAATTCGTGTTTCTCCTTATTCTTGTTTTCTGCTTCTAATATTGAATACTATTGAATACTGAGTTGACTGTGCACTGCACAAGTTATTACACCGGTTTTAGATAGAATAGCAGTAATTTCTTACAGTGTATTACCTGAGATTGGAGATACCTGTTCTAATTTGTATTTACATATTGTTCCCGCTCGATGGCCACCGTTGCTGCTGCTACCGGCAATGGCCTTGCAGAACCTTGCAGAACTGTGGGTGCGCTCATTGCTATCCTCCAAACCCATTGTTTGATATATCAAAACCGAGACCTCTGCATATCTCTATGACGCCTCTATTCAACAATACTTCATTTACCTATCTTACTTATTGCGAGTCATAGGATGTCGGAAAACGCAATAATGATATTTTTAAAAATAACCACAGAAACACAGCTACCATGAACTAAACTCCAAACTCTTGCAAGCCTGTAAGCTGTACTCACCAAACCCAAGCCTGTAAGCTCTTGGGATTACCCACTGCCCAGCATTTCAAATCTCTGCCAGCAACTGACTAAACCAACCAGAATTCGCTTCAGATTTCGGTTCCTATCGTTAGCTACAATTTGAGTTTCGTAGGTTTGGTTGCACTCAGCCGGAGATTTACCTAACTTACCTTTCTTCAGGAAAAAGCATCTTAGTGAGGAAAGTGGGATTGTTGCCAGAAGAATCAGTAAATTTTAACAGTACCAGTACAAGTGTTGAAACACTAAGAAGCTACAGACGACACCTGTGGACATTTTGATAGACCACACTTGTCTTGTCGCTACCCTGAGTCGGGGTAGTAATATCCCTTCACAATGCACTACATCCAAACCGCCATTTGGTTCAAGCTTGTCATATTGTTTCATTCATTCATATGCTTGTTTGGGTCCATGCTTAGCATAATGTGATTCTGTGGCAGAGGGGATTATCAGTGACATGTGATATACCTGGAATAATTTTATCGAGTAGTACCGGTGATGGTGAATATATCGAATGTAGCGGGACCAAGTGATAAGTGCTTTAATCTATTCTATTAAGAATTTGGCCAAGTTAGCAGGATATGACTATTATAAGACTGCAGAGGATCATTCCAACTCCAACTCGGTGATTTGGATGCTAAGAATTGGAGGATAGACTTCAACCCAACACACAATTTGGTGGTCAAACTACCCTCACCATCAAAAAGCCGACCATTCGCCTTTTCCATATCAAATTGGCTTCGAGTTGGTGCGGTATGTCCAACGGCTTGAAGGCGATCCTCCTGCATAAACACAAGGTAAGCATAACGGTGAAAATCCCTCTCTTTCTTTGTGTAAATTCGGGAATATGTTTTGTGTAAATCTGAGTGTATGTTTCACTCTTTTCTGTCTTCTCTTATTTCTTATGCATTCTGCTTTATTTTCTTGAATTTTTTTATTTATTTTTTGTTGTCCTATTAAGTCACAAAATTTCTATAATAAGGAAGAAGATAATTGGAGTATTGATTGGATGAGTAGATCGTCAATTTTGTGGATACGCTTTCTTACAGGTATTTCCTATGTTTGTTTATTTATGAATGACCCCATTTTTTACTGTTATTTTTATTTAGAATGTTACAGAGATTTATATTTGGAATGTTTTTTTTATATCTTGTTTTATTTCTAAAATGAAACAAAACCAAGAAAATTAAAAATATTGTGTATAAAACATATATACACACAAAATTGATTATTTTGAATTTTCAACAAAATTTTTGACATCCAAGTATTTAAGTAAAATTTAAAATGAAAGTATATATAAAATATACAAAACCGTCATCAATTTTTCATTTGATAGCTATAATAAATCTGAAATCTGAAATTCCAGGCTTGACCCCAACTTCACAGAGAGAGGGCAATTCAGGGTAAGAGAAGTTCAGCTTTTAAACTATATTATCAACAAAGTCTTTTCAAATTTTCCATACCAGTATAAATCCATGCTAAATTAAGATTTCTTCTGCATAGAGAACTTGTTTTTTTATAATTCCAAATCAAAATTATTTGAGCTTTTACTATTTTATTAAATCTGTGGATTCTTACTTAATTGAAATTTTGTTTCAAGAAGGAGATAGGGGATTTATATTTTAATTTTTTAACCTAATTGAAATTTTGTTTACTTAATTGAAATTTTGTTTCAAGAAGGAGATAGGCGATTTATATTTTAATTTTTTAACCTAATTGAAATTTTGTTTCGAGAAAAAGAAGTGGGATTTATATTTTAAAGGATAATAATAAATGAGAGTTAAAAGCTTAAAGTATATTTTAATTTTTTTGTTTTTGACAAAAATAAGGGATTTATATTGTGAAGGATAATAATAAACGAGAGTTAAAAGCTTAAAGTATATTTTAATTTTTTCAAGGATAATAATAAATAATAAATGAGAGTTAAAAGCTTAAAGTATAATGAATGGTATTTCTTTATTTTATAAATGTATTTTTATAAGTGAAAAAGAAAAATGTATTTTTATAAGTAAAAAAACTAAACCAAATAAAGTATGATGGGGATACTAGGGCTATCAATCAGCCTTCTTCTTTTCAAGCAAAATGGAAAAACCACCCTTTATGCCCGCACTCAAGCTGTGAATGAGGTTTGGATTTCCGGTTGCCGAATATTCAACAAGGCCTTGCAATATGAACATAGAAATCACAGTTGTCGTAACATATTTCATCTGAATAAATGCCATAGGCAAATCCATATCTTTGCCTAGACAGACCCGTGCGCTGCCTTGGAAGACTGCGAATTTGAAGGGACTCTCTGCCAGATTAAAAACAATGGAACCTCTTTTTCTTCTTGGCATTGTACAACAATTGTCATATAAATAGGGGTGAAAAACTGAAAAGTGAAAGCAAAGAACCCTACAATTTACCATGTCTGGCCGCATTTTATTTCAATTCCAACCAAGGATTTCAATTCTTTTCTTACTTATACTAAACTGAACTACTGAACTACTTTTATATAATCAATTATCTTCTTTCATTAAATACAAAGGCCTTACAAAAAAGGACATTTTGTCAAAATGGGAAACTATTCAAAATACCTACGGTGTATGGCACGTTTATCACATCCCTGCACACACTCTCGATAAAACAACATCTAGACATGAGGCCTTCATTAAATACAAAGGCCTTACAAAAAAGGACATTTTGTCAAAATGGGAAACTATTCAAAATACCTACTGTGCATGGCACGTTTATCACATCCCCGCACCCACTCCCGATAAAACAACATCTAGACATGAGGATACCAATCATTACATACATCCCAACATGAATATGAATGAATGTCAAGTTTTTTCAATATTAGTCCTTACATGCAATATCCACATAATTAATGAGATTGACATGCTTAGCCTCCAAGATTTTGACACTAACCATACATGAAACCATCTAGAACTATCAACAGATACATTGAATACTGCACCAAACTACATCGACTATAATTGAAGGAATGGGATGTAATACATGATAACACTCTCCTGCCTACTTCGACAAATACATTATCTCACAATCAACAACTTACATTTGACATGGTCTTACAATAGTCACAAGTACAAGGAACAAAAGAGCCATTCATGATGATCATCCAAGGAACTGCAAATACAAGTAAATCCTATCTTCTAAGAACCATAAAAAATGCACTATCTTCTCAAACAGCGTTTGTCCATATCCCACTACTACTTCTCACCCCAGTTGGAGTTGCAATGTTTAACATACATGCAACCCCTATATATGTAGGGCTTCAAATTCCTATAAAGGACATGAATCATTTACTTGGACATGCCCTATCAATGTTCCAAGAAGAGAGAAAAAATATTCAACACATTCTCATTGATGAGATGAGCTTCATGAGGCCTAAATTGTTTGTGTATATTGAAAGTCACTTGTGTGAGTGTTTACAAGGTAAAAACAATTACTCATTCAACAATTGGTCAATAATTCTTGTAGAAGATTTGGGTCAACTCCCACAAGGACAAACCTATATATGCAGGAGCAATGCTAGCAAAGTGTGTATGGATAGACTTTATCCCTATAATCATTTTGGAAATAGACTTTCATCAAAGGGGCATTGTTGTCACCCAACTTCATTTTTAATAGTTATTGACAAACATCCACAATGCTACACCAACCTTGAAAGACTCGAGCCTCCTCAATTTTAGGACTACTAGATCCTTGTCAACAAAGGAGCATTTAATATTTTACTCACACTTAAAATTGCAACTCCCAATTCCCGCACTTCCCCTACCAAATGAAAATACGAATGTTGATTGCAACTATAATTAGAGTCAAATATATGTATATTTTATCGCATGAAAAATTACTATACATTTCATTTTGGATTTCTATTTGCACTTCCCCTACCAAATGAAAATACGAATGTTGATTGCAACTATAATTAGAGTCAAATATATGTATATTTTATCGCATGAAAAATTACTATACATTTCATTTTGGATTTCTATTTATTGCTTATTAGTACTTGCAACCGATCTTTCCTTTTCATTGACTACTATATCTACCATAGATTCGCTAGACTTGCTTTTAAAATATAAAATTATATTGTTTACATATACACAACTTTCTCTTATTTTGCAACATATCAAAGTTTTCTTCGGTGTTTCACTTTCCAGCTACGGGGTATGCTAGTTATTGATAGTTTTCTTTAACCCTTATGCCTAGGTAGAGGTTGCAGTATTGGCGGTGGATTTCTCCTCAGTAAGGTTTTAAATCAGGCCTGATTGCTTTTAAATCAGGCCTTCAGTAGGGTTTTGCATATTTCACGTATTCTTGCCGGTATAAAGAAATACTGGTCTTTCAAAAGCAAGGAAATAATGAGCAAATATTATGAGATCAACTTGTCAACTTTGCTGTGAGATGCAGTAGTGGATCCACCTGCATTTTATCATATTCAAAATCGGAACAAAGACATCAAGAAGACCGGAAGATTCTGGTCTAGAAACTATTTAAGATTTTCTTCATCGAGCTTTCGAAACCCGCCATGTATGGACTAGGCGTTCAAGAGAACCTAGGTCACCTCCAACAGACATTCTTGATTATCAAAGGGTTTCGACCTTTTAACTTTTTTTTCTGTATAGATCGGGAGGGATCCGACCTCGGGACATCCAGAGTCAAGTTACAGGATGAAACGGATTAAAAAAGATAAATATAATGTGTGCGATATTAGGGCTTACCAGGAATCGATCACGCGCCGATGCTAATCCTCTTCTTCATCCTCGTGTCCTACGCCTAGTGATGAAGTAGCCCACTGTGAAGAAAAAACATCGGTAAATTCATTAAATAAGTAAATAAAATTGGCCTCGAATTCAACCTATATGGTAGATTCAAAGTTCAAAAAAACAAAATTTGAATTTCACTGGTATAGAATTGTAGAATGTGGACTAGATTTTAAACAAACAATGGGTGAGGTATGGTATGTGCTTCATATGCACTGAATCCAGAACCGCCATATGCACTGAGACGAATCCATACATAAACAAGAAACATCATCAGATCTGCATGTAGAGATGAAGCAAGAACGATTAATCTTTGAAATGCGCTAATGCAAAAGCTCAACAAACAAAAACAAACCAAAAGAGCCTCCATTTATTTTATTTTATTTTGGCTTTATAAATTTATTTATTTTAATATTGATAGATGTTTTTTATTTGAGATTTGGGCTAAACTAAGTTTTATGTTTTTTCATCTATGTACCACGGATTGATTTTATGGTAGTAGTCAAAAAAACAATTATAAAAAATAATTTGTAGCTAGTTGATAAATGGATAAGTGATAACATTTGTAGCTAGTTGATAAATGGATAAGTGATAACAATGCATGGATGTCATACATATAACTAGAAGAATGTAAGATAAAAATAAAATTAAAAATTAAAAAATAAGTGATAGTTGATAAATGGATAATAGGAGGAATGTCATTGATAACATGTAGCAAGGCATAGATAACTCACAGTTAAACCCATAACTCACAGTTGAACCCATTTAACTAGAATAATATGAGAAATAAAAAAAAATCCAATCTATCTTCTATTTCATAACTATTTCTTAACCATTTGATTCCTATCAACTTAATCCAACCACAAACTATGTAAATATTGTAGTAAATAAATTAATATTATTATATTATTAAAGCCAACTCCAAAACCTAACCACCACAAAATAATTATAGTTCTTAGTTGTTTATTAAATGAAGCTCTAACCTTTCTCTTTTGCTTACTTCTTATTCTCAAATGTACTTCACTATGGAACAAATCTCGATTAAGCAACAAACTAGCTTTGTACCTCTCCACTAGTGGGGATATAAGATATTTAAAATGGAAAGGCAAAACATCAAAAAGGGTATAACAAAATATTCTCACGAAAATAAAGATATACCGAAAGCTAGCTGACATAAGATTACATTATAATTTTTAAAACATATTATATTTAATATTAAAAACATTAATATTTTTATTAATACTTAATTTATATTAATATTAAAACATATTTATATTTAGATTGATAGGTATATATATCTCATATTTTGGAGTTGGGGTTGAACGAGTGGATTAACAAGATTCATTAAAGTCTGGCAATTGTACAATTTACATCAGTTTCATAGTTGTCGTATTTCGTTAATGGTAACGAATTGTTTAACAAATCTTGTAATAAATAATTAGTCGAATCCCACTATACTATGGAGTCGTGAGATGATGGTTGTCCCAACTCATAGCAGCAGATCTAACAAGATTCACAGGGGCATGCATCTTTAACCAGGATTGCTTTTGCTTGGGGCAACGCGTGGTTGTGTGGATAGCCATGTGGTGGACAGAAAGGAGTTAATCACAACGAAATTTAGACGGTTATGTTTCTTGGCGGTTACAACATAGAGATGGTCGTCGATTAATATTAGATGATTTGAATTCTAAGACTCAATTCAGGTCAGAAGGTCGGTTGAATCGTATAAAAAGAAAGGAGCAGATATGGCAGAATTTGGGCATATAGAACTCGAGGCAAGGCCAACTGAGCAATGAGTGACTGATACTCACAGCCAAACATTCTGAGTTAATATTCTATTTTTGTTACATAGTATTATGGTTTTGTTTAAAATCAAGTTTGTCCTTCAATTTCTTGCATTTGCTTTCAGGTTTTGGATTTGCAAATATTGAAAGAGATAGGTAAATGAAAAGGAAATGGAGTTCATGGTGTATAGTTCAAGGCATCGGTGGACACGACACTATGAGGAAAGGGAGACAATATTTTAGAAAATGGTTGTTTGCAAAGAAAAAGAACGATTTGATGCGTGTTTCCCTTACCCCCTCGCCCATGTCAATTTCAGTCTCATATTTTTCTAGCATGACTAATTTGGCTTACTGATAGACCCAGAAAGGAACAAACTTAACTTCACCAACCTATCTATACCATATGGTAAGATAAATCACATATCTACACCATATGGTAAGATAAAGAACGCTTCGAACCCTATAGGAAGATAAATATGTCATGTAGTAGAAAACTAGCAAAGGTTTTATAATGCTTATAATTTTTTTTTACACAAGCTTTTATACATGGTGCCGTAAAGATATGGTGAAAACCATTTGGTAATTTTAGTTGTGCACATGCTAAGATTTGTGTCTCTTGTATGATTGTATAAATGTCAATTAAACGATGGGGTATTTATCATATTTTCGATAAGCATCAAAGACCCACAATCCATATTCAATTGCTGTAGTTGATGGTGGATTGCTAACGCAGCAGTGCGCTTATAGCGTTGGTTAAACTTTGTTATTCTTTATCAATAAAACTCAAGTCCGATGACTTTCTATGTTAGTTTATTGTAAATGGGTTTCAAGTTAAATTAAAAATTAAATCATCTTCCAAAAAGAAAGTTGGACTAGTTTCATGGGGTCTGCTTCAGGCCCGGAAGTTAAATTTGATCCTGTTTTGGACAGGGTTAATCATTCAGTGGATTGTCGGGTTGGTTTGGGCGGGCGATCTTCACTGTTTGATAATTGTTTGTCTGTGCCTAGTACTTTGCTTACGAGTCCTGTTGTTTCTGTCCCCAGGGGACCTCTGTCTTGTTCCCGGAAGGGTTCTGATGTGGATAATCGTTTATCTACGGTTTGTAATCCTAAGCAAGAGGATTTCTCGGAGAGTGGGTTTCAAGTGACCTCCTATTTGGATGGCGGATTAAAGAGAGATGAATATGTTAATCCAACCTTTCGTTCGCCTGTTGAATTTGCTGTGGAGTTGGAACCCTTGATATCCGGTCCTATTGAATCCTTGGTAGCAGGGTCTGTTGGTTTTGGGACAGTGCTTTCGACTGTTAAATAAGTTTCGGAGGGGTCTATTTCGAGGGTTATTGATGTGGTTGAAGTTGGTGTTGATTCTCTGTTCCCTGTGGAAAATTATACTATCCCGGACTCTATTACTTATCCTTTGAATTCGGAGGTCATTAAGACAGGGTAGTTAAATGCGAGCCCTGGGAACAGTATTTTGGTTGGAAACATGCCTTCATCATTGGGTATGGGTTCCCACTCGGACATTTTGGGTATTTTGAATTGCGATTGCAAGGGTGCTAGTGTTCTCAGTCATACAGGTTTAGATTATCAGGTCGACAAGAGTAAATGCTTACCAGTCAGTCTTAAGGCTGCTGGGGTGGATCATGAGGTTAATGAAGGTTTGAATGCAGATTTGGGATTTATTCCTAATACTGATGAGAATCATGTTTCTATCAGGTCTATGTATTCAGATAATGAATTTGTACAGGCTCCTCAATCCTCTATTAGCAAGGGGAAGTCTAATAAGAGGCAGCCTAAACCCATCAAGAAGATTAGCCTGGTTTTAATGACCCTGGGGGAAGACGTGCTATTAAATGATATCATTCTCACCAATGCTTTGACTTGGTTGGGAGGTTTGGAAGGCGTAATTATAATGCTGTCTCTTTTCGTGGGTGGGATGATAAGGCTTGGGCTGATGGTATCAGTACTCGTCCTGATTTATTTGCTACCAAGGGGATGGATAGCTTTTAAATTCTCTTCTGTGGCTGATGCCAATAGGATTCTGGCTGGAGTCTGGAGATGGGATAAAGATGGCCTTCTTCTTAAGCGATGGTCTCCTTTATTTGATCCACGGAAGGAAAGGTATGATCAAATTCCTATTTGGGTCAAAATCCCAAACTTGCCTTTTGAATTCTGGTCTTCTGACTTCTTTAGACTTGTGGGCAATACCTTGGGATCCCATTTGGAAACTGATTTTACTTATATGCATTATGGGGTTTGTTGCATGGGCCGGGTTCTTGTTCTGTTAGACTTTCGCTTGGGATTACCTGCTGAACTGGTCATTAAAAAGGGTAATAGTAACTTTTATCAGCATCTGTATTATTTGGGAATTCCTTTTAGATGTTATAGATGTCATGGGTTTGGACACTTGGCTAATGAGTGCTCTCTCCCATTTAATAAACATTCTTCTTCCAAAGTTTGGAGAGTGAAAAATGGTGGGAATCAGTCTGCTGCAAAGGCTGGAACGTCTGTGATTGAGAATTTGGATCTGCATCCTGTCTCCCTTGAGTCTGAACCATTAGCCAAACTTAAATCGTTTAGCATCTCCAATTCTTTGGACGATATTGGTATCTTTCCATTTCTGAACCATTCCTATGAGGCCTTTTCCCCTACTGCTCCACATTCATCTCTGAAGGATCTGGGTTTTGTATCTCCTTGTAAGGCCTTTCCTATTGCTAGCAACAATTATTATCTTTGCTCGTGCTCAAAATCAATTCAGGAGTTTCCTCGGCCTGTCAAGGATAAACCTGGGTTTCAGAAAGCATATAAGGATCAGATTGCGGATGATAAAGTTTTATATTCTGTGACGAGTGGTGATGGGGCGCTTAGAGCATCTGCCCTTAATAAGGTTTCCATATGATCCTTTTGACCTTAAATGTTAGGGGTTTGGCTAGTCTTCCCAAGAAACTAGCGGTTTTAAGACTTATCGAGCAAAATTCAGCTGATGTTATTTTTTTACAAGAAACTATGATTGAGGGGTGTGTTCTGGTTCAGGAATTGGAACATTTGATTCATGGTTGGCAGTTCATTTCGGTGGATGCTAAGGGCAGATCGGGTGGACTTATTTTGGGTTGGAAGTCTTGTAATTTTCTTTTTCATAATGCCTGGGCTATGAAAGCAGGTTTGTGTGCTGTTCTATTTTCATATGATTTACAAAAGGAAATATCCTTTGTTAATCTTTATGCACCCTATCTGGACAGGGAATCTTTCTGGAATAACTTGACCAAGATGGATGTTTTCTTGTTCCCTTTCTTAGTTTTTTGGGGAGATCTCAATTTTTCCTTGGGTCTCTCTGAAATCTGGGGGGTTAAAGCACAAGTTGATCCTTTAACTAATTTTTTTCACAATCTGTTGGAGAGCTTGGGAATTGTTGATATCAACCCTTTGGTGTCTATTCCTACCTAGAGTAATCGCAGAGTTGGTTCTGAGAGTATATGTAAAAGGTTGGATCGTCTTTTAGTTTCTACTGATTTTCTAGATTGTGATTTCCTTCTTAAACAATGGATTGGGTGTGGAGGTGTTTCTGATCATCAACCTGTATTCTTACAAATTTCTTCTCTTTCTCCTAAGGCCCATAGTCCTTTCAAGTTTAATGCAGATTGGTTGGATCATAGTGATTTGGTTGAAGCATTAAAAGATTCTTGGGTGCCCTTTGATGCTCAGTCTTCTTTATCTCCTGCGGCTCAATTTAGTGAGAATCTTAAACGTATTAAAGCAATCTCTATTAAGTGGTCACTGAATAAAAAAGCTCGGAACATTAAATATTTGGTTGATATTGAATATGAGTTGAAAAGATTTTATGATAGGCATATTGGTTTTACATCAGTGGCTGATAAAAATTTATTGATTGAGATTGAATCTCGCAAGAATTCTATTCTTCTTTTCCGGGAAAAGGAGGCTCGCCAGAAAAGTAGGGCGTTATGGTTGGTTTGTGGTGATGATAATACTCCTTTATTTCACAAATTTGCTACCCATAGGAAATGCCGCAATTCTATTTGGAAACTTTATGATGATTCTGGAAATCTTGTGGAAGGATCTGAGGCTATAGCTGAGGCTGGGCTACAGCATTTTGAAATCCTTTTTAAAGAAGAAGCTGACCTCCATCTTCCAGAAATTGTTCTTAGTGCTGGTCATTTCCCATCTTCTGTTTCAGAGGAAGAAAATGCTGAGCTTATGCAGGCTATAACTATTAAATATATCAAGCATATTTTATCCATCAGCAAAAATGATAAGAGTCCTGGACCAGATGGTATTCCTGTTGAGGTGTACAAATGCCTGTTTGATGTTTTGGGTGAGGATCTGTTAAGAGTCATCGAATTGTCCCGGACAAGTGGTAAAATCCCAGGTGTCTTTAATTCTACTTTTCTTGCCCTTATTCCCAAGATTGATCGTCCCTTATCATTTGAGGACTTTAGGCCTATATCTTTGTGTAATTTTGTATACAAAATTATTGGTAAGATTATCTCGATCATAATCAGAAAGGTTTTGGGTAGATTTATATCTGGGGAACAGTTTGGGTTTTTGCCGGGAAGGCAGATTCATGATGTTGTAGGTGTCATTCAGGAAGGTATGCACACTATGCATATTAAATCCTTAAAAGCTGTCATGATTAAGATCGATCTTTCTAAAGCTTATGATCGAGTCAGCTGGACCTATCTTCGGGTTATTTTAGTAAAAATGGGTTTCACTAGAAACTTTATTCCATGGGTTATGAGCAATCTATCTTCTGTATCTTTCTCTTTGCTTATCAACGGTGTTGCTACCAATTTTTTTAAATCTAGAAGGGGACTCAAACAGGGGTGTCCTTTGGCACCACTTTTGTTTCTTATTGTGGTTGAAGGTCTTGGGAGGGCTATTCTTCATGCTAAATTATGTGAGACTTATCATGGGTTACCTTTTGGTAATGATATTGTTTTAACTCATGTACTCTTTGTGGATGATATTGTCATGGTTAATGATGGTTCTGAACAATCTCTTTCCACTCTTTATGAGATTTTATTGCATTTCTGTAAGGCATCTGGGATGCTAATAAATCATAATAAATCATCTTTATATTTTTCCTGTATGGAAGATTCTGAAGTTATTACATTACAGAATATCTTCAGTTTTCCTGTTGACAGAATTGTCAAGGGTATGAAGTACCTTGGGTTTCATCTAAAACCATGCAGATATCTGATTAAGGATTGGGATTGGCTGATTATTAAAGTTGAACAAAGGATTCAGAATTGGAGCTTCCGTTGGTTGTCCAAAGGAGGAAAGGTTATTTTGATAAAAGTTGTTTTAGAGGCCATACCTGTTTATTGGTTGCATTTCTGGGTACCCATGGGAGTCATAGACAAAATAAAAAAGCTTTGTTTTAATTTTCTTTGGGTTGGTAAACAAAACTCTTCTGGTTTACCCTATATTTCATGGAAGATACTTGCTATGCCTAAATCTTTGGGTGGATGGGGACTTAAAGTTCCTGTTTTATTTGCTAAGGCACTTGCAGCAAAAAGTGTCTGGAATATCATTCATGGCTCGGGTTTATGGGTTAAGATTGCATTTCAGAAATATATTTCTCCAATGAATATTCTGGATTGGATTAGATCTTCTGCTAAAAAGAAAAAGAACATTTCTATTTGTTGGAAAGCTGTTCTTTGGGCCTTCGATCTCATTGGTAATTCTCTAGTCTGGAAGATTGGTGCTGGCAAGGATGTTCGTATTGGATTAGATCCGTGGTCTGGTTGTAAATGGAGACATGCTCTTCCATTTCCTATGGTAGAAAGATTACATTTGGCTGGTTTTCATTTCATTTCTGATATTGGAATTCATTGTATGTCTGGTTTGATGCCTCAAAAATGGTTATCTGCAGACACTATTGGATTTACTGACTCTCATGAGATTGCTGCTTGGAATGGATATATTGCCATTCTCAAGTCTAGCCATGTTCGACTCTCTGCTGTAGCCGATTGCCTTATCTGGAATTTATCTAAAACATGCAAGTATTCTCCAAAAGAGGGTTATGCTGAGCTAATGAATAAAGAAGTGGAATCGAACTGGTGGTGGTAGGTCATCTAGAAGATGAAGTGTCCACTAAAAACAAAAAATTTTAGTTGGTTTCTTCTCTCTGGTAAAGCATTGACATGGGATGTTCTCTGTTCGAGGGGTAGAGAAGGTCCTGGAAGGTGCTTTTTATGGAAACAGAGCTGTGAATCCAATTTTCACATTGCTGTGGAATGCCCTTTTACTCAATTTGTTTGGTCAATTATTGAGGATCATTTGAAAATTAATAATTTATGGTATGGAGATTCCTTGTCTGCTTGTTTTAAAAACTGGTGCTTTTTATCAGAAGTGGTTCTTATCAAATCTTTACCTATCATTCTACCATGGGGGCTTCACTTTTTGACCAATATCCTATCACGTTAGTTCATATTGTGGGTTTTAAAATTATAAAAAATTGAACCAATATATTGCAGGTATTGGGGGGATGAGGGGTTTAAGGTGGGGGTGGGTAGGGTGGTTTATAAGAATTGAGTTATAAGAAGGGGTGGGGAGAAGGTTTTAAGTATTGGGTGGGGATTTCAACAAAAAGAGTTTGGGTCAATATCTCTTGAAATTAAGGGTATTCTTTAATATCCCATGATCGCACGTGCTATGTGAGAGGTTCACTAAGTGAAGTCCCCGTGCATTGTACTCTGGTTTATTTGGATAGCAAGAAATAGGTCTTATTTTGAGGATCTTGTCACAACCCCTGCATAGGTATCAAGCTACAGTTTGGGCTTGATGAAGAATTTACCACAGTCTTTACCTGTGGTCTCTATCAGAACAATTTTTGTGGAAGAAATTGATAAAACTTATGCATGGGGTTACTTTGATGGATTTGCAGCTGGGGACTCAATGATATGTGGGGATGGAGGTATTCTGTTCATATCTGATTTCCATTTTGTTTCTTTCAAAGCAGGTTTAGGCTTGGGCAATAATAATTATGCAGAATTATGTGCTCTTAAGCTTCTTCTTAGGATGACTAGGCAGCATAATTTGGATAAAATTCAAGTATTTGGGGATTCTCAGTTAGTCATAAACTGGGCATCTAGTAAGTATCGTTTACTAAATACTGAATTAGCCATGATCCTTCAAGATGTTCACTTTTTAGTTGACAGTCTTGATTATGTGTCTTTCAAACACATTTATAGAGAACGGAACTACAAAGCAGATACCTTGGCTAAAGCAGGTGGCAGCATTCTTGAGGGATCTTGGAGTATCTGTGAACAGAGAGGCACAACAATTGTGGAAACCTTTCAGGTGTTCTAAAATGGTTCTGTGAGCTTTTGATTTACAGTTGTATGACTGTATCTTAATGATGGCTGCATGCATATTGTTTTTATTGATATTTTCTGGTTCTCTTTGAGGGTTATTTTGGCCGAATATAATGCTTGGGCATTCATGGATTTGATGATGTGATCAGCTTCCTTTTTATTTGGTTCCACTCTGGATATATGATGCTATGACTGAAATTATTATGCTTCATCTTGCCACTGGTGATTTTCATGCAAATATTCTGAGAGCATTTCATGTGGGCTGATTGGCCTCTTACTTGGTGCTGATATGGTTATGAATTTCTTCAATGATGGCATGGAAGGCCAATTTATTAGCTGCTGTGTTTTTTTCCAGCATTTGATTTCTTTGCTTGTTGAGACTATTCAGCCAACTAGTTATGCTCTGGGCTGTTTTGCTTGTGATCACCTTTTCTCAGTTGATCTGACCTGATTAGATCAGGAATGATGAAAAAAAGTCTGCTATGATCAGACTTGAATGATGGTTAATACATGCTTGTTTATTTGATTTTTATGGTGAAAGGTAATGGTAAACATTATGCTCATTATGAGGTAATTTTATGTATGTAATGACAACTTTACAGTTGGGTTAGTTTTTGGATTTGATATTGGTATTTTGTGCTCATCATGAGGCAAATATCTGTATATAATGACAACTTCATAGTTGTTTTTTTGTATAATGGACTTTTGGGCCATCTGCTGAATGTAAATAAAATATTTACGAATTTTTTCTTTGGAAAAAAAATAGTATGCAAGGCAGTTAACTCTACTTCAAATATAATCTTATCGATAATAAGATCTCTGCATGTAATGTTTAGTTTGCTTTTCATATTATAAAATACCACGCCAATCACTCTAATAAGGAGGCTTATGTTTTTAATAACATAAAAAACTAAATTCATCACTCGTTATGTTTCCTTCTTTTTGCATACGTAAAAAAATCATTTATGAATTAAATGAGGTTAAATGCTTCAATGAGAGTTTGAAAGATATTTTTAATTAGATATTAAAAAGTTAAAAAAAATAAAAAAAAATTATAGACAGAATGTTGAAAAGTAAATTTTTTTAAAGTTCATTAAATAATTAGTTATATACTTTATTTTCCAATAAAAACAGAATATCAATTTTAAATTTACAACTCAACTTTCACAATTTTGTTTTTATTGATATTTTTTAATTCTTTAAAATTAAAACAAGCCATATATTATTTTCGTTTATATAGTAAATACTTGTAAAATACATTGCAATTTTGTTTTTATTAGATTAAAATTTGTGAAACTTCACATACTTATTCAATATGTTTTAACGGATTATCATTTTTAAGAGTAGATTCTAAATATCAAATAATATTCTATTGCTCTTGAATTTAAGGGTTGGTGCAACAATATCATAAGTTTTCAAGCTTCCTTTTCCCTACTCGAAATTTCTCATGTATACAGAGAACACAATGTCAAAGCGTATTGTTTATCTAATGAGGCACTTGGACTGAATTCTGGGTACTTGCACTTTATGGAATTCACTGAGGGTGAATGCATTGGGAGTGGCTCTTTTCAGTTTTATTAGTCATAGGCTTATTTATCAGCCACTTTGACTTGATTTTGATGATGCCCCTTGGTGTTAGTATTGGATTAGTCCACTATTTACTTCTACTTTGATAGTACCCAGAAGTGCCTCCTTAGCTAAGCAACCTGGCTTGACTTGTACTTTTGTTTGCTAGGAGATTCGGGTTCGGAATACATTTTTGCCTATTGTCTTGATAGACTTATTGTCTACCCTTTGTTTTGTATGACTAATGAGCACTTGCATGATCTATGGCCACTCCATGTATATGTACCTAATGCAACAAACATGACACCTTTGATTTTTATGAATAACAAGGAACCACTATTTTTCTCCTGAAAAAAATGATATTCTACTCTCGTTTGTATATATCCATGAATATACATGGGTGTGTGCAAGAAGTTGAGGGACCTTTTAGATGCAATGGTAGAATGAAGTCAATCACGCTTGATTCATAAAATAGAAATCATCCCAAGCAATCTCGACCCTGCCAAGCCTAATCCCAAGGCTGCCAACATGCATGCCAATTAGGATAGTACACAAAAACGAGCTCATGTTTTACCTTGCAAAAACGCGCTCCCATTTTGCTTCAATAAAATGCGCTCCTGTTTTGCTTCATTAAAACGTACTCTCGTTTTGCTTCAATAAAACACGCTCCTGTTTTGCTTCATTAAAATGCGCTCCCGTTTTGCTTCAATAAAACTTGCTCCCGTTTTGCTTTAATAAAACGTGCAAAATGGAGGGAGTCCTTAGTGGTAAGGGGAGACATAGGGATGTGTGTGTGTGAGAGAGAGAGAGAGAGACAAAGATT
>LPNX010895502.1:15277-30287 GCA_001517045.1 Pseudotsuga menziesii | reverse complement strand
GACTCAAATACATAATAGAAACATCCCGGAATAAACATCGGGTTACAATAATATAAAATACATAGAAGAATACATTCTGAAGTTACATACACATCAACAATGCCCACGATGAAATAGAAGTCATCGAATGTATAATTCAAACTCAGTATGAAGAGTTACAATTCACTAAGGATTCTGAAAGATTGACTGAATGGGTTGTTGACTTTGGGGACACCAAGTCCCGAATGGCCCTTTACCACCGTTCCTTAAACCTCTACTTGTCCATGAAGTTGTTTATGGGATATATGATTGTAGACAAAGATAGGATGATAGTAGACTTAAAAGAGGAATTGGAACCATTGAAGAAAATGTGGGTTGAGGTTCATCTGCTATAGTCCAAATTTGATACTATGCCATGTGGACAGGGGGTGGATTTTTGTGTTCCTAGCGTGACACCATGTATCACTCCAATGAATCCTCAAATAATAGCGAGATCAAATGAAGAGGCCTCCAAGGATGCCAAGGTTCCCCCTCCTTGATCTTCCTGCCATGATGTGGTCTCAGTTGTTTTGGTTTTGATTTTGGGAGACTAACTCTCTTTATGTTGGCTTTACATGGATTTAGTTCCCAGTATTGTCATAGTGTTTTCTATTATTGTCTACAATTGTTATAATTGACATCATAATAGCTTAGTTCACATACACAATCCTTATAGAAACAACTATGTAATTGCCATGTTTTTAATGAGCATGCCCATTCTCTAGACTTTGGGTTGGGACTATGGTTAACTATTTTTTATTAGGAACTCATTGAAGGTTTGTTTTCCAATCTGTGGAGGGCCCTCTTAAGCTCACAAATGTACCATTTTGTAAATTAATGTTAATGAAAGGTAGTTCTCTCTTACTTACAAAAGAAACATTATAAAAGAAAAATAAATGAGGAGAGAAAAGAGAGAGGGAATGGGAAATGTAAAGCCATGGTTGTCGACCTTCCCATTACTCCTAAATCTCATTGTATTTTCACTCTCTAATGTTATCCTTTTATAGCTCAAAGGAACTACTACATCTGGTGCTTAGGTGCAGGGGTTTGTGATGATGTAGTCTCATGTGAAGACATAAAATAACTTTAGTTGTGCATTTGTTAAAGTACTTTGTGATGTGGCATTTTAATTAAAAAGTGAGATGTAATTTATTGAGATTATAAAGTGAATTTTTAGTTATAAAGTTCACTTTTGTTTCAATTAGTGTTAAATGTGACATTTTGAAAATATACTGTTTACTTAGGAGACTTAAGTGAACCAGTGATTAAATCCCAGGCCTTAGATATTGTGGTTAAGATCTAATCTCAACCATGGAAGATGAAAAGTCATGGGAGTTACCCTGTTATCTCCTAAATAGGCTTCACTAGGTCAAACTCAGAAAATTTATTTTTGCATAGTGATCAATATTTCAAGGCACATTATGAAATATGTTGGTATGTTTAACAAAGTTGGGATTCCTTGTGCTTTGTTTTTCCATAAAAAATCAAAGTTTAGCTTTCGGTGGCTTAGGTGAAATTCTCAACAGCTCATTAGCCACCGAAAAGCCCAGCTTTTGGAAGCTTAACAATTTGGTCCAGGAAGACATTAACCACCGAAAGCTCATTAACTACATTTTTGGAAGGGAAGCTTCCGGTGGCTTAGGCAAACGTATCAATGGTTCATTAGCCACCGAAAAGCCCAGCTTTCAGCAGCTTAACAATTTGGTCCAGGAAGACATTAACCACCAAAAGCTCATTAACTATGTTTTTGGAAGGGCAGCTTCCGGTGGCTTAGGCGAACGTATAAACGGAGAAACTGAATCCCCCACTTGGGCCTCCACCACCTCAATCCTCCATCTCTTGATAGCAAGCTCACAAGCAAAAGGCAAGCTTGGGAAGAACACCAAAGTGCTCCAAGGGACAAAGGGATGCAGACTCAAGCACAAGTTCTGGCAACAATGGACTATAATTTCTTTGCTCTCAATTCTCTTATGTCTTCAATGTATCCAAAGGGTTCCTTATATAGCTTTTCAATGGGGTAATGAAAGGTTGAATCCGAGCAATCTCAAGGCATATGGAAGGCTAGGAGACAAGTGAGTCAGATCCATGTCAAGGAAAACTAAAAAAGGATTTGGATTTTGTACATATTCTGATGTATGCAGTTTTAGAGGTCAAATCTACGTATATACGTGATAAGGGGTTTAAAAGTCGCGTATAGCAATTTTCACATGTTTTTAGGGATGGTCTAGGAAACATTAAAGGACAAAAAATGGTCCAAGGGGTTTAAGGAGTCTACAGAGGGACAGGGGAAGGCCATACAAGTGTGATTCACTTGGTGTGGTAAAATCAGCTATAACAGTCGTTATTAAATCAAAGTGGTTGATAGAGATCAAAACCCTAGCTACCCTCCACCTGTCCTGTGACTACAATCGAACCACCACAAAACATTAAGTTTCAGATAAAATGATTGTTGTACTGGCCATCTTGTGGTTCTCACCAGAGTTTATCGTCATCTTTCTCAAGTACCAATCGATTGATCAGTCCCTCAAAATCAAGACCCTATCCTTAGTCCACTCCACATTTCCTTGCATGCATCCTCACTGCTCTAGGCCATCCCTGAAATCAACATGCTGATCTCCTTCCCAGAATTTGAATTTTGATTTTTACAGGTACTAGAAGCGCGGTCCAGACATGAAGAAAGGAGGAAGACCTGCCCTAAAATAGGAATTGGGTGACATTGGCTATCTCGAGTCACATCCAGAAGTATGCCAATTCTTCAAAGATGCAGGCTGTTACAGGTTCTGTGAGAAAATTCAGGGATCCCACCAACAAGTGGCAGAAGCCTTTGCTCTTTCTTTTGATGGCACTAAAGCATTGATAGGTAGAGAAGAGTTCCAGGTTGAAGAAATACTAGAAGGATAGACAAAAGTAAATATGTAAAAGGGTGATTAAATGACTAATTAAAATTTTGCAGAAACAAATCTTTCGGTGGCTTAGGTGAACGCAGCAGCTGTTCATTAGCCAACAAAAGTAGAACATTTGGTAGCTTATAGACCTAGGATTTTGTTTCCTTAACCATTGAAAGCACATAACAGTTCAGGAAGAAATGCTTCCACACAGAACCAATTTTTATTGATCTAGAAACCTGAGGGATGAGTTATGAAGTTGAAGATTAGTTAATTACACCAGTAGGTTGGTTATGTTCCAGTTTTGAAGGTGTGAGCGAGGTGAAAAGGGTCACAAACCCTATCTACTTTTGGAC
This sequence comes from Pseudotsuga menziesii, assembly GCA_001517045.1. Taxonomy (NCBI): domain Eukaryota; kingdom Viridiplantae; phylum Streptophyta; class Pinopsida; order Pinales; family Pinaceae; genus Pseudotsuga; species Pseudotsuga menziesii. The sequence continues at coordinate 27,028 of LPNX010895502.1, read as the reverse complement.
AAACAATGACTTATCTGTCAAATAACAAGGCCTAGTTTTACTTCAGTGATCACTGCAGTTATTAAAGAGTTCAAGGAATGAACAAGAAATAGAGTTAGATAGACTAGCACTTAAGTTAAGGTTTTTGACCTAATTTTTGCAAAAAACAGTTATGTTATCTATTTTTAGTAAATCAGATCCAACTTTTCAGGATCTGAAATAAATTTTGTAAAGGATATAAAGCCTAAGACTTATGTTGAAGCAAGGATTTGACTTCAGAAAATTTTAGACCCTTATTGTTATCAAGCTTCTCATGTTATTCATCATTTAATATAAGCTCTTTTGCCATTATATGTTCAGGTTCCATCTCTTTTCTGTTCTGTACTTGTGCTTGAATGTCTGATTCAAGTTTATTCTTTTTATCTAATGCCAGATAGCTGTCATCCTATCTATGTGTTGATGAGTTGAATTACAAGTATTTTTCCTTGTTATGATTAGCCATTCATATGTGATTGTTTTATATATGAATTTGCTAGCATAATGAGTTCTCCATTTATTCACCTTATTATCAACTCTCTGAACATTGATAGTTAGAAACCTTATCTATTTGATTGAGTTTTATGCATGTCTTGAGTGAGTGAGGTCTTAGAGGTAATTTGACTTGATCCATTTAGTAAACCATTGAAGAAAAATTGAAGTTACCAGGCATCCTCGAGCTACAACCTAGAGGAGTTTCATGGAGAGCTAACAAATTGGTGCCGTTTCCGGGGAGAGGAGATTGAAGCTCAACTTCCCTGGGAGACGACATAGATCCTACTTTGATGATAGACAAAATTTGGACACTATTCTAGTTGTAATCATCTATCTGGTGACTCCATTGGAATAAGGTGGCTTCAAGAATACCAAGTACTAGAGCAAACCCTCAAGGGACACCAGTAACACCTGTTTCAGATCTAGAAGAGATTCTAAGAAGCGCTAGGGCTTCGCTAAGGAAAACCTCCAGAGATGCAAGGGGAGCTAAATTAGGTATTTCAAGAGATATTTATGTTGTTATATCAAATAGACCTCCATTTCGATCTTCTTCTGCTGAAACAACTAATTCTCAGAAATTTATAAATACATCAGAAGATATTAGGGTTGAGGAATCTTCAAGCACTGTTGCTTGTGTAGATCCAATCCTTGGCGACTCCACTGAGATAAATCTACCACCACCCACACCAGTAGTATCTCCTTCCTCCCTTTCCATACCCAAATCAAATATGGCTGCCCCTCTGACCAAAATGGAAAGAATCCTTGTTGCCAGATGTGCTCCTCTCAATTTGCCTAACCCCCTCTCTGCTATGCCTACTGAAGATTACCTCAAATACATGTCTAAGTATACTAGAGAGGGAGATTTCACAGTTGAAGAACACTTAGAGGCATTCTACAGTTATGCTAAGAATATAAACATTGAACAAGAGGATGTGTGGACTAGGGTTTTTGTGCAAAGTCTAGATGGTTAGGCTAGGAAATGGTTCAAAGAGTTGCCTGCTGGATCAATAGCAGGCATTGAAGCCCTAGATGACATATTTTTGAAGCGTTGGGGAGAAAGAAGAGACCACCTTTAATATATCATTGAATTTATCAATATGAAGAGAGAAAATGGTGAGTCTGTTTCTAACTTCACCAAAGATTTAACAAGATGTTCAGCAAGATCCTTGTTGAGATCAATCCAACTGACACTTCAGCCAAAATCACCTATGCCAATGCCTTTGATTCAGAATTCTGTCTTCTTATTAGAGAAACAAGATCAGCTTTTCTATCACTCATGCAAGATGTTGCTCTTGAAGTTGAGTCCAATATCGTTGCATCTCATAAGGTTAAGGGAAAAATTGACAGGAAGAAGCAACCATCAGATCCTCTAGAAGCTTCTTGTTAGAGGAGCAAGTTGGTATGCTGACTTGAACGATAGCCAACTTAGTCGATCAGCCGACTAAGTCAGTCGGCCGACTAAACTAGAGATTAGGTTGGCCACCTAAGGTCGTGTCGGTTCACCGAACTGACAGGTAGTTATTTTGTAGCTATTTGTAAATCATATATATTAGGATGTTGAGACAGATGAGAACTTGGTTCAGTTCTTTGTATTGTATGGACCCATTCATGTTAATATAATCTGTTATTCCTCTACTTGTTCTTATCTCTTGTCTATGTTATGTATGTATGTTTTGGTATGTATTATTGGTAACCTTAGGTGATCTGTGAGATTACAACATTGGTTCTGTTGCCAGTAGTACATGTCTGAAATGTATGCAAACAGATGATATCAGAACAAGAGATTAAGGACTGGTGGGAACGTAAAGTTGCAAATTATTTGTAGAATTACGCACGAAGAAACATATTAACGACCGCACAAGCAAAATAAATATTCTTTACAGAGACACATGAGAAGTTTGTAGAATCAGTGCTCCAACTTTTGAAGAAAATCCTAGATGAAAAAGATGGAAGGGACAAAATATCAACAGTTTCTAGAAAAACTTATTCATGGGGGAAGAACAAACTTGTCAGAGTGGTTCGAAGAAATAGCCGATGAATTATGCAAGGAACAAGTAGTCGAAGAAAGGACTTCAGTGGAAACCATCAAGAAGAAATTCTACACAGACCTCACCGAGCAATTCTTGTGTTCCTTACCGACCTTGTTGTTTAAATTCCTAATCGAGAAGGGAGTAGGTCATATTGTCGAACCTCGTCCATCACTTCGTGGACCGCCATTAAACCCTAACTAGGTGAAAAAACAAAAGAGGTGAGAAAAATTCATTACAGAAAGGGAGTGGGAATACTTCCTAAGCAAGTAGACTGAACTATCCGGGCTTTCTAAAGCGTCGGGTAGGCTATGGGGGGGGTAGCTGGTCATATGTTGGGATAAAGTGGAGTGGATTCTAGTCGACTAAAAGCAGATACCAATCACCAGTAATGAGAAGTCGACTAAAAGGAAATCAAGAAGATAGTGTCACACAAAGGTATGTCGGACCTCCAAAAAATAGAGAGGGAGGAGAGACAATAAAGAAGGGAAGAAAGAAGAGAAAGAGCCTTAGCACTGCACAGAGGAATGAGTACTAGTGTGACTGACCAGGAAAGAAATCTGCCAGAGTTGGTTCATGACCGACAAGAAGAAGGTGTAGAAAAAGAGGCATCCCCTATGGAAGAAGAATGGACAGAGTAGCAAGAAGCTCTCCAATTAGAAGCTCCCCAAGAAGGAACAACTCTGTCTCCGTTGAATCTGCATACCCGAATACAAGCCATTGTCGAAGAGGATATCCAACTAGGAGTTGGTGACTTTGGTATATGGATTCGACTAGACGAAGAGACATACACTGGTAGAAATCTTATTATCCATCGACCAAAAGAAGGAAATTGGGCTACCTTTCAAGCAATACCCTCCAACCGAAGTATCCACTTACTTTTACCGACACATGAAGGAGCACCCCCCCTACCAAATACAGCTTTGGACGACACAGAACATTCATAACTGCGGATAGATAATTGCAGTTGGACATCAACAGAAGAGGTCGAAACCAACCGACTGTTGGTCAAAGACGAAATGACAAAAACAACCAATGGGAATGAGGGTTCCATCGACAATAGTCCCATAGAGAGGAATAAACAAATAACCCCACCACCTACACCCCCACCTCAACCACCGCCACCTTCTGAAAGTAGTGACAGTGATTCAGACATGGGTCACGGGTCAGCACACATTCCTCTATATGAGGGCGATGAGGACCCCAGATGACATTGGTTCTTCTATGAGTCGACTTGGGAGGCTAACCAAGTTATGGATGAAGACAGACAGATGGCGCAGTTCACTGGTGCCTTGAGGAAAAGAGCATTAACTTGGTACATGACCTTTTTTGAAAGACAACCTCAAGCAACCAAAGACAAGATTAAATCACAATCTCTATCATTTTTCAAAACTCTAGATGCAAAACATCTGTCTGCAAAGAAACTAAAAACAACATCGCAGAAGCCAGGATAAATTGTTCGCGATTATGATAAACGTTGGAAATACCTTCTTAGCCAACTAGACTATGTTATTGATGAACAATTATTAATCCAGTGGTTTCTTTCAGGCTTATCTCAGAAAATATGCTGACACATAAGTCTGGAGACATTCAATTCTTATGAAGATGTGCTTACAAAAACTCTCCAAGTGGAAATGGATGAGGACATACCAACATACTCCACCGATGACATACTAGAAGAATAGCTTGAGATCGTGCATAAGTATCTAAAAGAATTAAACCTGAAAGGTTAGGACATCTGGTGCACGAAGTGCTCAATGACTGGACACCCAAAAGACAACTGTCAACAGGAAAACAACCAACAGGACGTTCAATTCGTACATACAAATTTTTTTTGCGACATTTGCTAAGAGCATGGAGACCACTCGACAAAATATTGCCCGTTTAACATGAAGAATGGCAAGGCATCTTGGTGTGCAATCTGTGAAATAAAGAATCATAACATGACCGACTGCCATCTGAACCTAAAGAGCTGATAGAATTATCATGCAGTCTACCAGACCACTGCAATTGCACAAAATAATGAGCAAAACAACTTACCAAATGATCAAAACAATCAAAGATACGACGGTCGAAGATACAAGCATCGGTATGACAATTGACATGGAGGCTACGAAGGTCGAGGTCGATTCTCTGGAAATCGAGACAACCGACCACGTCGACCCATCCAATGCTTTACATGTTATAAGGAGGGACATCGACATGTAAATTGTCCATAAAAGGACAAAACTGACCTCAAATTTTGTACTCATTGCGGAGTAGGGGATCACTCATTACAGGATTTCCCTACCATGGTGGAAAAAATAAATAAAAAGAAAAATGTTAATGTCTTGTCGTGTGTGCAAAAAAATGATGTACTAGATACAAATAATTTGCATATTGTAACCCGACAAGGGACAAAAACAGGAAGTGATAACCCAAGAATTAGCAAAATAAAAGAGAAAAATGTCTACCCTGATCCACTTAAAGAAAAACAAACATATAAAGAGGCAACAAATGTATTCAAAGAAATTGCACAACAAGAAGAGGCTAATGACAATTGACATAACACAATAAAAGAGTTAATACAACTCGTACAAAAAGATAACTCAGTATCTTAGTTCATTGATTTCCTATATGAAATAAAACACAACAACATCGAAAAACAAACAAAGAATATTTGCAGTTTAAATAAAAAAGATAAAAGTGATGCCGACCCGCTTGTCGACCTGGAAATTGAAGGATACCATGTCCGACAAGTTGTACTTGACTTCGGACCACAAGTAAACATCATAACTTGTGACACTTGGGAACAATTGGGCAGACCTCGACTACATGAGTTAGGTATATACCTAAAACTAGCCGACCAGAGCCTAATTGAACCTATTAGAGTCTGGAAAATGTTGATACAACTATAAAAGGGATCTCGACCAAAGTCGACTTCGAAATCATTGACCCTAAGGAAGGATCCAGTTCCTTCCCAGTGTTAGTCGGTCGACCTTGGGGTAGAAAGATGAAAGCATCGATATCCCTAAACAAAGAGAGAATCAAATTAAAAGGAAATGGACAAAAGGTCTCTATACCTATTCATCCATTCAAAGGAGAACCTTGGGTAGAACCTATCGATGAAGAAGTTGATATCCGACAACTTTATCAGATACAAAATAATGAAGATTGCACAGAACCTAACACATATGGTGATCCGGAGGATTATTCATCTTTAATTTACATTGATCCAATATGGTACAATAGTTATTAATATATGGTTCAAAGAACATAACACATGTATGTTCCACACATATCCTAAACATAGTGGTGACATATTGCACTTGCTGCGACATACGTCGCACCTGCTGCGACAGACATATCACACTGCTAGGACAGACTTAGCTACGACAGACTTATCACTTGCTATGACAGACTTAGCTGCGACAGACTTATCACTTGCTGTGATAGACTTAGCTGCGACAGACTTATCACTTGCTGTGACAGACTTAGCTGCGACAGACTTATCACTTGCTGTGACAGACTTAGCTACGATAGACTTATCACTTGCTGTGATAGACTTATCACTTGCTGTGACAGACTTTGCTGTGACAGACTTATCGCACTTGCTGTGACATCGTGAATTTAGTGGTGACATCAAACAGTTACGTTACGTGTGACGCTATGGTATGGTGCAACATATGTGTGTAACGGTCATTACAACGTGTTGTGAGTCAACATGTGCATGGAGTTAGTTGCAACGTTTTGGGGATATGGAATGTCGTGGTAACATAATGCTTGTGCAGTTACTTGGCCGAATTGCATGGTTCAGCTTAGCATATGGTTGTAACAATAATAAAAAAGATAACAACTGAGATGATGGAATCAAATCGGTTACTTATCCCTCTCGCTAAATGCTTAAATAGAGGATTCAGCTCGTTTAGAAGGGGCGCATCATTTCTCTGTTATGAGAAGCTTGGAGAATTTGCTATAAAGTGTTGAAATGCTGTGCAAGTCAACTTTCTCTATTATATTTTAGCTTTATTTGCCTTTCGAAGGCTAAATGTAATTTCTAGAAGAGAGGTCTTAAATATTTTGGACAGCATTCTGTTTACAGTTGCTGAAGTTGTTTCCAGAACCATTTTGTACCATTTTAAAAAAGATTAATTGGATCGGTACCCATTGGAGAGGGACCCGGAGACGTAGCCCAGTGGAGGGGGTGAACTCCGTTATCAACTTCTGTTTGTGACGCTCTGATTCTGTGCTTATTTATACCTGTTTATCAGTTTGTTTTCCATCTGTTTTCAGTATTTAATTTCTGTTAATGTTGTTCCATTAATTAACCTGCTGAAAGCATTCTTTTAACACAAAATTTTAATGCACACAAGTTGAGTTCCTACGGATCATGTTATGGTATCAGAGCTGGTTGACTGCTTGTGCAAGTTTGTGAATGCTTACTAGGTCCAGGTTAAAGCTGGGTGAAGGAGATCCCAAGATTGGCTCCAGGAGAACATTATCAAGAACCATGTCTTCTCCACGAGGGGAAGAAGAAGGACATACAGAACGGGAAAAACCTGTTATTTCAGAGTCTAAGTTTTTGGAGGCTTTTATGAGCATGAAAGCCATGATGGAAATTCTACTTGATGAGCGAGCAGAAAGGAAGAAGAAAGAAGAAGGATCTTCATCCAAAGATGCAGAAGTGAAGAAGGAAAAAAAGGGTAAAGGAGTAGGAGAAAATGGTGATCCTATTGATACTAATCAAACTTTCTCTTCTTCTCATACTTCTCATTCAAATAATACAAATTCTAATATTCCTTATTTCAAATTGGATGTGAAATTTGAATTGCCAATTTATAATGGAGATTTAGATGCAGGAAAGTTAGACAATTGGATCAAGCAGCTTGAAGTATATTGCAGGGTGTAGGGCATCAATGATGACCCTTCCAGAATTCAATTGGCCACTCTAAGAATGAGTGGAGTGGCTCTTACTTGGTGGGAGAGCAAGATTCAGCAAGATCTTCGAAAGAATGGTAAAATTATTTTAGTTTGGAATGAATTCATTGAAGTATTAAGGAAGCAATTTTATCCTTTAGGCCATATTCAACAATTAACCATGGGTTGGCAAATGTTTAGACAAGCTAAAGGACAAAGCATTCAAGACTATACTCATGAATTTAGAAAAAGGGCTATTGCCTTGAATGTTGCATTAGATACATAGGAAACTCTTCTTAAGTATATTGGTGGCATGCATTCTTATTTGAGACATACCTTGTTGATGTTTAACCCCAGTAATTTGGATGATGTATGTGTTCAAGCTACCCATTTAGAAGCCAGGGGTAAGCATGCTAATGATACTTTTGTGAAGAAATCATTTAAATTTGACAGCAAATCGAAAGTTCAAGATAAGGGGAAAAACAAGATGGCTACTGTTAAGAAAGAGGGTGAAAAGCCTACATGTTCGCATTGTCAAAAGGGACATGATGTCTCTAAGTGTTGGAAACTTCATCCAGAGTTAAGGCCAAAGAAGTTCAGAGGAAACAAAGGATAAAGGCAAAGCAAAAGCTACTGCAGTAGTTATTCAAGACTTAGGATCCGACTCAGGTGATGAAACAAAGGTTACAGCTGTCAGAATCCAAGGTAAGAATAAAAGTATCTCACTTCCCATTGATGCAAAATCAAGTTCTAGTGCAAGTACAAATCTGCCATCTACTTCTAAGAAAAATGATAAAGATAGAAGTGCATTGTTTCATGTTCGTGTCATTGCAAATCACACAAAGATTGATACATTGTTTGATAGTGGTTCACAAGTAAATCTGATATCAGAAGAAGTGGTTAAGAAATTGCATTTAGTTACTATGCCTCATGAAAAACCCTATCCTCTTGGTTGGGTTACTAATGATACACAATTACAAGTTACAAAGAAATGTGTATTGAAGTTTGCAATTACTGAAAAGTTCATGGATGAGGTAGAATTAGATGTAGTGCCACTTGACATTTGTGGGATAGTACTTGGGAGTCCATATTTGTATGACCGAAAAGCAGTCTTTTATAGAGAGCAGAATAAGTATCATCTTTTTAAAGATGGTGTGGAATGCATTGTACGAGCACATACGACAAGAACAAACCTAGCAATAGTTTCTGCAGGACAAATGAAGAGGCTGGTAAATGCTAGTAAGAATTTTGTGTTAATGATGGTTAAGGTGAAAAATGATGAGATGTCTCAATCTTTTGGAGGATGTGATCCTAAACATAAATCTGAACTGATTGAAATTATTTCTGAGTATGACGATTTATTTGAAGATCCAAAAGGGTTACCACCAAAGAGAGAGATTCAGCATGAGATACAGTTGCAGCAGGATGTGCCACTCCCGAACATAGCCATGTATCGGATGTCTGTAATGCAGAATGAGGAGATCAAGAAGCAGGTTCAGGAGCTGATTGAGAAGGGGGTCATCCGGCCAAGCACTTCTCCTTGCGACTCTCCTATAGTCTTGGTTCCAAAGAAGGATGGGTTGTGGAGGATGTGTATCGACTACAGGGCCCTTAACAAAATCACCATTAAAAACATGTATCCTCTTCCTCGCATTGATGATTTGCTTGATCAGTTGAAACATGCCATTTATTTTATAAAATTGGATCTACGTAGTGGGTATCATCAAATCCGTGTTGCTGAAAATGATGCTTGGAAAACAGCGTTTAAAACAAAACAGGGTTTGTATAAATGGCTTGTAATTCCTTTCGGGCTATGTAACACTCCTGCTACTTTCATGTGGGTCATGAATGATGTCTTTCAACCATTCATTGCTGATTTTGTAATTGTATATATAGATGATATCCTGGTGTTTAGCAAAACCTGGAAGGAACACATTATACATGTGAAGAAAGTTTTAAATGTACTGAGGAAGGAGAATCTTTGTGTAAAAATGTCTAAATGTGAGTTTGATAAAAATTCTTTAGTATATCTAGGCCATATTATTGGTGGAGGCCACCTGCGAGTGGACCCAGCCAAGGTTGTTGTTATTGTAAATTGGCCATGGCCTAACACCGTTACTGAAATCAGAAGTTTTCTGGGTGCGGTTCAATATTGGAGGAATTCATCTCTGGGTTTTCTTCCATTGTTGCTCCATTACATGCGTTGACAAGCATTAAAGAAATTTTTCAGTGGGGAGGCAAGCATCAGAGAGCCTCCGACACTTTGAAGGAAAGGATCAGCACAGCACCAGTTCTGAGATTGCCAGATTTGCAGCAGCCATTTGAGATCGAAACTAGCGCCAGCAGGTTTGCCATGGGAGCCGTTTTGATGCAAGGAAGGAAGCCAGTCTGTTACTGTAGCTAGGGTTTTCACCCTAGCTTGTGCTGATGAGCACCTACTAAGGAATCTGGAATCCTTAGTAGCAGTTCAATGATGTAAACAAAAATAAACTGAAACAAAGACTAAGCTAAAGCAGTAAAAAGTAAATAACATGAAACAAAAACAGTAAAGAAATGTATAATGGTGATTTTTATTGATATTACCTCCAATGAGGAGGTTGATGGAGTCCGTTGCGCTGGTCCGATGTCGGTGGCTTCGAGATCCAAGCTGCTTCTTTTCCTTCTCCGGTGGTGGAAATGGGCCAAAAAGAGTTCTCAATGATGAAAGTAGCTTGATGGTAAGCTAGGGTTTCGAGAATAATTTCGGCAGAGGCAGGATGCTTATGATAATGCTTGTGAAATGAGGGGTCTCCACCACTTATTTATATTTTTTTAGTGGTGGAGTGCTGGCCCATGGTTTTGGAAACCATATGGTTTAGGGCAGCTTGTTTAGGGTTTTTTCCTCCTTTTCCTCATTATTTTATATTTTTTCTTCCCTTTTGGGGATTTTTGCTATTTTTAGAGGAATTTTGGACATTTTTGGAGGAAAAAGGGGTTTTTTGGCCTTTTGGAGGCATTTTAGGCCTTTTGGAGGCTTTTTAGATGGTTTTATGGCCTTTTAGAGGCATTTTAGGCCTTTTGGAGGCTTTTTAGTGGGATTTTTAGGGAAATATGGTAGGCAAATGGACAAATGAGCCATGTAGTGGGATAGATGAGGTAGTTAACCATTTTTGGGTGTTAACAGATTGCCCCCTGATGTGCGAGGGCAGGAGCTCATCGTATGGCCGATGGACATCATGAGTCATATTTGGTTTTTCTTGGGGTGTGGAGAAGAGAAGGAAGTAGCTGAAGTCCGGGACACCGATCTCGAACCACCTGCAAGGACTGAAAAGTACATAACCTCAAAAATGGATGAGGGATGATCTGATAATATGGACGAGGCGGGCATTCCCATGCTCGTATCAGAACATAACATAACAATATAAATGGTCCTCAAATACTGGATGAGGAAAAATATCTCAATATATGGACGAGGTGGGCATTCCCATGCTCGTATCAAGATACATAAAAATAACTGTGTGAGGCCCAAAATGAAGGACCTGTAGTAGATAGGCACTGTGCATATCATGAGGGTCCGAAAGGGACACAAATCTGGATCATACTGCTGAGCTGATCATGTCTGAGCTGACAAACTGATACACTGGAATGGCAGCAGTGCTACTGAATGTGGTTCTGAAGGAACTGATACGCTGCTGGATCAGAGTGAGAAGGGTCACACTCGTAATGGTACACTAATCTGGAACTGAACTGGGTACTCAAAGAAGCATAGAACTGAATGGCTTCCGAATACAATCGCCAACGCAGCCCGGACATCCACGGGAACATATAACTGGGCGTTCCGAAGTGACTCACCAATGTGCTAGAGTCGGGGGAAATTCGGGGTCTTCGACACAGAATGGAAAGGATATATATCCTGCGCGATTCTCAACGATGCGAATAAGGTACTGAAGTTGAGCATGTGAGAAACAACCATTCGGAGAGGCAATGATGACTCCTCTCAAAATGGTCCGTAGGCACTCACCACAGATGGTGATGAGTCCAAGGAGCAGGGACCTCTGGGTCTATCCTCTGGAATAGAGGGGCTGTCGTCGACAGACGGAGACCTGCAACTATCCAGGCAATGATGTTTCCTTGACAGGAGCGCGAGGTGCAAATCGAAATGTGATAGGAGTGATAAACTGGTGGGACTAACTCGGCAAGTAGAGGGGGTGGACTCAAACTTCCTTTGTTCAGAGTATGAGGGCGGGGATGATCAAGCAGCACATGAAACTGATTAGTGGTAAAGGGATCATAGCTGTAAGGGATCTGGGCAGTTCACTGGGCTGAGGGAGACTTGAGC
>LPNX010895479.1:550660-586830 GCA_001517045.1 Pseudotsuga menziesii | reverse complement strand
TTAATAAAGCATGTTTTGATTTGTTTGTTGTTTAAACAAGAGTTTGTGACTTTTAGGTCTTCTCTTTTAAATTTAAAAGAAAAAGAATATGCTTGATATCATGGATATTTCCTTAATATGACTTTACACTTTACATATAAAATAATTCACATAGGTCATTGTAGTTATACTTAATTGATTACCAAGCCAAAACAATGTGATCCAAAATATGTTTAACTTTAACTAAGGTATGTAATTCATCTTCAAACATTAATGTCCTTTAAACAACAATATGCTTTAATGGAAGATTAAAGGATTGGTTGGATGATACCGACTTTTATTTCCTCTCTAAGAGCATCCCATATTGCTTGGTAAAATTGAACTAAAAGACTCATGCACTGTTTGCCATATCACTAGAGTTATTAGAGGCAAAACAACGCAAAAGTTTTAACAACCAAGGTTTTCATGATCAAGTTTAAGCATCAAAGTTTCTCACCACCCTAACCACCTTTACTTATAGTTGACATTGGTAACTCAACTCGAGAACTGGATGTGTTGGTTAGTCCACTAGATTGTATTGTAACAAAATTTGTGTTGTAAAAAATTTTGTATTGTAACAAATATTGTGAAATTACAATTTAATGTGGTGTAGACTTGTCAGTAAAAATAAATACAAATCGTTTTAATCTATAAAGTTTATCATTTTCTTCATACTACATTTAATTTGACATGTTGTTTGGTTTGGTGGTGAGTTTGTCCATCACCAACTCAGCATGGTAACGACCAACCATATATTTTGAGATTTTTTTAAGGAGAATGATAGTTATAGCTTAATGGATATTAGTAAAATAAAGTATTTTATTATTATTTGAAAAATAAAATAATATATTCTTAAATTAATAATCATGATTGACGTTATTTGTTTAAGATTAGTTTATATTATTAAATTGTTGATAATGATGATGTTATTAATTAAGATTAGTTTATATTTTTAAATTGATGATGATGATGATGCTAGTTACTGTCACTAGATACAAACGATCCCATTGAAGTATCATACCAGTTGCGTTGACGACGCTGCGTAGATCTCCTCGTCTCATTGCTCGCTGTTGCTCTCGACCGCTCCACCGCTACATGAATATCCCGCAGTCCATCGCTTTCTTCTGCAAGCATTCAAACAGCATCTCGGTCTTCTAACACAAAAATTGCAATTTAATAATCTTTCTTTGAAGCAGAATGTACTAAACCATACCAAAGAAACTAAAACATTCTTGAATTTATACTTATGTAATGTCTGGACTGTGGACAACAAACTCTAAAAACTGTTCAATTAACAGCTAAATATACTAGAGTTACAGAAAGAACCTAACCTTCTGGGTTCCATGAAGTGGGCTTGCTCTCTCTGTTAGAAGACAAATTAGCAGCAAATAAACCAAATGAGGCATTATCAGACCTGGCTGAGGACGACCCAACTCCTTTGCTTCTTACTTTTCATATTTTAGTATATACCTGAGAGTAATGCTACCAAAACGTTGACATTGATTCAGAATTCATGAGATTAATTCGAAAAGTTAAGATATGCAGAGTTTCCATAGTGTTGCTTGGCCGTCTCTCTTGATTGTCACCTACTTCTCTGCTAGAATTAAAGGGCTGCAGATAAGGGCAATTCAATTTGTCACCGCCTTCAATTGACACCTCTCCTTCATGCGAGACCTCTCCTTCATGCAAGTTGCCATCTGTTTACACATAGATAATACATGGACTTCCTTTTTTCTAGGAATTTCATTGCTCCTCCTATACGGATTTCCTTCCGACTAGGAATTCCATTGCTATTGCTCAAGTGAAGAGATTACAGCCTCTGATTATGATAAGCCATTAAAAGATCAGTTAAGTTGAATTCCATACACAAAAGAGAAAGGATCTTACTCTAGTGGTTCGTGGCCTGAAGCTTCGACAGAGAAGAGAATGAACTATTCTGGAACACACTGTAAAAAGTTACAGTGATGCCGAGTTTAATTTTAATATTATAATTATTATTATAAAATAATAAGTTACACGGATTCCGACTTTAATTTTTAATACTATAGTTATTATTATAAAAACATGTTTAATTTTTAATATTTTGTTTTGGTGCATTTTGCTTCTATAACTTTATACACGTTTATGGATAAACACGTTGGTCTTTTATTAATTGTTTTTAAAATCTAAATGAATTTTATTTATTTATTAAATTACTTAGAAATAAAGGTAAAGTTAATTTTGAGATATTAAAGTTTTGGGATAAGTCATTTTACTTTAAAATAACTTTAAAATAATCAATTTCAATTTAAAATAAAAATAAAATATCATTTTTAAACATTGAAAACAAAGTTGTTCGGCTCAAGATGGAAATCTAATAATAACATAAAATAACAAGTATTCTGACAACAATGATATTAATTTATAGTCTTATAAGCTATTATTTCTCATTTCCTATTTATGCTAGCCTATAAAGAAACTTGCATATTTTTATAGCATAAGTCAAGAATATTACTAGAAGTATGTAAAGAAGCTTGAATATGCTTGTTTTATGCTACATTGCAATAACCTATATCGTATTTAAATGGACATTTTTTAATTCATTTTTGTTTTAATTTCTTTCAAATTGTAATTATATTTGTTTTATCATATATTTTTATAGCAAAATTATCCTATTGCTATATATTTTCAATCTCTTCATAGGATATTCATTTCCTAAGTTAGCATTATAAAAATCCATTTCCTTATATTCATTTCCGGAGTTGCATTATAAAGAAATGTTTGAAGCTCTGAATGCTTCTTCCCTAAATTACAATTACATTCATTTTCTGAGTTGCGTTATAAAGAAATACTTGAAATTCTGAATGCTTCTTCCCTAAATTACACTTGCGTTGAATAGAATCTATGAGCCACATTGTAAAAATAAATATGTCTTAGTTTCTGTAAATTACATTTGCACTAGCTTCTTTCAAGAGATGCATTTTAAAGAAATACTAGAAATTTCAGCACTCCTCCCTAAATTACACTTTCCTTGAATTTACTTCTTGGCCTTCATTTCAAATTAATATTTAGTAATTTGAAATCTCCTCCTCCGTAAATCACATTTTAATTAAATTTGGTACCTCGGCTGCAAGAAATATTTAGAGATCAGAATCCTTTTCTCTGTAAATTAAACTTTCCAGCTGCATTTCAAAAAAATCTAAAAACCTGATGCGTCTTCTATGCAAACTACATTTTCATTAAATTTAAATTTTATCTGCATTTTAACGAAATTTAAAGAAACATGGATGTTTATTCCCTGTAGAGTACATTTTGGTTAAACTAAATTTATCCATTGCATTTTAAAGTAATACTAAGAAAGTCACGATGACTCAAAACTCGCTTAGAATTCCGTAAAATATGAGGATGCGCTTCCAACGGCTGCATCTTCTGCACTTCTTGGCAGTCTTGTGGACGTGTGAATGATGTTCTTGAGATCTACTAATTTTCCTGCAGAACCTTAAATTGATGAATATGTTAGGTTAGTTACAGAGAAAATAATGAGGAAAGTTTTGGAAAGAACGGATACCTTGCTTGCGCAGCAGTGACAAGATGATGAGGAACGACTTGGACGCTTGTAGAAGGCTTTAGTCTAAGCAATTCTGGCTTGCATCGTCTAATCATCTTCAGAACCAAAATGCACAAAAATAACAACACTCTGTTTCTTTTCTTGCTCTCGCTTCCTCTTTGCAACCTGTGGGATATTGGGATCAGAATACTGTCGGCTTTTGCTTTTCACTGAAATTGTCTAACCCAACCTAGGCTTAACCAACATGATAAACATAACCTTACCTGAATTTAACCAAGAAAACAGAGAATCGACCATATATTACATCTTCATTTGTAGAATAAGAAAATCACATTTTGTTTTAGAATTTAAAGTCTTTGATTGTTATTATGAAGTGTAAGTTTTGATGATTGTGTTATTTTTAAGTGTAAGTTTTGATGTGTTATTCGAAGTTTTGATGCTGTTATTTTTAGGTGTAAGTTAAACGATTGATTATTTGTATTTATTTTTTAAATAAATATAAATATGTATTTATTAATTATTTGCATTTATTTTAAGGTACTAAAAGAAGTTTTGGAGTATTAATAAAAAATGTAGAATAAATAAATAAAACTGTAAAGTACTCCTTTAGTACTTTAGAATAAACTTCTTTTAGTAAAGTACTTCTTTAGCAAAATTATCTTATTTCTATATATTTTCAATGTCTTCTAAGAGGCAGGTATAAGCAGCCTTGCTGCTATTTCACTTGTTTATATAATTTGTTGGATGAATGACCAAGTTTAAAGATATTAAGGCGGTGAGCCCATCATATAGTTTCTCCAAAATTTAGGAGGAGGCGTTTGCCCAAAATGGAGCTTGTAATTCAGTCTTATTTCATGGTTTTAAATGACCAAGTTTAGGAGGAAGTGTTTGCCAAAACTGAACAAAGCACATTGTTTTTGAGTCTTTAGCTCGACAATTTTGGTTTTTAGTATGAATTTAGAAAAGAAAACTAGTTCTTTGAGTTTTTTTTTACTCCTGTGATTGGTTATTCTTCAAAGCATTATGGAGAGTATGTTGATGTCTCATATGTCATAGATTTCTTGTTCATTTGAGTCTATGCTTTCTTAGTAATTTATTGTGCCATGCCTTTTGTTCAAGGGAATATTTTAACATGTTTCCAGACACTCTTCAAAACTCTTGAGTTTTTGCATGTCATACATCATGTATGTCAAGTATGTTTAAGAATCAATCAGTTCATCCTTCCAAATATTTGGACTTATGCTATACCTCATATTGGATGATGGGGGATTACTTAATTCCCTCCTTCTAACGGATCACTTCCCATTGATATTCAAATCATCTATTTTGGCATAGATATTTAGTCTTTTTAGTACCTTCGAACTTACTGTCATCAATAGTAGGTTGCTTTCTATCGACAGTGGAAATACACCAATTTTTCTCTTGATCATTAGATTCTATAGGATGCTCAATGTCAACTCATACAAGGTAGTAGGTACCTTGTCTCTCATTATCATTATTAGTAAGTTGGATCATGTTTGTTAATAGATGATACATCAATGAATGGTAATGAAAGGGTGTCATACTATGTTTGATTTCATTACATTTATTCACTTGGTTTATACTTGTACCTACCATGGTTTGGTTGAAGACCTCAAGTCCATTATAGCATCACATATTTTCTATATGACTCGAGTTACAATGGATTGTCATTTACTCATTTTATGACATTGATACTTGTGAAGATCAAATTATTCATTACTTGTTTACATGTATCTTCAGTTGATTCTAAGACATAAATCCATGATGTAATATTTCATGGCTATGATCTTTCTTTTGACTTGCATCAATAGTGTATTGATTTTTCATGGCCATGATCACTTCTTATCTATATCTCATGGATCCACATTGTACTTCATTTGATGACATTACTTGTTGTTACTTTTCAACATGGGCATGCCTACCTTGGGAAGAAAGAGTTATGACTTGTTTTGATGTAGGTTGATTTATATGGATGGAATTTGACAACTTATCTCAGGTCTACCTTGCATTTACTTATGAAGATTTATAATGTGTTTCGGCCATCATTTTTCCTCCTAACCTCAAACATTATGAGGCATCTCTTATAGCATATTTTTCCACATTATTTGGCAAGATGCTTGTATTGTCATTTTTCTTTGATCTCCCCCTCTTGTTGACCCCCTTATCCTATTGTGAATAATTTATAATATTCCTTCTTAGTGATAAAAAAATTTGAAAATCCCATTTTTATGCTCATATGCACATTTGCAATGTGTTTCCTGAATACACACACCTTTGTAGTGTATAGGGCAGGTATGACCCTATTTTAAGGTAAAAAAACTATATTTTCTGAAGTGAAATAAATTTTATGGGTTCTAACCTCCTCTTTCCCATGAATACTAACTACCCAACTTCCTCAAATACCCCTCTAAAAGTATAAAAGAGGCTAAAGAAAATTTGAGAAGGAGGAGAGAATACCGATAGCATCCTTATGCTAACATTTTATGCATAGAATCCACAACCCTTATCTCGAGTCTACAAGAAATTTTCCCTTTTCTGGAAATATGGATTTCCTGTAGTCTTCATCTTTAATCTAGTTTTTTTTTCCTCGAAAAAAATCGTAATTTTATTTCAAAAGAACAAAATTACATCTGCAGATGTAGTGAGACAAAATAGTCCCATACATTGTCACAAATTGTGTCACAAATTGTTACCACTCATGCAAAAAAAAAAATTCTACAAACATAGAGATCAAGGATTATAGTACTCCTATATTCTCCCCTTTTTCCCCCCGTTCTTCCTAGATTTCACTTCAATCCAAACCCCTTTCTTTGGTGCAGCCACAATCAGCTGATTACAGACTGCCTCCTCTGGTTGTTGAAACACTGCTATGTCCTTTTTAGATTCTGGACTGGCAGATTCATGAGCACGCTTTTGACCACTAGCAGATGTATCCACCGGATTCTCCAAGATTGTTTGAGTGTCCTCACCAGATGTCTGTTTTCCTGTTGACTGTGCTTCTGCATCATCAGTCACCAATGTTTCCTCGTTTCTCTGCATATCTTGTTGTTCTTCATCCTCACTTCCTGCTTCCTCATCTGGAAATGGGACATAATCTTCCTGCCAGTTCTTTCTGTTTATCGTCGGCCCCTATTTCTTTTTTGGGAATTTTTTCGCAAGTGGGCATGTGTCTTGAAGATGACCTGTCAGATGGCAGAATCGGCACCTAAAAGCTGTATTTTCATAGTCCAGACTCTGTAACCAAGTGAAAGTTTCATGTTTCAGCTGTAATCTATCTGGGAGGCCTTTGCTGAGGTCAATCTCCACACAAATTATGGCATATGTAAATAATCCCTTGTCCTTCCTGTCATTGTCACTCTTGATGAAACTTCCCAGAAGATTGCCTATGTCTTCCAGTACTAAATGATGCCAAAAAGGTAGAGGCAGATTTTGTAATCTCACCCATACCAGCATGTTTGTAACCACCATAGTATTAGCATCAAATTTTGGAAACCAAGGGGTTATGAAGAGCCTAGCTCTCCCCCAAAACCAAGGTCCCTGCAATAAGACCTTCTGATACTCATCCAGAGAATCGAACTGAACTATGAAGAAACCTTTTGAACATAGTAAAATCTGGCAATTAGTTGTCCAGTTTTGGAAGATCCAGGCATGAAGATCATGTGATTTGGGCCAAAACCCATTAAACCTACAAATAACTGCTTCAGCTTGTAAATAACTAAAGATTCCTTTAACATGTTCGCTTTTGATCTCCAGAACTGGAGTGGATTCCAGTTTTTCCACAATGTATGGGCTGGGCTAAACAGTAGAGGTCGCCTCTGTCTGTGGCCCCTTTGATCGGGCTGCATCTTTGTAATATGAAGGACCAATTCCTTTGTGTGAAGGGAATGATCCACTTTGTTTGCCATCGGCTCCCCCCCTCAACCGAAGCAACAGAGATATGGAGCAATTCTTGGAAATCTGGTAATCTGATAAATTTAAAGAGTCCTGCATCGGTTTTCCTACATGCACAAGATAGAATACGGATGCTGGATAACCCACGCGGCTTGCTAGACTATCCCGTAATGCCTCCAATGAATCAAGAACATTTACCCAAACCAAGATCGAATTTCCAGTAGGCAGATTTATGAATATTTGAAAGCAATCAGAGCCTACCCTGGCCCCGTAATCAACAGGAAACAGGGGCGCCTGCCTATATTCCTTCGAAACAGATCTATCATATCCATAAATCTTTGTCAGATCAGCGACTTCATTCATAAATACAGAAATAGCCGAACCCGACATTGTAGAAGGCGATGAAGAAGAAGATGAAGACACTTCAGCAGGCCTGTCCCCATTGTCCCCGGCCGATTTCGATTCCAAGATTTGAGCAACAGGAGCCGCTGAAGCATTGGAGGATCCATGGACTAGAACCTGTTCATTCACTGGCGACTTCTACAAAGCTGACCGAGAACCCCGATATCCATCAAACTATCCAGCAAAAGGCCGATCCAGGCGAGTTCCAGATAAGCTCGAAGCTGAGAGAGAGCCCTGTGAATGGGCCCCGGGATTCGAAACCCTAACTTGGTTTTGTTGATTGGCCAGAGAGCTTAATGCTCCACTTCTGTTGCCGCTGTTTTCTTCTGCTAACGAAGACGCCGTCGCGGAAGCTGCAGGAACAGTCGCCATGGGAAATCTCGCTCCACCTAGTAATCTCCGCCAAGATCCAATCCTATTCATTTAATCTTGCTTTAATCTAGTTATAAAGCCATCCTTCTGATTTATGGGGATTGTCTTTAGTGGATAATAGAGAAGTGTTTCATGTGTGTGGCTCTATTAGAGAAACTTAGACTCTGGTTTCATAACAGTTCCACAACAAAGAACAGGTGAAATTACTCCTATATATTTTTTTCATATTAATATAAAGAAATTAAATTCTTGTCCAATTTATGTGTAAAAATTCATATTTACCATACCTTGATTATTTAATACATTCCTTTGATGTCAAATTCTTTTATCTTTGTTGCCATTTTTCTTGTACTTTTGTTTCTGTCAAAACCCCAAATTTTCATAAAAATTTAAAATTTTGAAAATACATAAAATGTTGAGAATGCGGTCTGCTAACAGCTAACAGTTATCTATAAAAGAATTGGTTACCGGATTAGTTAATGCATAATCTTAATTAAGTAACTTAGCATTCTACTTTTTAATAAAAGGTTAGGTTTAACTTGTGCAATAATTCCTCTTTCAGTTTGCTGATGAGTTTTAATTTGCAACAAGTAGGTGGAACTGTCTTGGATTTTGAGGCTTACTTAGCTTTTAAGCTAACGCAGAAATATTACTTGTCCTTACAGGTTTACAGGTATGAATGATCGAGTTACGCCTTTTAATTCCATAAATCATTCAGTTGTATTTCTATTTGCAAAATAAAAAGCTCGGTAAATAAACTGTTACATATCAATCTACTTCTATGAGGTAAAACAAGTATTTTTTTTCTTTCAATTATTTTTGTCAACGACATATATATAGAAGAGTTTCTTTCTTAGATGTAACTAGCAACAGTAATTACTTTCCCTGGTTCACAACATGTGATCTTTGTCGTAATATATTTTCACCTAGAGTGCCTATCCTGTAATGCTATAATGATCATTCTACAGTAATATACATTATTAACTTATACTAATAGCATAACCAACTTCTTTCTATTCATTTTCTGTAATGAAGATTTGCTTCCTATAAGGTTCTAAACATTATAGTGAATTACAAAGTCTTAAGGACTTAGGGTCTAGTGGGATTGTTCCACTCCAATTTCTTATTTTTATTTTTATTTTTTATAATACATCTCTTGAATTAAGCTTCTGTTCACAATACTTAACTTAGGTCAATTCTTCAAGAGAGATTTATTTATTACCACATGCAAGTACTAGACAGTTCTAAAATTATGTTACTTAGTGAAAACATGGTGTATCTAACAGTACTTGTCATGGTTGAGTAAATAACCAAATGCCAATAAACTTTGTTGTTTTGAGATATGTACAGGATTCATGGCCATCCTCCGGGCATTTGCCACGCACTGAAAACGATATTTTTCTATGATACACCCCAATACATACATGAATTATCTTGTTTATAAAACTTCCATGTTTACCAGTAATTCTAGTTTGGAACAGATAAGGTTTTTTAAGATCATGATCCTAATTAAAACTATGTTCTATAAAATTATCAAGTCACAACATAAATGTTGGTGACAATATGATTAGCTATGTAAAGTCTCTTAAAAATACTTTATTATCATAATTTGGCTAGGTGATGTAATAGCCTTTTTATTAGCATCTCCCAAGTATCATAAGATTTTCATCATAAACTCAATTAAGATAGCACAAGGCCTATCGACGTTTATATCTATACTATTTATGCTATGACTAAATGGATTCTCCATTAGTGAAGAACTAAATATTTTATGCATAATTATACTTTGGGCAAGAATATCGATTATGATATTGCATCGTTTTCATGATTAACAAAAACCTTAATGTAAATAAATATATAGTTTTAAAGTTCATAAACTAAAGTTCCAAGCATAAAATACTTTAGGTAAGAATAAAGGTTATAGGGTTGCATCACTATCTCGGTCAACGAAAGGCTTAATATGAAAAAAATATCAAATAAAATTTTATAATGTAACTTGCAATGCGTAAAGGATGTGGCGTTAGACCACTCCAACGATTGGATCATGTATAAGGTTGTGTAAATAAAAGGCTTTGAAATCGCCTCGTCCTAAACTATGCGATGACTAAAATAAGCTTGGCAATGATTTGAAGTTTCATAGTTCATGCCATGCATCCGTAGGTTGACCTCCATAACACGTAGAACCTTTGTATGATTACCATATTATATGATTATGCATAAAATTACGTTTTGAATAATTGGAAATCGTTTGCATGCAGGGACTATAGAGTTGACCCATTGCATGGTTGAAATATTTGTGAGACCATGTGGTTCCTTCTCGACCAAGTGTTGGGAGTATAAGGGTTTACGAACCCTATTCATTGTCATTCTTCTCCATCGTTTTCGGGCCTTCGGGCTGCTCTACTACTACTCCATGGCTGCCATGCTTACCCTACTATGATGGTAACAAGCTCCATGTCTTGGTTATGTTATTAAGTCTACCTTCTTTGTCCTCGCCCCTTGTCTGCACCCTGAGTTTATCCTGCAAAAGTTTGAGGAGAGCCTTGAGATTTTTCTTATAGCTTGGACTGTGTGTAGTTTTCTTGGGTTCGCTCCTCCACAGCTTGCTTGTTGGGATAGTTTCATGGAGTTCTTGCTTCTGTTACAGCTCTATCTATCATAGGGTTTTTGGGAGTGTGGATTCTAATTCTTTGAAATGTGGTGACAGTGCAAGCTTCACTGTTCGCTTCTTGCTTGGACGTTGCTCCCTTCTTTTGGCTACTGCTAGCAGCGGTTTGGGCACACGTTGGAACCATCTCTGTCATAAGAGAGATGAAGGGTTTGCTTTTTGTCTTGCTGGTGGTGGCGCTCCTGTTCGTTGGTGGCTACATTACCTTTGTTTCCAAGTATGGGAAATTCTTTTTAATAGTTCTGTAACTTATTATTATCTTAGTTATGATATAATGCATAAATTTTAATGTTGTGGTTTGTATCCTTGCAGGTGACAAATTATAGCTCTCTTCGCAGCTGGTACAAAAGCGTAGGGTCGGCTTCTTGCTTACGGGTAAGTCCTGGTCAACCCATGGCAGTCCATACGTGTGCAGTTCTTTATGGAACAGTTTTGGTTGGTCGTGGCCTACAAGTGACCCTTCGTGGTTTATTGTTCTCGATTTGTTTGATTAGTTTTTACTAAACCCTTGCTATTAGTATGGTTTTCCGTCTTATGCCGTGACTTGTAAATTTGGTTTTTACTAGTTTTGTGTACAATTATGTAAAAAAATATTTACGACCTATCAAGCCATTCTCTGTTTAAACTTGAATTAAAGAGATTTATCTCTCCTGAGCTCGGACTCGGTTATTTTGATGCTCTTACTGTAATTTTAAATACTAGGTTTTTCACCCTATTTTGACTGTGTAAAGAAATCTTTACTTGTTATATTATCTTGCATTAACTTGTATTATTAAATTCTATTCTGTTAATTTTTTCTATTATAGTACTTTGTTTATAAGCTTGGATATTCGAGCAAGGTTGAATCTTGTTAGTGACCTATGCATAAAATAAATTCTTTCAATTATTCTGTAGGTTTAGTTCATTGATAAAAGTTAGATTATTTGTTTGCTGCATGTATATAGTTATTTATACTTTCATGATTATATTTCTCTGTCCTTATAGGACTGTAATAACATATAGTTTCATATTCAGAATACTAAATAAATTCAAATCCTTGGATTATTGCTTATATGATTGATTATTAAAATGTTATTACTATGATTTACAATATTAATACTATAAATTATAATGTTAGTATTTATAATGTTAATACTATAAGGGTTTCAACCCTGTATTTTCTTTTATAATTAATTTTTGTTTAGTTTATTTAAATAAATTTGTTCATATATAAATATTATTTATTAAATATTATTTACCCTTGCACTTAGTCTATTTTATAAGTACAGAGATAGGATTTTGTTATTATTTCATTGTTACACTATTATAATTGTTGTAGTTAATTTATTTGTAAAAAGAATTATACTAGAATTACCCTACTTGAAATCTAAACATTTGTAAAAATAGTTAAAGAGTATGAACAATAAAATAACTTTGTAAAATAACTTGGTTCTTTCTTCACAGAAATAAATGAGTGTTTATTTAAGTTAAATCTTTCACCTATGTGACAGGTTAGTAGTTTCATTTTGCAGAAAATACGGCTCTGAATAAGATAAATAAGATAAATAAGTTAAATTATAATGTTAGTTGTGAATAAGATAAATAAGTTATACAGTTCTGAATAAGATAAATAAGATACATTATAATGTTAGTATTTATAATGTTATTACTATAAGGGTTTCAACCCTATATTTTCTTTTATAATTAATTTTTGTTTAGTTTATTTAAATAAATTTGTTCACATATAAATAATATTTATTAAACATTATTTACCCTTGCACTCAGTCTATTTTATAAGTACAGAGATAGGATTTTGTTATTATTTCATTGTTACAATATTATAATTGCTGTAGTTAATTTATTTGTAAAAAGAACTATACTAGAATTACCCTCGAAATGTGAACATTTGTAAAAATAGTTAAACAGTATGAACAATAAAATAACTTTGTAAAATAACTTGGTTCTATCTTCACAGAAGTAAATGAGTGTTTATTTAAGTTAAATCTTTTACCTATGTGACAGGTTAGTAGTTTCATTTTGCAGAAAATACAGTTCTGAATAAGATAAATGTAGTTATGTTTGCAGCTTTATAAGTAGTTTTAATAGGTATAAAGTGAGCTATTTTGCTAAACTTATCAACTACTACCATGATAGAATCATTCAGATTTTGATTTCTAGGCAGCCCAATAATAAAATCTAGACTAATTATCTCACATTTCCAGCTGGGGATGGGTAATGGCTGAAGCAAACCAGCGGGGTGTTGATGTTCAGTTTTTACCTGTTGACATTCCAAACACCTAGCAATATATTCTGCTACTTTGGTTTTCATATTTGGCCAGAAATACTCTTTTCTTAACATGGTTATAGTCTTTTGATAACCTGGATGACCTGAATATGGTGTTTTATGAATTTCATCCAGAATTAACAGCTTAACTTTGGGTATGTTAGGTACATACAGTCTATCTTTATACAGTAAAAATTCCTTTTCATTTAAACTATAACCTTTAATTAAGTTTTTTGTTGGATTTTCTTTAACTTTAGCTTGCAAATTCTGGTAATTTTCATTTTGCTCTGTTCCTTCTTTAAGCTATTCATCTAAGTTCGAAACATAGGTGCTGATAGCTACTGCAAAATTCAGCCTTGCATTCCTACTTAATGCATCAACAACTTTATTTTCTTTACCTTTTATATGCTGAATTTAGAAATCATACTCGCTTAAGAAAGCTAACCACCTAGCTTGTCTGGCATTTAGATTAGGCTGATCTCAAAGATACTTCAATCCTTTATTATCAGTCATTAAAACAAATTTTCTACCAATTAGGTGATGTCGCCACATCTTTAAGGCGTGTATTACAGCTGCTAGTTCCAGATCATATGTTGCATAATTCTTTTCATGAACTTTTAACTTTCTAGACTCCTAGGAAATAACATGCCCTTCTTGAGTCAGAACACCGCCTAAGCCATCATTGCAGATGTCAGTGCACACCACAAATTCTTTATTAGGATCTGCTATTCTTAAAATAGGTGTGTTGGTTAATAAAGTTTTTAACTTTTTAAAGCTTTCTTCACGTTTCTGATTCCGGTCAAACTTCTTTCCTTTCTTCTGCATGGAATTTATCGAATTTTCTATCCTCGAAAAACCTTCAATGAACCTCCGGTAGTAACTGGTAATGCCCATGAAAGATCGAACATCTGTCACATCCTTAGGAACCGACCAATCTTCGATTGCCCTTATCTTTTCAGGATCTACGAAAATTCCTTGCTTGGTCACTACGTGACCTAAATATTGAATCTTATCTTTGAAGAAATCACATTTACTAAACTTTACGAAGAGTTAATGTTCTCGCAACTCTTGCAAAACAATTTTTAGATGTTCTTTATGTTCTTCTTCAGTTTTCGAATAGATTAGAATGTCGTCGATAAATATGACCACAAACTTATCTAAATACTTATGCATAAAATTATTTATTAAACACATGAAGACAACTAGGGCATTAGTAAGCTCGAATGGCATTACAACAAATTCGTAATGAGCATATCTAGTTCTGAAAGCCGTCTTAAAGATGTCTTCATCTTTAATCCTTACTTGATGATATCAGACCTTAAATATATTTTCGAAAACACCATGGCTCCTCGTAGTTGATTAAATAGATCATCTGTGCGGGGCAATGGATATTGATTTTTAATGGTCATCTTGTTTAACTAATGGTAATCTATGCAAAGTCGCATAGTTCTGTCATTCTTCTAGATGAAAATAACAGGTGCCCCCCAGGGAGACACACTTGGTTGAATATACGTTTTATCAATTAATTCTTTTAATTGATATTTTAATTCATTAAGTTCGAGTATGTTCATTCGATAAGGGGCCTTTGAGCTAGGTACTCCACTCGATACCAGTTCAATGGTGAAATCCAATTCCCTTTTTGGAGGTAATCCTGAAATCTCTTCTGGGAATACATCAACATATTCTCTTAAGACTGGTATGTCTTCCAGTTTTAACTTATCTATTTTAATTAAACTTTCCTCATCGGTTATTGTTACTTCATAAGCTTGACATCCCTTTCTAACAGCTCTCTTAAGCTGAAGCACCATTAGAGGAAATTTGGGGTCTAAAATGGGCCTTATAAGAAAACGTGTAAAAACAAGTTTTTGTGAGTTGGAATTCAAGAACCAATAGAATTTCAATACAATAAGTCAACCATAATGGTTGAATTGACATATTTGTCATTAAAAAAACTACTTTTTTTGTTCGTATTTTCGACATATCTCATTGTGTTTTTACTCAAATTTTGATCACGAGAGCTCGTTGGATGCAGAATTTGATTCCGCATCCAAAGAGTACCCACATTGAATACTTTTGATGGACCTCGCTACCCCAAAAACAAGAAATACCTGAAAAAACATATCATCATCACATTTTTTCAGGTATTTCTTGTTTTTGGGGTAGCAGGGTCTGTCAAAAGTATTCAATGTGGGTACTCTTTGGATGCAGAATCAAATTCCGCATCCAACGAGCTCTCTTGATCGAAATTTGAGTAAAAAGACAGGGAGAAATGTCAAAAATACGAACACAAAAAGTAGTTTTTTTCTTTCTTCCTCCAAAATTAATCAATATTATTTTATTATTTTAACTATTATTTTATTATTTTCCTTAGGAGGCCCATTTTAGACCCCAAAATTCCTCTAATGAGAAATCTACCTTATGGTAGTTTTTCTAGGGATTCCTTTAACACTTACTAGTTTTTCATCACTATTTAAACATGTGAAAGTTTTATCATAATAGGTTAGAATTACTCTATGTTGTTCTAACCAGTCCATACCAATCAGCAAATCATAAGAACCAAGAGGCAAAACATTAAGTTTAACAACAGTTTCAAATTTATCCATAACTATTGCACATTCTTTAACAAAGCAAGTTACCCTTCTTTTAGCACCTGTGGCTAACTGAACTAACCATGAATTCTCAAACTTATCGACAGATAACTTACATTTTTCTACTATTTGAGGTGAAATATAATTGAGACTAGCTCCTGGATCAAGCAAAATAGTTACAAGGGTATGATTTATCATACCTTCCACTTCCACCATGGAAGTCTGATATTCAGCTTGTTGATTCTCCAAAGCTGCGTTAATTCTAGGCATGGTCCTCACTAGTTCCCCAATGGTCATCTCCTCCTGTATGGTATGAATGTTGCTACCAGTCTTCTTCCGGTTTGGACAGACTGAAGCATAGGGTGGGCCATTACACTCCCAGCACTTGATAGGCTCCTTGCATTCAAAGTTCTTGGTAAAATTTCCATGATTATTTGCAAAATCCTTGCCTTTAGAATTATTCTGGTTGTTGGGTTTATTGTTCTTATTTCCTTGGAAGTTCTTGTTATTAGGATAATTTTTGGCCTTATTGTTCTTGAAATTTCTGTTAGGCACAAAATCCTTCTTCTTTTGTTCAAACTGATTATTATTTTTCTTAGCTTTCCAGTTGGCCAAGCTTTCTTTCTTTCGATTCTGCTCAAAACAGAAGCTATCTTTTCTCATGGCTTCCTCCAAGGTCTTTGAGTTATCATACTCAATTCTATCTTTAATATGATAAGGGAGACAACTAAGAATTTGTTGTACCTTTGGTTTCTCATCTACAAGGTATGGTACATACCTAAGTAGACTTAAGAACTTGCTGTTTAAATCCTTCATTATCATTGATCCTAACTTCAGCTCATAAAACTCTTTGGCTCTCTCCTCATAATATTGCTCAGACATAAATTTATTTTTGAAATACCTCTTAAAGGTACTCTAGTTTACATTTTTCTCTTTTATGCCTTTAACTCTTTTCAAGTCCTGCCACCAAATGTCAGCCTTTCCTGAGAGGTTATAAATAGCCATTCTAGCCTTTAAATGGTTAGAATAGTTATATATTTGGAAGTACTTCTTCATCCCAGATAACCAGGATTCAACTTCCTCCCCCTTCTCAACCTCTCCATTAAAGGTTGGTGGTTTTATCTTTTTGAATTCCCCGAAAATTTCCTCATAAGGTTTGTATTTCCTCTTTTTAGTGTACTGATTATCATCACTACTGTCACTAGTAGAATGGTAATTTCGTTGTTCACCAAACACTTCAGAAGATGAACTACTTTCAGTTTTAGTATGTTTCATCTTTTTAGATTTACGTTGATGACTAGTATCTTCTGATTCTGATCTTCTACCCCTACCCTCAGTTTGAAACTTTTCAGGTAGGATCTGATTCAGCTCTTCTTGAGCCCTTAAAATCCTTTCATTTTCTCATTTTACAGAATCCATTTTAGTTTTTAGGTCCTTTACAGTTTGTAAAAATTCTGAGGAATTGGTAGTTAAATACTCTGGTATAGGATCTCTTGGTAAATTTCCTATTTCAGTAGCTGGAGACTCCTCCTCTGCATACTCTTCCAACCTTTCCATACCTTCCTGCTAAACTTTAGAAAACAATAATCTGTTGAATAACATTTAAAATAAAATACATCAGTATAATAATTTAATTTATTGTTTTCATGAAAGCTAGTTGGGCTTCATCAAGGCCTAGTGTTTGAACCTTGTGCTCTGATACCACATGTCAAAACCCCAAATTGTCATAAAAATTTAAATTTTTGAAAATACATAAAATGCTGAGAATGTGGTCTGTTAACAGCTAACAGTTATCTATAAAAGAATTGGTTACCAGATTAGTTAATACATAATCTTAATTAAGTAACTTAGCATTCTACTTTTTAATACAAGGTTAGGTTTAACTTGTGCAATAATTCCTCTTTCAATTTGCTGATGAGTTTAAATTTGCGACAAGTAGGTGGAACTGTCTTAGATTGTGGGGCTTACTTAGATTTTAAGCTAATGCAGAAATATTACTTGTCCTTACATGTTTACATGTATGAATGATCGAGTTATGCCTTTTAATTCCATAAAGCATTCAGCTGTATCTCTATTTGCAAAATAAAAAGCTCGGTAAATAAACTATTACATATCAATCTACTTCTATGAGGTAAAAAAAGTAGTTTGTTTCTTTCAATTATTTTTGTCAACAATATATATATCAAAGAGTTTCTTTCTTAGATGTAACTAGCAACAGTAATTACTTTCCCTCGTTCACAACTTGTGATCTTTGTCGTAATATATTTTCACCTAGAGTGCCTATCCTGTAATGCTATAATGATCGTTCTACGGTAATATACATTATTAACTTATATAATAGCATAACCAACTGCTTGCTATTCATTTTCTATAATGAATATTTGTTGCCTATAAGGTTCTAAACATCATAGTGAATTACAAAGTCTTAAGGACTTAGAGTCTAGTGGGATTGTTCCACTCCAGTTTCTTATTATTATTTTTTTTATAATACATCTCTTGAAGTAAGCTTCTATTCACAAAACTTAACTTAGGTCAATTCTTCAATAGAGATTTATTTATTACCACATGCAAGTACTAGACAGTTCTAAAATTATGTTACTTAGCGAAAACATGGTGTATCTAACAGTACTTGTCATGGTTGAGTAAATAACCAAATGCCAATAAACTTTGTTGATTTGAGTTATGTACAGGATTCATGGCCATCCTCCGGGTATTTGCCACCCACTGAAAACGATATTTTTCTATCATACACCCCAATACATACATGAATTATCTTGTTTATAAAACTTCCATGTTTACCAGTAATTCTAGTTTGGAACAGATAAGGTTTTTTAAGATCATGATCCTAACTAAAACTATGTTCTATAAAATTATCAAGTCACAACATAAATGTTAATGACAATATGATTAGCTATGTAAAGTCTGTTAAAAATACTTTATTATCATAATTTGGCTAGGTGATGTAATAGCCTTTTTATTAGCATCTCCCAAGTATCATAAAATTTTCATCATAAACTCAATTAAGATAGCACAAGGCTTATCGACATTTATATCTATACTATTTATGCTATCACTAAATGGATTTTCCATTAGTGAAGAACTAAATCTTTCATGCATAATTATACTTTGGGCAAGAATATCGATTATGATATTGCATCGATTTCATGATTAACAAAAAGATTAATGTAAATAAATATATAGTTATAAAGTTCATAAACTAAAGTTCCAAGAATAAAATACTATAGGTAAGAATAAAGGTTATAGGGTTGCATCGCTATCTCGGTCAACGAAAGGCTTAATATGAAAAACATATCAAATAAAAGTTTATAATGTAACTTGTAATGGGCAAAGGATGTGGCATTAGACCACTCCAATGATTGGATCATGTATAAGGTTGTGTAAATAAAAGGCTTTGAAATCACCTCGTCCTAAACTATGCGACGACTAAAATAAGCTTGGCAATGATTTGAGGTTTCATAGTTCATGCCATGCATCCGTAGGTTGACCTCCATAACACGTATAACCTTTGTATGATTACCATATTATATGATTATGCATAAAATTACGTTTTGAATAATTGGAAATCGTTTGCATGCAGGGACTATAGTGTCGACCCACTGCATGGTTGAAATATTTGTGAGACCACGTGGTTCCTTCTCGGCCAAGTGTTGGGAGTATAAGGGTTTACAAACCCTATTCATTGTCATTCTTCTCCACCGTTTTTGGGCCTTCGAGCTGCTCTGCTACTAATCCATGGCCGCCATGCTTACCCTATTGTGATGGTAACGAGCTCCATGTCCTGGTTACATTATTCAGTATACCTTCTTCGTCCTCGCCTCTTGTCTGCACCATGAGTTTATCCTGCAAAAGTTTGAGGAGAGGCATGACATTTTTCTTACAGCTTGGACTGTGTGTAGTTTTCTTGGGTTCGCTCCTCCATGGCTTGCTTGTTGGGATAGTTTAATGGAGTTCTTTCTTCTGTTACGACTCTGTCTATCATAGGGTTTTTGGGAGTGTGGATTCTCATGCTTTGAAATTTGGTGACAGTGCGAGCTTCATTATTCACTTCTTGATTGGCCATTGTTCCCTTCTTCTGGCTGCTGCTAGCAGTGGTTTGGGCACACGTTGGAACCGTCTCTGTCACAAGAGATATGAAGGGTTTGCTTTTCGTCTTGCTGGTGGCGGTGCTCCTGTTCATTGGTGGCTACATTACCTTTGTTTCCAGGTATGGGAAATTCTTTTTAACAGTTCTGCAACTTATTCTTATCTTAGTTATGATATAATGCATAAATTTTAATGTTGTGGTTTGTATCCTTGCAGGTGACAAATTATAGCTCTCTTCACAGCTGGTACAAAAGCGTAGGGTCGGCTTCTTGCTTACGGGTAATCCCTGGTCAACCCATGGCAATCCATACTTGTGCAATTCTTTATGGAACAGTTTCAGTTGGTCATGGCCTACAAGTGACCCTTCGTGGTTTACTGTTCTCGGTTTGTTTGATTAGGTTTTATTAAACCCTTGCTGTTAGCAGGGTTTTCTGGCTTATGCCATGACTTGTAAATTTGGTTTTTACTAGTTTTGTGTACAATTATGCGAAAAAATATTTACAGCCTATTAAGTCATTCTCTGTTTAAACTTGAAGTAAAGAGATTTATCTCTCTTGAGCTCGGACTCGGTTATTTTTATGCTCTTACTGTAATTTTAAATACTAGGGTTTTCACCCTATTTTGACTGTGTAAAGAAATATTTACTTGTTATATTATCTTGCATTAACTTGTATTATTAAATTATATTATGTTAATTCTTTCTATTATAGTACTTTGTTTATAAGCTTGGATATTTGAGCAAGGTTGAATCATGTTAGTGACCTGTGTATAAAATAAATTCTTTCAATTATTCTATAGGTTTAGTTCATTAATAAAAGTTAAATTATTTGTTTGGTGCAGGTATATAGTTATTTATACTTTCATGATTATATTTCTCTGTCCTTATAGGACTGTAATAACATATAGTTTTATATTCAGAATACTAAATAAATCCAAATCTTTGGATTATTGCTTATCTGATTGATTATTAAAATGTTATTACTATGATTTACAATATTAAAACTATAAATTATAATGTTAGTATTTATAATGTTAATACTATAAGGGTTTCAACCCTATATTTTCTTTTATAATTAATTTTTGTTTAGTTTATTTAAATAAATTTGTTCACATATAAATATTATTTACTCTTGCACTCAGTCTATTTTATAAACTTACAGAGATATGATTTTGTTATAATTTCATTGTTACACTATTATAATTGTTGTAGTTAATTTATTTGTAAAAAGAACTATACTAGAATTACCCTACTTGAAATGTGAACATTTGTAAAAATAGTTAAACAGTATGAACAATAAAATAACTTTGTAAAATAACTTGGTTTTTTCTTCACGGAAATAAATGAGTGTTTATTTAAGTTAAATCTTTTACCTATGTGACAGGTTAGTAGTTTCATTTTGTAGAAAATACAGTTCTGAATAAGATAAATAACCTATCTACAGTAGTCAACATATTAAAAGAAATAAACTTGTTGTTTGAAAAGTATTATGTATACTTCTTTGCTAGCATTCTTATTACAATAGTCTGGTTTTTAAACCATAACTTAATTAGACAGATTAGTATCCTTTCCTGAAAAAACATCTATATACAGAAATAAATTACTCCATTGTTCTGAAATACAAAACAACTCTAATCAATCCAGATTTCTATCATATCTTCATCTATTTTAAACACACTACCTGTGCTAGAGTACATTCTGGTTTATCCAGACGGGGAAAAACACAGGTAGGATTATCTCATTCAAAATCAAAAACAGATTCAACATTCAACGACTAAAAGATTATAAATTCTAACAGTTCACTACATACCATGTAAATCATTCATTCTAAGAAATAAACTTTTAACACATCAATAAAAGACTGTAGAACCTGTTTAAAGCTGGATGATGACAGCGTTGGGAGGCCATTCCTCCCTACTAACTCCTGGAGAGTGCTCAAACAACATCTTCTCAGGACCCCCGAGCCTGTTCCTGGTCTCCTTGGCTGGGACTGGGTGGAGCAAGCAAGAAAATACTAGTCCAATGACTTAGTACTAATTCTGCACTCAGCAACAAGATCCTTCAACTGAATAGTTGTACTAGATCATTCTTTGCAGTTTACCCCTCAAACACCTTCCAGAAATTCCCTTCCCAATCAAATCCTTGAAGTACATTCACCTGAATGATTCTCTTCTTGGAATGAGCAACCTCAGCTCTCTTCAATGGGCATTTTTATTAAGATTGCCTAGGTCTTTTTGGGTTAGTTGTCATTAATTGAGCCACCTGCTCTGATCCCATTTTCTTGGGGGATCATGACCCCAAATGTAGGGAGGTTTCCACCTGCAACATTGGAAGTGTTTGAGGATGCTGCCACTTGTCTATTTGCTCTCCACCCAGTCTCCTCCACCAACTTGACCAATGAACACTCTTTTAACAACTCTCCCAAGCTGTTGTCTCCACTTTTTATTTATTTATAATTAAAATATTCATAATTACATTCAACATCCTTCACTCTGCTGCGTCATCAATTACAACTTTAGCATAAAATTTAACATAATGTCTTGGAATAAAATCAAATAAGATAACATTATTTTCAAAATTGGGGCATGTGACAGTTTCCTCTTTGATTACAAGTATCCAAGAGGGTCATTAGAATAA
Organism: Pseudotsuga menziesii; assembly: GCA_001517045.1. Taxonomy (NCBI): domain Eukaryota; kingdom Viridiplantae; phylum Streptophyta; class Pinopsida; order Pinales; family Pinaceae; genus Pseudotsuga; species Pseudotsuga menziesii. The sequence continues at coordinate 564,321 of LPNX010895479.1, read as the reverse complement.
AAGATTCAAGGAAGGGATCTACTTCCAACATTGGGCTACAGGTAGTCATCATATTTACTCATTTTAGTTTATAGTTGGTGGCGAATCATTATTTTGATTAATTGTTTGGGAATTGATTATGTCTCTTTATCAACATCGCTTTTTGATGACTATAACCCATAGTCATTGGGATATTTTCCCACAATTCCTTCCCCATTGTATTTATTGTTGTTGTCTAGTTACGTTAATAGTGTTTGACCCCAATCCATATTAAATTGTAATTTGACTAAGTGTGTGTGTGTGTGTGAAAGTCTTATGTCATGTCAAATCATGTCATGTGCTTATTGAGTTTTGAGTGGGTTACGTTGTTCATGATGAATTTTATATGCCTAGAAGTAAAAATCACAAGTCTAGTGTATATTTGGATCCTTTGACCTATGGAGTGAACTATGTAATTTAATTCTAATAATGGAGAAATTTGATGCACTCACCATCAATAATATCATATGAACATTTCTAGATGTTAGGGTCCTACCCTATACTTAATGAGTAGACACATAGATTTCTATGTATTGTAGTGTCTTTTTTAAATAAGCATCATGGAGTAGATATAGTGTGAACACAATAACTGAAAAGGCTTACTAAAGGTTCTACCAACTTAAAAGTTAATTCTCTGAAAAATTCCTATGAGGTTGAATATAAATCATATAAAGAAGTAGAAGCAATGTAATGAGATTTCTTGTAAAGTATATTCAAAATGGAGCTCTCTTTAGTTGGACGTTTCCCCCTCAAAGAGGTAAGTGACATTTATTTCATCAATAAAGGTATTTTTGTTTGTGGTATTTCGTTTCTTCTTCAATTTTCTATTATTGTTAAAATTCTATCATTTCACTTTAAATATTGTGATATTATGTTATTTTCACTATGAATCTCTTATTATACTAATAAGATACTGGAAAATTAGTATCAGAAAAATTTCCTCAACTAATAGTTTTAGTGAATTTATTTCTAGGCTAGATCAATATTTTAATGTCTATAAATATCATATTGATATGTCATTCAATGGGTAAACACATGGAAGAACAAGAGTAAATAGACAATATAACATGGTTTACTTGATTGGGAACCCTTATAAACCTTGTTGGTACCCCTTCAAGTAATACAGCCTCGGCCATCAGTTATATATATAATTTCACTGCCATGCACCCTTTGCCATATCTAAAGTTTCCTAATATTTTTGAAACAAACTTTAGAAAATACAGTTGACTAATTTTTTTTGTTATAGTGCATCATGTTTGACTAAACGAAGGTATTTCAACATAGGCCAAACAACTTAATCAATTTCATATTGAAGCATATCACATATTGGCACAAAGATGTAATACATGGATAAAACACTCAAGGAGGGAAATGGTACATGAACACAGGCAAATTCCCACTTGAGGAAATATATTAATGAAAAGGAAAAGGATTTGTTCATACGAATTTGTCATAATCAATCATAAGCTAATGATCCTCCATGCTATTTAAACCAATGATCCTCTATTTCAACTTACTAATCCCTAGAATCTTATTTAAGTCCATGGATAGATTTGTTAAAGTGACAAACAAGGTTGGAGTCATTTAGACATAGGTAGGTGGTGGTTGCATTATATTTATTCTTGAAAGCTTTCATGTAATAACATGTATTTTATGTCCATTTGATGGACCTAGAAATTATGTGAAGTGGAATGGGATAAAAAATGTTTATGGAGTTCAATTTGGCTATGGGGGTGGGATGTTTAATTATAGCAAATCCCTTAAGCTTTAGAAAACCCTTTTGAATCTATTTCAAAATTATTTCTTTGAACACTTTCCTTTGATGCATACTTAGTTTTATTGTTTTATACCTCCATTTACATCTCGTATGTTTTCTTCCTTTCAAAAGGGATACAATATCCTACGTATTATGCATCGTTAAGACAATATACAAATAGACAAAAATATATACAAATAAAAAGAAGTCTAGCAATAAAAACTCATATTTTTGCCTCAAAAGAAACTCTCGAATTGAAAGATGGTGCTGCTAGTAGCATCCTGTTATTTTTTAGGGCCAAAATACAACCTTTTGGAAACCTCACTCGGTGAAGTTGAGATCAAATCCCTAAATCAATGCTCGAATCAAAAAGTGGTGCTCCTAGAATGACCCTCTTGTTTTTCGGGGTTGAAATGATACTATGTTTGAAACCGTGGCCCTATAAATCAACACCATTGCAACCAAATCTCTAAAATCAACCCCCTAATGAAAATTAGTAATACCATGACAATCCCATTTTACTTTCCGAGGTCATAATTATAACTCATTTGAAATCGCGACCTTAACATTTGGTACCGATGCAACCGAATTTTAAAGACGAACCTTCAAATTGAAAAGAGATACTACTAATAACAACACTTTTTTCTCTCGAGTTAAAATTACACAATTTCAAAATTTGACCTCCTTTTTTAATTCTTTTCAAAAAACAACATAAAAAAAAAATAAAAATATTTTTAAGCAAAAAAAAATATTTTTTAAAATAAAAAACATTATAAAAACACAAAAATAAAACAAATATATATAAACTAAATACATATCACAAAACCAAACATAATATTAAAAGTATCTCTCTCTCAAACACATATATATAAGACATTTCAAATAAACTGATATAAAACCTAACAACCATGACTAACGTTTATGCATTCGTATGTTTTAAAGGTGTAATAGACGGGGTTGCATTCTCTGGGATTATATATATTTATATGTTTGAAAACATTTCATTTGAAATTAATTATATATATATATATATAACAAATTTTAAATGAAATGTTTTAAAACATAACGAACATGCTTAAAGTTTATGCATTCTTATTTTTTAAAGGTGTAATGGAAGGGGTTGCACTCTCTCCAATTTTAACTAGAGACTTGATTCTAATTACGTCGATAGACGTATATATGTTAGAATTTTGGAGTGAACTACCATTTATGCTTTTTCATCTACCAACTAGAATGAGACAAGTGTACTGTCTAGATTGATTCTACGGACGTCGTCCAGGATTAAACGAGAATGAGACAAGTGTACTATCCTGATTGATTCTATGGCCTTCATCCAAGATTAATAATTAATAATTTCAAAAAAATAAAAAAACAGCTTAATTAACATGTGATAAGTACAATTAGTGATACTTCTAAAAATTAAAAATAATCTTCAACCATTAGATTATTAGATACAACTATTAGCTTAACTCCAATGATTCTAGAACTATTAGCTTAACTTCAACTCTAATCACTTAAGGCTTAATCCAATTGCATTTGGTATCTAGGAGTCTAGCTAATGTGCAGTCATGTAGGAGTTGAACTCTTAATCAAATCTTTCAAACACCTAATAAACTCCTTGAAACTCCTAATGTTCAGGTAGTATTTTTTATTATATAAATTATTCAACCTAACATCAAAAGAATGTGTCAATTACTTATATCTAATAGTTAATATAATATAACAACCACTTAATTTATGGTTGTTAAGCTCATAGGTGTATCATCATAGGAGTTAAGCTAATAGTTATATCTAATAATTAATTTAAATGTTAATATAAAGCTATTGCAATTAATATAACACCTCTGAGTTATCTCAACTCCTAGCTTCTAAATGGAGTTTCACTAAGCCTTATGCACATTAACTTGAGTCCTAACTCCGGATGGAGTTCAATTTTCATATGAGTCAGGAGTTCAAATAAAATATGAGCTACACATTATCATGCCACTAAGTGCAGTTATCGCGTGAGTTCATATGAATTTATTAGGAGTTCAGAGGAGTTCAGAGGAGTTTATTAGGAATCCGACTGTCACATGAACTGCACATTACTTCATCTCCCACTTGTAAATTGTAGTTTAACTCTACTTTGTGCACATTAGCTAGACTTCTAGTTGTTAGATAGAGTTCCACTGTCACATGGATAACACATTGCCATTAATATGTTGTGAATATCCCTATTTTGACACATTGTTTAGGAAAAAAATATTATCAATCCGTCAAACATTTACCTCTCGGCGTATTCCAAACATATTAATCTTATTAATATGGTTGTTGCTAGTAGTACTAACAAGAGATAAAATAACTAATCCGTTGCTAGTATTATTACCGCATTAGTAACTTGCGAGGATTATTTAAATTATGGTAAATTTCTCTAACAATAACATGTAAAACGTTGTCCCCCACCCTACTGATGGACATGACTAACTTGATCAAAGAATAAGTCCAAAATAAAGGTTTTGATGTATACCATAAGTTTTATTTTCTTTGTAGGCATCAAACAATTTTTTATTGTCTTATAAATATTGAATATATTTTTATCTGCTTTCTTGGTAATAATAATAATAATAATCTATTTTTTAGGTCACTCTTGCCCAATGATTTAACTGCTAAACTCTATAGAGGTGTACATACACTACCCCCTTTGGATTTGAACCTATGACCTTTTAAGAAGAAACACATGCTCTTAACCATTAGACCCACTCATTCATTCAATCAAGCGAAGAGAAGAGGACCAAAGCGAAAACTTGTTTACTCATGGCCCATATGACATGATTCACAGCGCAATTCTTCAAATTCCTAACTTCTTTCTCTTTAACCTCTTCTTTCCATTTCAATTCATTGAGGTCTTGGTGTGCTTTCTTATAGCTTCCCTTGCCCTGCTCTTTCGACAAGCTTACAATCTGAAAAGGAAATCGTTGCATTCTTCTATTATGGGAGTATATGGAAAAAATGTTCCTATCTAATTATTTCAAAATTGATACTCCTTGAACAACCGTTAAACCAGATATTTACATTATACGTAGGAACGTTTAACCCAACTTAAAATGTGAGATGAGTTTGGACGGTAGGCTGCAGCAACAATGAACTTGTTGGCCTGACCGTATTATAAAAACTCAATCCTTTCATCATTCTACATGATGCTTGTACTGCTAGTCCCGCCACTTCATGAGCAATTATTTAGTTCATACATGGTACTAATACTAGGTTCAATTCTTCCTTGAATTGATTTACTTACAATTAACATCTTGATGGTCGGAATTGTGGAAATCAATGACGGGACAACAAAACTCCACGTGTCAACCTGTGATTGAACTCACATGATAGTCGAACATGTCGCAATTATTTTACATCATATTTGGGCTATGGTAAGTCGATTTGGAAATAACTCCCGCATGCGGTGCTTTTCCCTATTTTATGACTGTTGATGGCCTAACTTTTCTCACAAGATTTGCTCCATTCCTTGTTATGAGTCGACGAAGGGTGGTGCTGGTAGTGCTACCAAGGATATGTGCATGAACAAAAATGGGGGGCGACTTGTTGGATTCAATTCTTTCATAATTCTAAACAATTTTATCCCTGGAAAAAAAAGATGCCATCGGCAGTACCACTTTTGATTCAAAGGTAAAAATAGCCATTTAATGTGACCTCCAAAAAAATGAGAACTATGTCAAGTTCTTGTTTTATAGTATATTGCGTTCATTAAGTAATGGTATTCTTCCTTCATTGTTGCATCCCAATATGTATGGCTAAAATATTCTGCAAGTTTGAAAATAAGCACTCTATGAATCGTGATACATAAGAGAAGGGCCTTGCTGCAACTATGAACATGTTTATGTTGATTTTTAGGATCATTAACAATATCAGCAACTACTTCTCATGTTGTACAAACCTGTCTAGGAATGCGATCAAATGGAGGTGGATTTTCATCCCCATTGTCATCATTTAAGAAAAAACCATAATATGAGAACTATCATAAATGTTAGGAATTAAAGATGGAACTATTGTTGAATATGTCTTGTAGGTCAAAGTTGGAAAAAACATCAAATTAGGTTCACATGTTGAGAAATTTTCATAAAGTTTAATATCTTTCCTAACAATAATTTCTTTAGAACAAGGTAGAACAAATATAACCACTTACATCTTCAGAATATCCAACGAAAATGAACAACTTACTCTTAAGCTATAATGCTTTAACTTTTTATCGGGAATGTAAGATCATGCTTCACTACCAAACACACGAATGTGGCTTACATCAGGTTTAATTTTACTCCGTCCTTATTTTTATTTTATATTTCTTTTAAAATCCTTTGTGAGAGTGTGATTAACTATGTAATTTCATAATTTATGGATTTCTCACAAATGAGATTGGATCATACAACTTGGATTTTTCTTTGATGTGTTATTCTTTCTCTTAAGAACATGATTTTGTTGTAGTTTATATGGAATACTACGTTGCATATGGATGCCTTGTGTAATGCAATATCTTTTTAATTTTTTGTTTACATATTCACCCCCATTATATCTTTTTAACTTTTTGAAGTTGATGTCCATATTGTTTTTCTATAAGGGCCTTGTATGTCAAAAACTTCACTCTTAAATTTTAATTAAAAAACCCAAGTGCATATTGAGAAGTCATCAATGAAAGTTAAGAAAAACTTGAACATGCAGAAAGAAATGGAAGGAAGAGGAATACACATATCACTATGAACAAGCCACAATGGCGATAAGGCATGCCAAGAGGCATGTTAGTCATAACCATCCCAATAATATTCATTGAGAACAAACCCAAGAGAAGAACAATCTCTACAATAAATGAGAGGAAGAGCAATCATTGTATTCTAATTACATGGTTTTTGTAATGAGCGATAGGTCAGATGACCCAATAAAAAATACTGGGAAGGATGATCACCGAAAGTTGTCAAATATGTATAAAAAAAAGTAATATTATTAACAGTTTAAGTTGCTATGACATACTTAGGATCTTTTAAATTCTTGATTACAAGTTAATGAGTTGAAAACTCTACAATATTACCTTCAATTGAATGTGTGATATGACATACTAATAAAGATTGCATGAAATACTTGGAGCACATAATACATCTTTGAAATTTTCATCATTTAGATGAATTGTTCAAGACCCTACAACACTAAGAGGCCTATCATAACCAAACATATATGTTTGGTGTTATATTCATTAAGAGAAAAAAAATTGTCTTTATCCAAGTAGCCATATGATAAGTTGCTCCAAAATAATTGAGCCTCTAATGGGAACAAGGAGTATATGACACCTTGAAGGAAAAACAAAAAGCATAAAGTGCATTTCCATGAGAAGAAAAGTTAAAAGGAGAATCAATATCGATGTTATGATTCGTCATTGCTTCTTCTAAGGTTTCCATCCTATTGAAATATTAGACTCCATATTACCATCTTTTCTGAAAAAAATAGAAGGTCTCTAAAGATGCTTTTGTTTTGATTTTGTTATCCTTATCACCATTGGGAGGAGGAATTGGATGAGATGGTTTCAAATCCCTGTGTTTTTAAATTATTGTGAGGGTGTTTCTCCTTTGGATTCTTGGATTTATCCTTATATCATGCTACTAAGGCTTTGTTAGATGTACCTACAATGTTGATTAGTCAAAGATGTAAGATCTTATCATGCTCTCTAAGAAAGGAATTATAAAAAGATTCAAAGGAGAGAATTTGAAAAGTATCCCCTTCACTAATAAGAGCTTCTTTACTAGATTGAGAGTATATACAAAATTAGAATAAAAAATGTCAAGCTTAATAAGAATAGTATAAATGAGTTGATCATCTATCTTCATTATTTTACATTTTGCAAGTAAAAATATTAATATTTTTGAACTTAGATAAAAGAAAATGTTCAATGCAAGGAAAAAAACTAAGGTTTAAGGAAATTAGTTGGTTGTCAAGTGGCTAGGGTCAAATCTCATAATGTTTACCAAACAAAGTTTCAAAATTTTCTCATGTTGCATCTAGGGCCTCTATTTCTTTAAGGTGAAACTGAAGATCATTAGAGATGGGAACTCCAATTAATTGATGTGTTTTTTCATATTTATTAACCCATTGGTCTCTCTTAATGCATTAGGAGTGACAATTTATATTTCCAATGTAAAGTGGCAAAGTCCCCTATTTTGTAGTAAATCCTCCATATAGGATTTCAATAAGTAGTTGGTACCGGTAAGAATAAAATCACCCATACTATCCATATAATAGAAACTAATATTCTAGATGCAAAGCTCTTGAAAAACTGGGCAATATACAAAAATGGCACTTGAAATAGACTTTGGATGCCAAGTTATGCCCTTTTGATGAAAGGCATAAAATGGAACAAGGGATCCACATGGAAATTAGAGGTTGATCCATATGGTGATATGTGTACAATGAAGTTTCTATGTAATAAATAATTCCCCCTCCCCTTCACTAATTTTTTCTATACAATTTTTTTTACAAAAATAAGTGACCCGATTTTAAAAACAAGTGAGAAGCACATTTATAGTGAGGTTACTTTATAAATTAAAGTTGCATGAAATTTTCCAAAATTTTACTTTGTAAATGAAGGACTTAACTCAACACCTTTTACTTAGTAAAGTAATCTTTAACCAAGTGATTAAACAAATGATATAGTAATGTGATGAACGAGAAAAAAAAATTTGTTGTTACTGTTGTTGTTGTTGTTGGGGAGCATGCCTATCCAAAAAACCTTTTTTGGGGGATACAAACAATTTTTATACATGGCTACATATAAACAACAAACAATTTTTTGAAATTGAAACTTCTCATGCTTGGGGTAAAATCTTAGTCAGATTACTTGGAAAATTCAATTTTTCCCTCTATTTCTTGTGTCCCAAGTTTAAACAAGGCACATAACAAAGAGTATGTAGTGAAGAAAACCCTTTCCTTTCTATTTTTTATTTGTTTAGTTTGCATAGATTTTACAGAGAAAAACCTCCTATGGCTTGGGGTGGACCACAACTGACAGTATGCCACCAAAAATCAATCCATTCTCCGACATGCTAGATATATAAATGAAACTAACACTAAAGGATGAGAGTCATGCCTTTAATTGGACGTTCTAAGAAGATCCCCATTGAGATCTTCATCAAATCTTGTCATTACATGTCATCCTCAACAACAACGAGATATACAAGCATGATGTTATGGAGAGAAAATTCCTACGTCTTGGAGTAGACAACAACAAACTAAATGACACCATAAATCAATCCATTCCAATATGCAAGAGAAACAAATGCAGCTAACACTAAGGGATACATAACATACCTTATTCCGAACGGTTGATGTAGATCCCCATTGAGATTTTCCAACATGCTTGTATTTATAATTCACTCTCAACAATAGCAAACAAGACAAGCATGCTATATATCAAAGTGTTAGGCCTACTCTAGCATATATAAAACCATCATGTATAAACAAATATAACTACATCCATGGAAAAATTATTCATAGTTATACACATGTGATGGACGAGAAATGGATATTTCTATTAATAATAAATAGAGATAGAACAGTGACAAACTCTATCAGCACCTCACCGAAATGGAGAAATTGAGTCCTCCACCTGGGCGTCCACCACTTCAATCCTCCATCTCAATGGCAAGATTACAAGGCAATGGAAAGCTTGGGAAGAGCAGCAATGTGCGATCCAAAGGGATGCAGACTCAAGCATAAACAAGTGAGGTAATAATGAACTATAGTTTCCTTGCTCTCCAAAATTCTTCTCCTTCAATGCATCCAAGAGGCTCAATATATAGCCCTTGCAATAGACAATGGAGGGCCGATTCAAAGCGTTTCTAGGCATATGGAAGGCCAAAAGTCAAGTTATTCGAGACACATTGAGGAAAACTCCAAAAGTTTTTGTTTTTATGCACATTTCCTGATGTACATGGGTATTAACTTAAAAGCTACATGTACAAGTAGGTAATAGCTTAAAAGTATCGTATACAAATAAACAGGTGTTTCTTAGGGATTTTCTTGGATCATTAAAGTATAAATTGAGCAAGGGGGGTCTAAGGAGTCTGCAGAGGGACATGGAAGGCCATAAAAGTGTGATCTACCAAGTGTGCTAAAATCAAATATAACAAATGCCCCCTAATGTGAGAGGTCATATGGGTAACGTGATGCTGAAATACATTATATCCATCCCAGAAGTGGAGTAATGAAGACCGAGGTGGAACAACTAGCCACTCATCAGTACAATACAATGATACATCTCAACATGTGTTTGTAAATATACATGTAGCAGTCCCAGATACATAAGAGTACAATGGCCATGAATAGGCATGAGAAAAAAATGTCATGTGTGGTCATCGCCACATATAATATATAGTGAACAAGATCTCCATAATTGACAAAGATATTTGATAATATACTGGAATCTATTCATGAGAGATGAGATCTCATGAATACTGACACAATTAAAGAGGTAGCATATGTGGAATGCCACCAAGCTTGGAGGTCTTCTACACAAACCGCTACGAGTACATGTCCCATAACATGAATCAAGGTTTCAAGGTCAAACATGATGGTCCATCGTCTGATTATTGGTCATTGATGTATATCGTTAACAGACGCGAGATATACCACCGATAATGATAATGGGAATCAAGGTACATAGTGCAATCTAACAAGTTTTAATAGATGTGTTGAGGTCGAACACTTGAAATAATCCATCGATCAGGCGTCATTGATGTATTCCCAAAACTGTCGATGCCAAGAGGACCTACCACTAATGAGTGCAAGTCTCAAGTCACTCAATGGAATCTAATTTCCTATTCCAAAATAAATGATCTGAAGTCGATGGAATGGAATCGACTGGAATGAGGGCATTAAGGCATCCCCCATCAACAACACAAGGTACTTAGCAATGCTAGATAATTTGGAAGAAATCAGACGAAAAAGATGTGCATGAACCAGTTGTTGTATCGAGAACGACCTACATGCAAACACAAGATAACTGAGGAATGGCTGACTCAGACTAAACTTCCTTTGAACAAGAGCATAAGGAAAATGGTGAATGAAATGGGAAGCATAGACTCGACATGCAAACTGGGACATCTCTGTGGCACAAGAGGCATCGACAGAGGCCCCATAGGGACTGGAAGCATAACCATTCGGTGGAGAAAACTCAAAATAATGAGTATGAATCCTAAATTCATACTAATAACCCAACTAATGGATGTGATATACAGTGCTCTGTTCTAAGGAGACAAGCCGATAGCTGCCAAAAGTAATATCAATTATTGTCCATCTCTTTATGTTTTTAAATTTTTTTGGACTTTTTCAGATTAGAAAGCTTGAAAAAAGAATAAAAGTTCTTATAGTATATAGCTAGGAGGAGACGAGTGTCGCAGGCAAAAACACTAGTTCCAAGCAGTGGAACGTACCTATTCTCAATGCAAGGAAGCACATGCAGGATGAGGACGGTCAAGGGAAGGTCTTCTCTCGGTAAGGGATGATCAAGCTGCAAAGGATATAGAAAAGGATTATCTTGGCTCAAATTGAGACAAACTCAGGCTATATGGCCTATAAATTTGAAGTGGGAAGATGACATAAAGCTCAATAAGGAAATCAAACTCATGAAATGGAATTACAACTTGATATAAAAGGGAGTCTTTGTGAGAGATGACCAGCATAAAATTCAAGAGAGACATGAGGTTCTCACTCAAAGACATGGCATGACTATAAGGTACTCCCATGGACTCCTAGATCTAAGGGAGGACTCATGGCATGGGTACAAAATGGCAAAGCGACATCTAGCTAGGGCACCCATGAATAGAAAGGATCTACCACTTACGTAATGCCACTTCTAGTAGCATTGTGATGGTTCCGTAAGATTACAAAGTGGTATCATACCTATAGTTAAGGTGACAAGGCCATAAATCGATGCATAAGGCAAGCAGAAATGTGATCCTATCCTATATTCCAGTTCGAAATTATACATGTTATGGGAATGAATGGGTCAAAGCCTCGGAGAGAGTGTACAAAAAATGGACCCTACATGACAACAATATTAGTTTAAAATAGTTGGAAACAATCAGTAAAGAGTCCAAACTATATGATATAGGGAGTATTGATCATGAAAACTGCATTCAAAGGAAACAGTGCGGTGGATGATGGGACATAAGAAGTAATGTAAGGTGGAGACCCAACATTCACGTATCCACTACCACCCCCATGAGAATGAACACTGGTGTTAAGACCAGGTGAAGGAAGTGAAAACAATCCCACAAATCGAGTAGAGGATGGAATATGACCACTCCCAAATATATGAGCAAGGTAAGGGGCTGTGGTGCCCCCCGGTCTAACACCAGGGTCCGCACTAGGACCTGGAGTGGGTGACGGGATACTAGTAGTGAGATAAGTCATGTCAAACATAAAAGGACCTGAACTCAAGAGAACATAACTATACTCAAGTAACCATGATCCCAAGAGCCAACTAGTGCACAAAGATCACACTCCCAAGAAAATCTAATCCAAAATTCAAGCAAGCCAATGGGAGGATAAATGAGCTCCCGAATGTAGTAGGTATGTCTCTCCTAGGAGAGGCCTAAGACTCCCATACACTACAAGCAGAGGTGTGTAACCAATTATAGTGGCCCTCAAATTCAACGCATGAAATGATTATGTTGTTCAACCCCTACTTGGCTAGGACAGTCACAGAATAACCTCTGCAAGTATCCCCTGCGATACCTGGGTAAGGAAACTAAGGTCACCCCAATATAACCAATGCTTAGGCAGACATTCGCAGGAGGGATCTACCATATGGGCAGGGTAACAAAGCTCAAATCTTGAAAGCACCAAAGGTACCTCAAAATCTCCCAGATATGAATAAGATCCTGGAAATATATTTGGTGCTGCAGAGAGAGTGACAAGGGGATATCCCCACCACAAACATCTATGTTTCCTCATTATTAACTCATGTGCAAGAGGGTCCTCCTAAGAACACAAATTATACCAAGGATTTCACTCTTTCAACTAGACAGACACCTACTGGTTTTGTTTAGTAGTCTTAGAGAAATTTAATCACAAAAACCTATTCCAAGGCTTTAAAACCTAAGCTTGTTGATGCACCCTATCAAAGAAAAATGTGTAATTCATTTTAAATTAAGAATTGATTTTAGGGTTTGTGATTACTCAAAGGAAATGACCATGCAACCAATGATGTTATGACTCAGTAGTGGAATTAAATATGCACACCTAACAAACAATGCCAAGTGCAAGTTGTCTTTAAATATGAAGAAAAGGGTATGCCACTACATGAAATGCACAAAAAATATTTCCTTTCCAAATGCCAATGCAATCCTTCCTATATGAAATCCTAAACACAAGTCTAATCCAAGTAATCAAATGCAAGTACATCCTTAAATACATATGTGATATGCAAGTAAGAATGCAACTATATAATTATTTTGAAAATGCTTTAAAAGTCACTAAATCTCTCAGTCTCTGCAGCAAGTAGAAAACACAAGCAAAGCAAGACACCTAGACTAAAATACTAATACACTAATGGAAAAACAAAAAAGGAGATAAATCAACTAGGAAAATTTTCAAAGAAAGAAAATGAATAGAAAGGGGTTTTCGGTCACAAAAGGAATAGTAAACACACAATATTGGTACCCAAGAAGACCCAGCCACACTCACAACCCACCCAACAACTTTCTACATCAAGAAATCAACCAAAAGGGAGGATGTACACAATGTTTCAAAGAACAACAATGTATGCACGTGACTAGGCATAGTACTTCCTGCGTATATGCACGACTGTATAGTCTCTAACCTGCATATATAGAGAAGAAGGTGGTAAAAAACA